>CM055269.1:25518331-25596373 GCA_029237695.1 Conchocele bisecta | reverse complement strand
TGTGTAAGGCTATTTAAATGCAGATGACTAGTTTGTACGGGGCGCCAAGTGGGACATGGCTCAATTTTGTGCCACAAAATTCAATTCTGTGTCACAAAATTCACTTTTGTGCCACAAAACTCAATTGTGTGTCACAAAATTCAATTCTGTGTCACAAAATTCACTTTTGTGCAATAAAACTCAATTATGTGTCACAAAATTCACTTTTGTGCCACAAAATTCAATTCTGTGTAACAAAATTCAATTCAATTCTGTGTAACAAAATTCAATTCTGTGTCACAAAATTCACAAACTCAATTCTGTGTCACAAAATTCACTTTTGTGCCACAAAATTCAATTCTGTGTCACAAAATTCAATTCTGTCAATTCTGTGTAACCAAATTCAATTCTGTGTCACAAAATTCAATTCTGCCCACGCATGTAAGAAGGACTACCATTGGTCAGAAACTGCACTGGAGAAATGGGTCACGGTCGCCGATCTACACATTCAATGTCGATGATTCATTTCTCATTCTGCCGATGATTCATTTCTCATTCTGCCATTTTGCTTCAACTATCTCCAAACAGTCAAACGTTGACAAACCCATTCGTATTTAAACTCATTTGCGTTATAATTGTACACATAATTCATGTACATGTAGATCTCCCGCGAGTACAGACCTCATTTATTGTGTATCGCAAGGTACATCTTCCCCAGTTAAATCAATAATACACGCGCTGTGACCTGTGTTCTGACTGCTGTCTGTGTTGATAAACAGAATGTGTGTATTGGGACATTTGAGGAAAAAATCATTTGTAGTATTTGTGTAGATACCATGGATACTAAGATGGTGTATACTGTAAATAATGCATGTAGACACATAGTTGCGAACACGTAACTTCGCAACTAGTAGACACAGATCCAATACCATTTGTTTCACAAGGTTAGATCTACTGTTAGAATACGACGTCATATAATGTCATTTTCGAGCATAAAACGTTACCTGATAAATAGAATACCAGACTAGTGTATTTTAATATCAAGTTTATCAGGCTCGGCTCGGAAACGGTAGGAATTCCTCGGCAAGCCTCGGAATTCCTACGCGTTTCCTAGCCTTGCCTGATAAACTTGATATCAACATACACTAGCCTGGTATTCTCTATGTATGGGCATGCTCTCAGGTCTAGCTATGTCGGCTACTTTATGTTTGACCCTGTTTACATAATTGAGGGAAAATTCTGAATATTTTTCTTATTTCTCCTTCAAAGTATATATGCTTATATGGTGTGACCACTCATTTGTAATCATAATATAACCAAAATAACTGTCCATAAAAAAGTATAATATTGATATATTGGGTTATATTTTCGCATTGAAATATTTAAACCTGCAAGTGTACTCCACAATCTAGTAAAATGGACTAAGACCGATCTCAACCAATCAACTTAGAGATGACATAGACTATCCTACGCAAACTAATTTTTGTGGACAAAAATGAATTCTGTCCCACAAAACTGAATTTTCTTCACAAAACTCAATTCTGTCTTACAAAATTGAATCCTTTATAACAAAAATGAATTTTGTATACGATACGTATGCAGAATTGAATTTTGTGACACAGAATTGAATTTTGTGACACAGAATTGACAGAATTGAATTTTGTGACACAGAATTGAATTTTGTGATTTTTAGTGTTACAAAACTCAATTTTGTCTGGACAAAATTGGTTTTTTAGACATAATTAACCTGTCCTGCATGGCGCCCCGTAGTTTGACCCATACCATACCAACGTTGCAGGGGTATCACATAAACATGTTTCGCGACAGCAAACTTTGGTCAATTGATATGGATCCATAAATGATAATATTATCAGATTGTAATATCTTCGCTTAAACAGGGAGAAATGTTCATTTTTTGCTGAGTATATATTATCTCCGTTTCATTCTCGGAATTGTTGCGTTAAGTTCGTTTCTTTGTTCAGCATTTACGTACACTGACGACGTCATATCTTAGCATGTTTATATATCATATACATTCACTATATAATGAGAGTTGTATGCAATTGTATCAACTGGCAATGCATGTCAGGCGCTGAATTCTGTCGTATGTTTACAAAATTAAAATGGTATATCGACACTTAATCCGACAAAACTTAATGTATAGCTATTGTTTGTCATAGAAACATGAAACTTAAATGTTCAATTGTATTATATATGGGCCGCGCTCTGTGAAAACCGGCCTTAATGACAACGTCATGAAAGCCTGAAAATGACGTCGCAAAGTTACGCTTGAAACCAACGTCATGTCGGATTTTGACACTTGAAATAGTTGCGTCATTTCAATAAGTTGACGTTGTCCTATATTTACCCGTACTGTACGTTTTACTATTTGTGGCTCACAAACATTTTAATGCTGGATACGCGTAGCAGAATTTTATAGTTGTTTCCATAGTGGTTCAGACAGTTGTCTGTTTTTTCGGTTTCCTTCAAGGAAACACGTAGTCATTTTGTAGAATTTGTTTTCATATATGGACGACATTTGAAACTAAATAACCATACAACCGGTACTTTTTAGATAACACCATCACATAATCAGTATTATGTAACAAATAGAACTGTGCACAGGGCTTAATTCGTTTAATTTAATTTACTGTTTCGCCTGTCGAATATTTCAAAAGTCCACATAAAAATACGATTTGGAAATTTTCAGAAAAATAAGCGTATCACAGATGTATAATTATGGTAGTGCCTAAATATACGCCGTTCCTGGCATATCACATCATGGTGACACTGTGCCAAACATGTTTTAGTATTTAGTGTGTTGGTATTGTGTGACACGCATATTTACTGCGCCACAATAATCATGGTTATATCAGATTATTGTAATACATAAGTGTCGCCACCAAAGACATAGCCTACTGATTTCTATCTGTATCTTCTACCATTTACGTGTTCGGTGTCACGTAATATTTAGCGACTTTCAAAAATATCGCATTGAATCAGCCGTACGATTGCCGTTTGATAACAATGTAAATATTCTTTAAAATTACCACTTGTAAATATGGTTATATGAATGTATAGTAATTTTACTAGTATATGTTCAATCATTGCAGACACTGATCAGACTGCACAGATGCACAGGTCTCCAACATTTACACATTTAAGAAGTCCGACTTTGCCAGATTGTTGTTAATTGTCTTACATTGTACTACATTGTGCTAAATAGTGCAAGTTTGCGTGCTTTGTTTGTTATCAAAGGGCCGTTCTAGTCGAAGGCGTGTAAATAATATAATACAAAAGCACATGCACACTTTAAACGCGTCTACATTCAAATGAACAGCTTCGAACAATAGTCGCAGGGTGTGGAGCGTCATTTCAACAAAATCAATGTTGTGATCGGGACAAATTTAGTGTTTAAATCACTGACTGTGTTATAGTGTGCAGTTATGCAAAATACATGTACTTACAGTAGCTCCTTACCTATTTGTATACACTAATATCGTATACATATCGTAATCTTATACTAGAATATTGGTATGTTTGTACCGTATGATCGTATAGTACAAACGTACTATACGAATATTATACAAACATACGATGTCCATTCGTATATACGATATATCCGTACGGATATGGTATGAATATACCATACCCGAAGTGTGGCTTTTCATTCTACTGAAAACACCTCTCATTTTAAAGAAATTCTCGACTCCAAAGAGGACTGAATATTAGGGGCGGACCAAATATTAGGGAAAATAGTACACTGCAACACCGTTAATATATCGTATACATTTATGGTATGCAGGTACATATATACCGTACACAAATCTGGTATGTTTGTACGATACAAACGTACCAGAATTATACACATGTATACAAATCGTATAAACGTACGATTTGAATGGTATATCTATACGATATTGGTTGGTATGTATGTTACAAACATACCGTACGTTTATATTATATGCATATCGTATAGAAGACATATCGTATTGGTACAGTATACGTATAGTATTGGTATAGTACGTATAGTTGACCTGCAGAAAAGAGCTACTGTACGCCAAGGTGCTTTTCAGGGGCGGACCTAGAATTTCAGGTTAGGGTGGGGAGCGGGACTTCTTAATTGAAATAGTTTACTATACTTTCGAACTAGTACCGTTTGTTCGTCGACCAAGCGGAGCTGGGGAGACTGCTAGGTGGGTCCGGCGGTATGCCCTCCAGAATATGTTTGATATTTACACCCCATTTTGCTGCGTTATGGCGCATTTTAGAGCAAAAATATCTTTACTCGCCAAATATTAGGGGAGGTGGGGGGGGGGGGCGGCGCCGGGGTTTCCCTTACGTGAATCCGCTCTTTTTTTTAGCATGGCTGTTTCTTTGTTTACAAATGCGCTGAATGTACTTTTTCGGAAACACAACAAAACTAAATGGCACATTTCTTTTTCAAATTAATTATTCCCGACAAGAGAATATACTGCCGGTGTTTCTATCGGGACATGTAACAATTATACAACCATGTATGTTACATCTCCCCATTTTCCTGGCAGAGGCGGTGGTGCCAGTCGAGGGAGTGTGGGTCAGCGCAGCATTTTCCCATAGACCTGCTACCTGCTAGTACGGGGTACATGTACATTAGCCCGTCCGCCAGTTATATTGGCTACACAGTCCCGCTTTCTGAGATGTAAATTTAATTCCGAGAGCCTGGGAATGAACAGTCGATTTTTAGTTTGTTTAAAAATTCCCGGGGGTGTCCGACTACCCTGTAGACCCCATCCGGCGCTGAAGTCATTGATATGTGCAGCCATAGGCCTATCCAAATTCTGGTCATTCATTTCTACAGAAATAAAATGCATTTGTTTCAATCACCGATACGATGTGCATATAATTTACAATTTCCAACACCAGGAATGCCGTTTAGCTTTTTGGTCTTTGGTGACGTATTGCCTAAGTCAATAAATGACGTCACAATTAACTGTAAATGACGCCAATTCTTAAATAATTACATCTTATCTTTCTGACGACACACGTATATGAATATATTATGGCGATGATGACAAATTATGAAGTCACAGGTCGGCTAATTATAGATTTAAAATCAATAGTTTTGCGTTTGTTTTGTTCACTACATGTACATATCATAATTTTATTGTGATGAATGTTTGATAGTATACATACTAACACTTGTAGACACATTTAGTGCAACTTATCAGGAAATACAGTTTACAGCAAGCACCGTCAATGTGTCTATGAACATTTCTACTGTAGGCTGTTGAGTTGCATTGTACAAACGTCGCCGTTTCAATAACGTCATTTTCTCTATGACGTTACGTTTTTTTTTCGTGCGTGATTCACATGGTGCTACAAAAAGTGAGAAAAAACAAAAACTATTAACCATAATTGCATTTTCTTTTCATAATATTGTTTTTGAAAGGTGTCCGCATCAGAAAATGTAAAAAAATGCAAATTGAAAATGTTGTCATTAAGACCGGTTTTCACAGAGCGCGGCCCAATTATTATACAATCGAGCTTGTACTGGCGCTACCCAGGTGAACAGTTTCCTGTAGTATTGCACAGTAAAACATGTTGAGCATTTAAAGCGTTTGGAGCCAACGATATTAAAGAAAGCATATGTATGCACATTATGAAGTCATTGAAGTATACTGCAAAGATCAGCAATGCATTTCCCTGCTAACAACCCCATTATAATATTGCATTATTGAAGCCATAATTACATAATTTGGCAGCCTTCTTGGAATTGGTATGAGAGTGTTACTAGCATGAATGTTGCTATTGTATGGCGAGACAAGAAGGCTTTACAAAATAAACGGAAAATATCCAACATTTCTAGCTAAATGTACTGATTTAACTATTATATTGGTATATGATTTAGCGCCGGCCATCTTAGGCTTCTGTCTGTGACGCAGCCGTTCTAATGGTGTATATCAACCTATAAACATGTTCATATGTGACTTAACACCAGGATGTTTCATTTTGTAGTATCCGATTTTAATTATATAAGCTATTTACTACACACATTGCATACCAACATAGTTGGCGGCCATCTTGAACTAATGTTTTTGAAACAATTGTCTAATTGCATACCTAAGGTAATGAAATTACTGTATACCTAAATAGAATATTGGTATACATATTTGCTCTGATATGGTGTTCGAATGCAATTATATATGTTTTTCGTATTTGAATATTTATATTTGGAGGCCATTTTGGACTTCTGCTATTTAGACTATTAACTAATTTCATATAAAAGTTACAAAATCAAACATTCATTGTTTCAATCGATCCAATATTAGAAAATGTGTTTTCTTTCATATGACACATGCGTGATATTAAGTAAAACGGTCACTTTTGGCAGCCATCTTAGTTATGGAATTTATTTTAAAGTTACTCGTTTGTATCAAGTTGTCAAAAACATCCATTATCATAGGCGTAGGAGCGTTTCAATTATTGGGGGGGGGGGGCAAACTATTGTGCTACATGTAAAATTATATATGTTCGGTATGTCTTTGATTAATATGCTACAGTACACTGTCCTGCACTACATGTATGTATATATAGGAAAGATATACATGCTGTAGTGATGCAATTAAATATACCGCATGATTGTGTTAGTTTTATGTTATGCCCTTATAATAGCGTAACATGTAACCAGAAATACAAAGTACAATTTTACATAACCCATTACACGTAATAAGATAAGGCGTAAAAATGGTCAGCTTACACTTACACTCCAAAAAATACATAGAATGTAAGCTTTTTTATTTTGGAAAATACCGATGTCATGATGTTATACACATTATCAGTTATATACATAAACTGATTGTAATTCCCTCTAACGATACATTATTGGATGAATAAACGTTTGCAGGCTGTGACATTGGTCAATGTATGACATACACCGAGAGGGTACGTTGTAATGAATTGGTGCCCGAGTGAGATGTTTTGTGACAATGATACGTTATTAGGTTTGAGGCGGCTTTCAGCTGCGCCGAAAACCTATTGTATTCGTTGGTTTTTTTGTTGTTTTTTTTTATTCAGCCGTTCAGTCTACAGCCCAAACCGCTGGTCGGATCGACTTCAAATTTTGCATGCCGATTCGGATCAAGTGTGAGCAGAGACTCAGAGATTTTCAGAAATCTCTTAATGCCACTTTCCACGAAACCGGAAGTGACATCATACTTTCTATAACTTCCTTATTTTCCAACCGATTTCAAAAATTCTTTTTGCATTGGAAAGCTAACAAAATTCTCTATCTCGGATTCGCTGACAGTCCTCGGCTATCTGGTCAAATCAGAGAGCTATAGGCACTTGAAGTTGAAAAATTTACATACTTTTCAACGATTTTGCCGATTTTTTGCCGAATTTCGGCTGATAACGGGTGGTCTTTACAAACGTTTTCCAATTTGTACAGTAATGTCAGCAACATAATTTCTTGACTACTATCTTGACTACTTCCGGTTCTATTGTATGTCAAAGATGAACGTCTTTTTTTCAAGTTTCCAAATTAGAGCAAACGGATGTGACGTCAGCTTCGTTATTTATCAATAGATTTCAAAATTTCTTGCTGCGGTCGATATTTCAGTCCTTTAGCTAAAACTTTCCCGCTTTGTGCCAGGCCTATGGTGAAAAACAAACGAAAACTTCACTGGTGGAATATTGCACATATTTAATTTTATTAGGTGTATTTACAAATGGCGTAAACTGCAATTTAAGGGCGATAACTATCGAAAAATAATCATCCGCTGACTTACGGGCTCCCTCCATCTACACCAAACCGCTGGTCGGATCGACTTAAAATTGTGCATGCCGATTCGGATCAAGTGTGAGCAGAGACTCAGCGATTTTCAGATATCTGTTAATGCTACTTTCCACCAAAACTGAAGTGACGTCATACTTCCTATAACTTCCTTATTTTCCAACCGATTTCAAGAATTCATTTTGCATTGGAAAGCTGACAAAATTCTCAAATTCGCTGACAGTTTTCGGCTATCCGCTCAAATAAAAGAGCTATATGCATTTGAAGTTGAAAAATGTACATACTTTTCAACGATTTTGCCGAATTTCGGCTGATAACGGGTGGTCTTTACAAACGTTTTCCAATTTGTACAGTACTGTCAGCAACATAATTTCTTGCCAGGGTGATAGGGGAGTGTCAGCCGCATGAAAGATGATAATTTCAGAGCTATATCTTGACTACTTACGGCTCTATTCGATGTCAAAGATGAACGTATTTGTTCAAGTTTTCAAAATAGAGCAAACGGATGTGACGTCAGCTTCGTTATTTATCATTCGATTTCAATTGTTTTTGCTGTAGTCGATATTTCAGTCCTTTAGCTAAAACTTTGGCTGAGGATCGAACCCAGTATCCCTCGCTCCGAGTCCATCGCTCTACCTCTAAGCTAACCGGCCCCACATCGGTGTGATGATGCGACCACAATAATGTTGGACTGTTCATTCTAAAACTTCAGAAATTCTTTTTGCAACCGATAGTTTACACCTTGGGCTAAAGCTTAGTTACACATGAAATCAATGTTTGAGGCTCAAACCGTTGATGCAGCTCAAGCTCTAGTTCTATTTTGATTAGCGTTTGAGCAGCAATCCTGCTAGAAAGACCTGCCTAATGGATAGGTACAAAACCTTAAGGACCCGTTCTATACCTGATCATCGTTTGATTCAAAGATAATTGCTTCGTAAATATGATAGAATATATGTGAATATTGCCTCGTTACTGAATCCTATACGGCACATGCAGTGGCCAAATCGGCCATCTTTGTGTGTTCCAGCCATCAGCCAGTTTCACCTTTTCTGCCGTTTGAAAAATAACTCAAAATGTGAAGTAGAACATATGATATAAAGTAGCTAATCACATGTAGAAAAGCCATGAGAACGGACTCCTATCAATTATATTATACCAAACTGTAAAATATGTCAGTTTTCTGGACAGGTTGCCTGTGTTTTTTTACAGCATGAATCACCATTATAAATAACTCATACACAGAAAATCCCACAGTGTAACACTTTTACCCCTGGCAAACCACACAACACATACCATATATACCCACTATTGTACTATGTTATTAGCTATCAAATCCAGTGACATGTAGGCAGTTACCTGAGTGTATTGTCCCTGGTGTCTACTCACCTACTATGCAAGTAAATATGGATTTACCTATGGTAGCATGTACAATAACACAGACGGCGCATCAGATTGAGAAGTTTACACGTCAACATTTAGTTTGATGGGAGAAATGGTCAGATATAACGTCTTTTGTATAATTTGCTGGCATAATATTTATAGCTTGCCGTTGTCATATGTGTTTATTATGTATTGCACCAATATGAATATAACATATGCGAATATTGTCTTGTTACTGTATACTATATGGAGCATTGAGTTGCCATCTCCGCCATCTTTGTATGTACAAACCATCGTAAAGTTTCACCACTTTGTGCGTTTGTCACATACAGCAAATAATATGACAGTAAACCAAATAAAATCTGGTGCAATACATAATAGACAGATGTGACAACGCTAAGCTATAAATATAATGCCTGTACAAAAGACGAGATATCTGAGCATTTCTCTCATCAATCTCAAAATAAATTTTGATGCTTAAACTTTTACATCTGATGCACATCATATTGTTAGTATACACATTATACATAGGTAAAGCCATATCTACTCGCATAGTAGGTGAATATACACCAAGGACAAAACACTCGGGTAACTGCTTACATATCATTGGATTTGATAGCTAATAACAGAGTACAGTAGTAGGTATTTGTATATATGGTGTTTGTTTTGTGGTTATATATGGTATGTATTGTGTGGTTAGCCAGCCAGGTAAAAGTGATACACTGTGCGATTTTATGTGTATCAGGGTATTTATAATGGTGGTTCGTGTTTTTAAAACACAGGCTCAAACCTGTCCAGAAAACTGACATATTTTACAGTTTGGTGTAATATTTGTTGTCATGGCTTTTCTACATGTGATTAGCTACATTATACCATATGTTCTACTTCACAGTTTTAGTTCTTTGTCAAACGACAGAACAGGTGAAACTGGCTGATGGCTAGAACACACAAAGATTTGGCCATTCATTCCATGTGCCGTATAGGATACAGTAACAAGACAGTATTCACAAATGTGACGCGCCAAGCGAAAACCTCCCTTATCGGAAAACGTGAAGTAACGAGTTATAACGTTACAAAGATGGAGTAATTTCCGCGCGGTTTTGACAAAGTAAACGTCACATTTAGCGTCATTGTATATATTTATTTTGTATTTATTTCCATAAATACGCCTACTTACTTTGTTCTTTTATTTTATTTCGGACTACAGTAAATGTTTCTGACAATAAAAAAATACCTCACGATGTATGAAAATCTTGGTGTTTAATAAATCGGCAACAAAGAACGTAGTTTTCTTTGTTTGCCTTTTTTTACCACTGGTCACGTTATCTCCCTTGGACAACTGCTCGCGTCGTTCTCAAGACAATTCGTACATAAAACAACATGCAGGTGAGCCCATCTGGGCGGTAGGATATAATTGGACTACGGCGGCCGAAAACTTACGGGTAATTAGATAAAAGTTAAATAATCCCACCTCTCTATTTAGTCTAATTCTCCGTGTATGATCGACTCTACCTCATAGAGGTGTATGTGTATTGTAATCATGCGGACATGACAACCCAGGTATGGGAAAACACATTTAAATATCACATAGTTTATTGTCCCGTTTACATCGACAGTTGATTCAAAATCATACGAAACTGTAATTGTTAAACGTGTGTATAACTCCGTTGGATAAAACATGTCCTACATGCGTTTCTTTTATATGTTGGCTAATTTTGTTCTCTAAGTCTCAGTATTGAACACCGGTACCGAAACAATACAAGCGAACTACGCGTGTTTGGCATGTTTTCAACTTCTGACAAACAGATATTACTGCTGTGTTACACGCGACGACCCCTCTTTAAGAAAATTGATACATGTGCACGCAACGGCCATCAAAAACGATATTCATCTTTATTCATAATTGATGATTTAAAATTAGAATCATTCTGTTGACATAATTAAAGGTCGCGTATTGCAGATATTAGATATAATTTCCTTTGAAAATCTTTATACAATCTAAAGCCTCATACATTTACGATGATTATCACTAGGACGGGGTTCGTTTATAGATATAATTATAGTATTTATAGGTTATTATGTTTTCTATATGTCGATATATGCACGAGCTACATAGCATGTGATATTGTGCGACTTTAGTCGGAACGAGTGGCAATTATATCCACATACAAATCAAATAACATTTATATAATATATGTAAATCACTCATAACTAAGATGCGCCTAAAAATATACAAACTATCAATGAAGTAAACCAATTACTGATGATTTAGAAGGAACTATTATACAATGTGAAAAGTAATTCTGGCACTGATCAATATGGTAAAATATTGACAATTTACTTTCCATTGTGTTTTAATGTCAAACAAATGTACATACATGTATATAATAAACATATATGTTTTATTCTCTGATAAAATATCAAGACTATTTGTATTCCTTCCATGTGCTGGACGTACGGACGCCGGTAACACTATATGCCCTCCTCACCATTCAGTGGCGGGGGCATAACAATAAAAACATAAAATAATCCTGATCTGGTGCCAGATCCTCGCCACACCAGAATCACTTGGCCCCCTCCAAAAAGCAGTAAGATCAGTAATATTCTTGCTATTTTTATAATGGGCAATAATCCAATTCAACTCCCAGGTAACAAAAGAGCCAAATATAAAAACGTACCTGAGTCTTTGTTTGTGACCTTGACCTTGGGGTAAGGGTTGAGTGCTGGGACATGGATTTGCTACAGCACGATGGCGAGCCATCTGAGGAATGCATGTATGAAATAGCAAAGTGCTCCATGAAAGGAAACAGAAGCTATAAGACATTTACCCCTATGTTAAGTTTGTGGACGCCGACGCCGACGACGCCGGGGGTATGCCATAAGCTCTTCCGCACTTCGTGCAGGCGAGCTAAAAACAGGTCATTGAAAATATTCATCCGAATCTCCACAAAAAGTAGTCGTTCGATCTGGTTCACACGAACGAAACTATAACACAGGCTGTCAACATCCTAAGTAAAAAGAAACAAATGGACATAACTACAAAAGAGAAATCTCACATCTTTGACACGATATCTATGAATGTGTGATTTTTTTTTTTAAATATTCCATACGATATTCAACTTATGCTCTGGACAAGAAATAAAAAAAAGAAAAGAAAAAAGAGCAATAACTAAAAAAATAACGATGAAATTATCCAAATTAGCGATGCTATAATAGTCATTCTTGCGTACGACACACCTTTGACTCAATATCTTGTATGCGTGTGTGAAGTTTTATTAAAATATTGCACACGCTATTCAACTTAACCCTTACACCGCTATCTTATTTTTTTGTCGTCTGTTGTTTATTTTCCAGTTTTATCACCATGCTTTAACAGCACTTTAGAATAATTTACAACATCATGCAAAGTGTTGTCAAAACATGTTTTTACTGAGAAATAAGGCAATATATAAAAGTAACAGCAGACGACAATTGTTGTGCGTAGCGGTCTAAGGGTTACGATGGTCTAGACAAGAAAATGTTTCCAGACGTGACTGCTTGACCACGTCAAATTCATAATATTTACACTGTCCTTAAATTCATAATGGAAACGCCCATTCAACTATTGCGTTTATATCCCAGTTCATTACATTAGCCCCACGTGACGTCGCATCCGTGTTCTATGAACACATTTTCAAGTTCACTATTATTGTTATAAAGCTGACAGATAATCCTTGTCTTATGTTATCTTGCATGCAAATAGTCTAAGTAATTACTTACAACAAATTTGGCTGCAACTAAGATTCAGGCGCGGATACAGAAATTGTTAAATGCCAGATCGCCGCAGATGCGATTTCCTGACACCTAGGCCACGAATTCACACTTTAAAATGTACCTTTTTTTTTGGCCGGGAGCAGGGGGGGGGGGGGGGGGTGAAGGGGTTGTTGGGGGACCTTCGACGTGATCGAAAATCAAACTATAGTTTCGCAGAAACATTTTTGTTGTTGTTGTTGTTGTTGTTGTTGTTGTAGAGATCTACATGTCTGTGTAAAACCCGCACTTATTTATCGCGGCACCAACATACTTTCAGTAAACGCTTGCTCTCTTGTGTCAGTCTCTGCATGATAAAAAGAACTGTCGCACGAACTTAGGGTGAAATTATTCACAAACTCTAGCTTGACATTGTCTCATATATATATATATGAACAGTATAAATGACGATACATACACACAAATTTCGTGCAATTATTGGAGGGGCCAAAACATACTCTGCCCCCCCCCCCCCCCCCACCCCCCCCCCCCCACACTCTAATATTGGGGGGGGGGTGCTGCCGGCTGCCCCCTCCATGCTCCTACGCCTATGCTTATATACTCTTAACTTGCTTAATGATTCCCTCGTGTGCATGCAACTATATATGGCACAATATATCCATTTAGCAGCCATCTTGAATTTATGAAGATTTCTCAAATCTCGCAAGGATGACGTACAACTTGTCGTCAGTCGGATTCCAAATTAGAAGGTCTAGAGAGGCAAACTATTTTATTCGAAACAAGGTCATGCACCAAATCTGCTTTTGACGGCCGAACTTCACAGGGCCTTTACAATAACAGCTACAGCAGCGGAAGGCTAATAATGTTAACCCTTAGATCTTATTTGTTTTTGTCGTCTGCTGTTTATTTTCTATTTTCAATTTTTATCTTCAAAAACATGATTTGACAGCACTTTAGGATAATTTACAACCATGTTTTTATTGAGAAATAAGGCAAGATATAAAAGCAACAGCAGACGACAATTGTTGTGAGTAGCGGTGTAAGGGTTAACGCATTTCCAGCTCCGCCTGAACCCCACCCTAACCGTCTGATTGATGGCTATATTCTATAATCACGTTTCTGAAATTCCTGCAATTCTGCAATTCCTGACGTATAATTATCCAATAGCGCATTGTGACGTCAAATATGCCACAATGCCTGATCTATATATAGAGTTCACATTTGTACTACTATGATCTCTAGATCTACTGATTAGACTAGACAGAAGTTTGAAGTAGTCTAAATGATATTAAATAAAATAGAGCTACACTAACTTGACTAAAAGTAAAACTACAGTACAGTGCAGATATAGAGTAGATAATAGGGCAGGCATATATAGGTTTAGAACTACATGTTCTGTATTATTATATATTCTTGTAGGAATGAAGAAAAACTGGAAACCAGCTCTTTATCTGTATGTGCTTCTCGTGACACCGTTGTGCATAATATGCCTATATATTTCATTATTAAACAACCCGTTTACTGTAATGCGTGGGTCAAAGAGAAAAATACATGATGTAAATCAACATCCGAGAGTTACGTATACTCCAATAAATCATCAATCAGGTAAGTAACGTTTTCCTCATTTTCAGGAGTTAGACTAATAGTCCGGCAGCCGGGAGCTTAAAGGTACATGCCCACTCAGTAGGCACAGACTGTTCTTTATAGGAATTAAATAAGTGTATATGTGTGTCACCATTCCACCAGTTGTAAAAATTACAAGTGCCCGCTATACAGATATAATCATTTAGTAATAACTATTTTACTGACAGTGACGTGCGGTGGTATCAGGCTATTTGCATATGTAAATGACGTCTGACATAAAATGTATAATATTACCAATCAATACGTGGCGTAATGGTGAATAATTCCAGCACAAAAATATTTACACAATTCCCTAACATTTGATTGGTCCATTGCAAGTCTCCGTCCAAAATGTATATCCCAGTAAACTCCATGCCGAACTACTTTCCGTAACCGTCAGGCGCAGTGAAAATAATTCTTAAGAAAACGGAAAATAAACACATTTTCTTGATGAATTTATTTCAAATGCTGGAATTATAAGGAATGAATGGCCTTTTTGTGGAATTTATCGGGGATATCATATAAACTTGGAAAAGTCGCTGGAAACTGGACGAGGCCTTCCGGCCTTCGTCCAGTATTCCCGCGACTTTTCCAAGTTTATACCCCGATAAATTCCACAAAAAGGCCATTCATTCCTATAATGAATGTTTATTTTACCAGAAATCGTATCGATGATGTGCCTACTGAGTGGGCAAGTACCTTTAACCTTGTTATGAATAACATAGTTCGTATTATTTGCGACTTTGCTTGTCCAGGCCATCCACATTACGAATCAGGCTGATGACACTCTGTCATCGTTGAGGGTTTTGAGATATTTGCATGAATCCGAAATGGCCACAAAACAGTTGTAGTACCGGTATTATACTTAGTTGCGAACAGTAACTCTTGCAATCTACTAAAGCTACGGACGGTACGGGAGTAAATTGCCAGAGTTACCGTTCGCAACTACATGTATATCATGCTATGCCATATATACTGAGGAGTTACCGGTGTTCGTGTCTATAAGGAATAAAGTATAAAACAAATAGCATTTATAAACGACTTGCCTGAACATATATAAAACATCAACAAAGACTGCATCACTTCACATGAATTATGATAACGGAGTTAATTCATGGAACATTGACACGAACAATGCCTATTTTAGTGACGTCATATAATACGGCGTAATTGTTGACACTAATGACAGGGTAAACAGTATTCACGCCCTTCAGGGAAATGTGGGTGTGAGGGTCTTCATGGAGGCTTCCTAAATTATTTTGACAGAAAACATATTTAACAATGATGTTCTTACTTTGTTTCTAATTAAATTTATTGTTTACCCTTGTTTGTCGACCAATAAAAGAACACCATTTCGTCTGAATTAATCGCATATTGCGACGCTTTCGCCAATATCTATTAAATTAATAATTAAATGTGCAGCCGATATGTTTAGATCTGATTGTACGCGTTGCTGCCACCAGTTCACATGACACAAAACATATTACCGCCCGCAAACGCGCTCACTACGCTCGCTCGAAATTAATTTATTAAAAATGCAATATGTGATCTATAACTATTACTAATAACATATAATGTAGAAAAAACTGCGCATTACCCACGAGAGTATAATTATGCCGTATTAAATCGGCAAAACTATTCGCAAAAGTCCCGATATTCTCGTTGACATGCCGGTGTTGTGTGTGTGGCGATGCAGATCGAGTCTAAGAAAAGCATGTACAGATTTAAATTTGTCACTACTAAAACGAAGAAGAATCACGAAACCTTACGTACATTTTCCAATTGTAGGTATGCATTAGCTAGTACATCCAAAAATAATTGTGCATTAGATGTCTGAACAATTCTGAGACTTAAAATGTAAAACCTGTATTAATAACTGTTACAGTACTAAATAAGCAACTAACTGTTTGCAAAATCATTCTTTGGTTTACATCGCGCTCCTCTATGCACTAATAATCGGCGTTTACTTGTAAAAATGTGTTAACAACACTGTGTCTGTGCTGTAATTGGAGCTTAGACAAAATAGTGAACATGAAAAAATAATCTAGACAGTAGATTTTCGCAAAATGAACGCTGTTTTTCTTGAGTGGTTTTAAAGCAAGGCTTAGAGATTCGTTGGCTATCAGGACGGTGATTCATGTTTGATGTTTCAAAGGCAGCGTCCAAACCACAGGTGGTGGGAACAACTAATCAGAGAGTCTGTATAAATATACTATATAATATAGTCCCTTTTCTCATGGATTCGTGCCTCTTAGCACTAAAGACGGCTAGGATATTATGAACGTAACACATTAAATTAACAATAAAACAATTAACAGTAACTTTAACCTCTCTGTTACAACTTCAAACAAACAAATTGAACAATGGTTTTGTTTATTTTTAAATAGACTCACCGGAAATAGGTCAGTAGAGCAGTCTGAATCACTCCAGAAGCTTGCATCAGGTTCGTGCCCTTGATTTAAGTCGTGCATGGATTGTTTCCCTTTGGGCTGCTAAGAGGCACTTTTATTTTCAGGTTGCACAGGTGGATTATTTACATGTTGGGAGAAGTTTAGTTTTTGTCATTGTCCACTTTATTGTCTTTTTTGGGGCTCAGTGTTAATGCAGGTGGGGTTCACATTACGAAAATCATATGTTTATCAATTATTACTGTCATTCAAAACAGAACTAATTCACACTTGAAATATGAAAGTATTGAAACAAAGCAAATCTCTTCCTCTGCATTACTGAACATGGTTTCACCCCCTATTTTGTAGTCTTTTGGGTCAACAAATCCCTTAACTCTGTCTCTTAATGTCTGGACTGGTACACCAAACATGGATGCAGCCGTCTTAACTGGGGTATTCTCCTGCTTTACAGCTTTATATTTGTTCTGTTTTGGCCATTTTTCTGTGCTGTGGATTAGCCTGGAATTAAAATAGAATATTTAGAATATTTCATAAAACCCCCAATTCACGAACTGGATACACCCACCCCAGTACAAAGCGCACCAACAAGTTCCCCCAATTCACGAATTGGAACAGGAGCGGGAACTAGTGTCTCGTCAAGTTCCACCTCCGCACCAGCTCAGGAACGGCATGTTCCAAAAGGACTTGATGTTCCCCCAATTCTTCCAATCGCGATGGGATTGGAACAGGAGCGGGTACAACCCACGAGGAAGAGAAATTAGGGCTCGTCGTCGCCCTCGTGGTGATCGTACTACTTGCGCTTTGGTTTTAGGAACTCTCGGGCGGAGAATAGTAGAAGACCGACAATCGCCACAATTAAAGCCCAAGCATTTTTGGCGAGCCATCAGGCCGTATTTGATAATATAGATAACAAGTAGGAGACAACACTCCCGATCAACCCAGGCAGAGCGGCAGCCGCCTTTCCGGCTAGCTTAGCCAGGAGATTGGCGAGGGCTTTTAGTTGTTTTTTTACCCACTCCTTAGCTCCACCGGGTGCTGGTGCGGGTGCTGGCGTCGGTGCCGGCGCTGGCGCTGGCGCGGGGTGCTGGTGCGGGTGCTGGCGCGGGTGCTGGCGCGGGTGCTGGCGCGGGTGCAGCCGCCGCACCACCTACGAGCAGCTCGATAGCTAGAACTATGGTCGATATAGTCATGCCGAGAGCTGCGAGGATGCTTGCTATCGTGACGCCCTGCTCTCTGAACAGAGTGCGAAGTCGCTCACCGAGTGTCGTCTCCTTGTGCAGAACCCTCGAAATTGTTTCGCGGATCCGAATTCGCGGAGAGCCTCACGGTTAGTCGAGGCAGCCTCCACGCGAGCTGCTCTTTCATCCCGCAACTTTTGCAGTCGTTCGTTGATCCGCTCGGTAGATTCTCTATCGTCACCGGCTTCCCCAAGTTTTCTTTCTTCTAGCGCGATATATTCATCCAGCGCCGTGAGTTTGGAGAGGTTATGGACCAATTCACCGCGGACTGTTTGCATAGCCCTATCGAGGCCCCGGAGTTCGCGAAGAGGTAGCGGTGGGTCATCGTTCGACCCTTGGTCGAGATTGAGTATTCCATCTATTTCGTTTTCGTTGATCTCCATTGTACGAATAGCGTCGGTGGCTACTCGAGGGAGCTCGCTGAGCTCGATCGTTTCTATCGCGGCGGCCGTCTTTGCCATCATTTCGTCGGTAGACTGTAGTGTCTTTACAGCGCTGGCCGGCATAATTGTTTTACCACGCTTCCAATCCGTGAATCATAGTTCGCTCCTTACGATTTCGCCACCACCCCGGGTTCCGGCAATGGTGTTCAGCGATAAGGGTTTTCCGGTATTCATGTTGATGATCGGGATATTTGATGCTTTTAGTCGCAACCTACCACGCAGATCCAATTCGAACTTGGAGCAGTCGCGACCAACAGATGGGACCACACCTTTTTCTGCCAAACTGTTGTAGTAGTCGTCTACAGTTGACTCGAGTAATCCCTGCCTTTGACTAATGGTGTTGGTAGCGCCACCTGTTTCCTCCAATTCATGAATTGGAGGTTGATTCACTATGAAGGACGTTTCGTCATCGATGTCATCATCGATGTCATCATCGATGTCATCATCGCGGAAATCGTCTCGGTCGACTTAGTCCATACCAATATCGTAACCATCCATATTTAACGATGTATTAAAGAAAAAAACATACGGGTTTAATAGAGTATTTAGTTTCATCGAAACTATGTCTTCAAGTCAATATGGCCGCAAACTCAATCCATACCGCAGACTGCGGGAGCCCCTTGGGGCGAAAGGTGTGAGACAGAGCGTCGTTATTACGAACAACCCATCGACGATCGACCAGAACCAGCAGCTGTTGGTCCGCTTCCCAAACCTCGGAGCTAACGACGTCATTATGCCGGGGACTGTTCGCCTCGCTTTCACTATTTCCCTGACGTCGACAGACGTGGACCGAACCGTCGTTCAAAACCTGGGTCGCGCCATCGTCAAGAAGACCATGATCAATGATTTCTTTTGGTAATGAGGTGATGTCGATCGACGACAGCGACGTCTACCATTGTTATCAGGACCTGTGGAAGACAGAGCAAGAGCGCGAAAATGCGGTCTATCAGGGTATTGACACCAGCAAAAATAAGAACGTAACCAGACTTAGAATCGGGGCTGGTGACAAGGTAGATAACGTCGCGAGTGACAACGCGATCGCGGCCGCTTACGGCAACCGCTTCTACATCCCGCTCGACTTCGAGTTGCTGGAGAGTCACATGCCATACTATCAGAGTGCTTTGGCTGACCGCCTCGAATACGAACTAACGTTCAACGACTACGGCCGAGTTCTCATAGCAACCGACATGGCATCGACGTATACGATCGACAATGTTTCGCTGGAGTACGACATGGTCACGATGCCCGAACTCGCGCGATTGATCAGAACACAGTACTCCGGGCGCGTTGCCATACTTTACGACCGAGTTCTTCGCCATCGCAAGATGACGAAAGACAAAAGTGACACATTGTGGAATATTAATGTCAACGTACCCGCCCGCTCGATGAAAGGTATACTGATGCTGTTCGAGGAGCGTCGGTTCGAGCTCGGGGCTAGAAAAAGCGACACATTCTATAACCCCAAAATCACAAAGGTAGAGGTGACGATCGAGGGAGTTCCCAATCAACTCTACAGCGCGGGCCTTCGCGCGCACCAGCAGTGGGACGAAGTCAGAAAGCTGTTTGCTGCTGGCTCTAAGCGTGACCCAGAGGTTGCCGCGGTTGCCAAAGACCTGCAGCTCTCGAACGTCTCCCTCGCGCAGTTCCTGACTAGCAAATACGCGTTATGGTTAGACATGCGAATCAGCGACGACGACCAAATGCACGGCAGTGGACGCCAAGTTGAGAACGCTAACGAGGGTGTGACGATCCAGATAACCAAAGAGGCGGATGAAGCTGGGCCATTGAACGTGTATCTATATATAATCACAGACGCACAACTCAACATCGAAGATGGTCGATACGTCTCAGCACTCTACTGATTTAATAAATCAATCTAACGATTTATTAATAAATCAACACCAATTCACGATTGGAGATTTAACTCTACCTTCAAACTTTAAAGTTTGTGATGCCCACTCTGCCATAATATGTGGGCAGACAGGATGCGGAAAAACAATTTTCGTCCTCGACTTGCTCGAGGGGTCCTACCGCGATATCTTTCGACACATTGTGATCCTGTGTCCCACTGTGCGGCACAACGATACTTATCAGCGGCGCCCGTGAATATGGACCGACCCTGAGGTATACGTTATTGACCCCGGCGACAGGCTTCACGATTGGCTGCGTGGTTTATACCAAAGATTCCAGGGATTCACATTTTCTGGCCGCCATGCGGGGCAAAGCGTATGGATCTCCACTCAGAAGTACAACGCCGTCCTCAAGGATCTGCGCGAGCAAACGAAATTAGTCGCCCTCTTTCACTGCAAGGACCGAGACTCATTCGATGACTGTCTTCGAGAGAACGACGTTATCCCAACGCGCGAGGAGCGCCTGCAGGTTAGACAGATGCTTTCGGAAACTAAGCACGCCAAGCTTCTGCTAAAGACTGATCAACCAACTGCTTACAAAGTTATTAATTAATTAGTAACTGCTGAAGAAATGCTTAACAAATGTTGAACAAATGCTGAACAATGGTTAACAATGTTAACAATTTGGTGCTCCGCTGCGAGCTTTGTTGCGAGCATAACGGTGATAATAAGTATCGGGTGGTGCGCTTGGCAATATGTTAAAGTTATGAGACTTGTAAGAATAGCTAAATTAATTTTAAGAAAATTAACAATAATGAACTGCGACGAACTTCTCGATCAGCTAATGGAAGAAACCTCAACTCCGACTGCCGAGACGGTATCTTTCCTGAAAGATAATGAAACATCAACTCCGACAGAGCAATCGGGTTCAACAGTGTTGAGTGCAACACCTGCCGATACGAATGAAAATGCTGCGCGACGAGAGCGGCTAGCTGCGCTGGTTGCTGGGAGACAATCGGAGCATTATCTAGGTAGGCGTCTCTCAGTTTGTCATTTGGATAAGATGTCAGATGTAGACGTTGATAAAATGTATGCGCGATACGAATCTAGGTTAGGTGCGGAGATGACAAAAACTCTTAGATCAGCGGCTATTCATTTGTACGCAACCGCCGTTAGTATACTTCTCCCTATACCAAACACCGCGGGATTGATTCGCGATCTAGAGACTGAGCCTTTTATAGGACACACTCTTAGAACAGCCTGCTGCTCAATTTATCACAAGTTTGGAATGTACTTAGCTCCGCTGACAACCGCGTTGATCACAGGTAAACACTGTCAATTTGGACATATATGCCACGAATTATAAGCCCTAATAATATTATAAATGATGACACAAGACGCACCCGCGAGAGTGACAGAACCACAATCTCCAACTTCAACACTGTTTAACCCGATTGCAGCACTTCCAACTCCGATTGATCCTCCAATTGCACGACACAAAAACCCAAAAAGACAGGCAGCTGGGCGGACAGCGGCTGCCACCCGAAAAACTAAACAAGATAAAATACTCGCCGAGCTTTGAGAGGCCAAACAGTCGTTGCAATCGAGGATTGCGACTCCCCAAATACAATCAGAAGAGCAATCGGGGAGTGCTGTAGCTCCTACCCCCTATTACCTCAACATTGTTGAACATGATTGGAAAATCATCCCGTGGGTTGTTGGTGGTGGTCTGGCAGTTGTGGGCACCGTGTGTGTGTGGAAATACCTTTCGAGACAACCCCCAACCTCAACACTGTTGAACCCGAGCATGTTTGAGGCGGTTCCGAAGAAAGTTACGAAACACCAATCGCAATTGGATGTGCCTCATTTAAACATTAAACGCGATCCCTTTTATATGCAATAAATATAATGGCTGAAAAGAATGGTAAAATGATAGTGAATGCGCTTTATCACGCCGTGGTGCCTTCGGAGGGCCCTCTCCCAAATTGGATATGACTGTGAGAGACGTAGGGTTCGTGACTTTAGATGTAGCGGCCGCAGTTTGGACTCGAGATTATCTAATTAGAGCTGGAATTCTACCTCCTAATATATTGAATTAAAATGGTTACGCTCGCAGTAATAGTAGGTGGCGCAATCGTGAGCGCAGTGGCTTTCGGCACTAGCAACTATTTATTCTCGTTAATAGGAAAAAAATCGGACGCGGATGATGAGCGCAAGCGTCATGATTTAGCTGTAGAACAACTCAATAGCGCAAAGGAAGCATGGGCGAAAAAACGAACCACCCGTGTGGACTGTATCAACGAAGAGCTTCGCCGCGAGAGTCACGCCGTGCAAACTTTCCAGAACGTTGACGAAGCCATGCGTGAGTACAAGCTGGCATATCCGCAGAAATTTCTCGCGCCGCTGGGTCCCGAGCCACAACATTTACATTTCTATGTACCGTCAGAGGACCAAAAAGACCGCGAGATCACGTTCATCGTCGTGGGAATGGGTGTGGTGGGTCTCGTCAGCTGCTATATTGGAAAAGCAATAAGCAATAATTATTTAAAAACAAAACTTTTTTAAATAATATATATAATGATGTTAGTTGATGAGCTTTATTTTGCTCTAATCGATGTAGGCTACACGGCCCTTAAACACCGTTTAGCTGGCGCAAAGGGTCTGATCCGTCTGGCCCAAGATTCTCTCGAGACGTGGCGCGATGATGAAAAAGCCGCCACCCTTTTGGCAAAGCGGATGTTAGATTCCTCCGAGTTCCCACTCCTGTTCCAATCTAATCGCGATTGGACTTCCAACAAAGGTTTAGTATCGCCGACGCAGTTACCGGACGATCTGGCGAGGGCATGTTGGAGATTGTCCGATCTATTAGAATACCTCGCATACGATGGACACGCGCAAACTTAATACCAAAGTATCGGTTCACCTAACGCGCAAGCTTGCGAACACATACTACACCCCCCTCGGCTACTGGAAGGGACTCACGGCCATCAAGAACCTCGCGGCGGCGACCAAGGTTTCCGAAAACGCAGCCAAGGAATGGCTCAAGAAGCAGGCCATCTGGCAGATCTATTTGCCCGCGCCTCACAATATTCCGCGCCCGAAATTCGACGTGCCGTGCCGAACGAAGTCCACCAAGCAGACCTCCTATTTCTCCCTCACGATCGCGTCGGTCGCAAGACGTACAAGTACGCACTGACAATTGTTGACATAGCGAGTCGGTATAAGGGGGCTGAGCCGTTGGCCACTAAAGAGTCTAAGGAGGTGGCCGAGGCTCTTTCCCGAATATATAAAAGGAGTCCTCTCAAATGGCCGAATCTTCTCCAGGTCGATCCCGGCCGCGAGTTCATGGGCGCGGTCTCTCATCTATTGTCTAAACACAAAGGTTCTGTGTGACGCGGCCGCGTCAACATCCACCGGAACCAGGGGATCGTGGAGCGGTTCAATCGAACCCTGGCTGAGAGGTTGTTCGGACACCAATACGCCAAAGAGCTTGTAGATCCTCATTCGCGATCGACCGAGTGGGTGAGCAGGCTGCCCGCCGTGGTCTCCGCACTGAACGGCGAGGTGACCAGATTGATCGGTAAGAAGCCCGTAGATGCCATCAAGGCGAAAATGGTGGCGCACAAACCATCCGCCGTCTCGCGCGGGCGCCCCGTTGGTTTAGCGGAGAAACGACTTCCATCGGATGTTGCCATCCGGTACCTATATCAATCGGGAGAGCTCGAAGGTGGGCGGCGCCGCGCTACTGATGCCGTGTGGTCTCTCAATGTATATCATCTAGATCGATCTATTACCAAACCCGATGAGCCCGTGCTCTACTATTTGGATGGTGGTCCATCGCGTGGGTTTGTTCGCGAAGTACTTCTTGCGGTGCCTTCTGACACTCAGCTGTCTCCGGTCCGTCCGTCGTTATAGTCGGTCAGGCTCTCGTCAGAGCCTTTAGTATTCTCCCCTTTCTTAGAGTTCTTTTTTTTTTGTTTACCTATGTTAGAGGCTCTGTGTGTACCCCGTCTTTGATCACTCTCCTCTTGTCGTAGTACGCCGACAGCCCCAGTTTACTCTAGGTGTATGTTTTCATTACTCCACCGTTCATACGGAACCCTATATTTTTAGCCACGTCTCTATGGCCTTCCAACGCGTTCTTGTATATATTCCAATTCACGCTGTTGGTGCTCTTACTCATTCCCTTAGAGGAATGCTTCACTACGCCCGGGGTTTCAATTCCAATCTCGATTGGAGTTGGTTGTGTGGCCAGCGCGCGTCGTTGGTGACTGGCCGGATGCCACTTGGAGTCTTCGCTCTCAGCCAGCTTTTCTACGAAGTAACACTTACTGGATAGCGCTATAGCTCTATCTCCTTGGAACTCCATCTTGAACAGCCCAGGTTCCCTGTTACTCCATTGGTTCCATGCGAGATAGTTACGCTTATCTTTCTCGTATGTCACACGTTGTCTAGGCTTCACCAGCGCGTCTAGGCTTTCATCGTTAGCTGTACTATCAGGTTTAGCAGTCACACCTATGTACATGCTGTCCGTATCCATCTGAATTAGTTCAAAGTCCTTTCTCGAAGTCGTAATAGAACTCTAACATTCTCAGCTTGGCTAGTTGGTACACGGCTATCCCACAGTGAAACGGTCTCTTAACAGCACACATCCAGATCTTCGAAGAACGCTGAGCGTAGTGCTTTATCCACACAGCTCTCATTTTTAGTGTACGTAGTGTTAAAGTGTCTCTCTGGTGCCTCAATCATCTTACCACAACACGAATTACCAACCAACTTCATTATTTCAGCTACCGGCTTCTTCGACTCATCTACGCCTCCGGTCCTCCTAGCCGCAGTCACCTCTTCGACAAACCACGCGAAGGGTTTTCCAGCTTCGTAGTCTATGATCCTGTGGAGGCCTGTTATCACTAGCCCGTGCTCTAGATACCACTTCAACAGCGGGGCATACAGCAGCATCTTTTTTGCCGACAGCATGTCCACTAATTTTTTACCGCCTCCTCGATTCCTGCCTGTCTTTTTCAGATACTGGAGGTTGTGCTCTGGAACCTCCTCCTCTTCAACTACCCTGTTTATGAACAGCGGAGACATCTCTTCAAACTTTTCTCTCAGGCTCTCGGGGACTTCTATATCCACCTCGGCAAACCCAAACCAGTAATCGCTTCCCCTGTGTACCCGTTGACAGAACTTGTCTATGATCTTTTGGTGGTGGGGTGTCTTATTGTGGTGTATAGTTTCCTTACCGCACGGCATCTCTTTTTTGAGTGTCGACAGATACAAGGCGTTAGCGTCGTACCCGAGGACTGCATGACACGGTTTCTCTTCACCCTTACTGTGTGGGCGTATCTTTGAAACACCTGCCTCGGCGTATCTGGTGAACACGATAGACGGTCCTCCGACTAGAGCTCCCTGCAACATCTCGTACGTCTCTTTCTCTGGGGCATACAGCTAGCCAGTCTTCGGTCCGGATCCAGCTTTTCATCAGATATTGGATGGCTACTCCTGGCAGGGTAACGGCGTCTTTGAATATATCTACTCCTCTATGTTTGTAAAAGTCACACATCTTACCTAATGCCTCTAGAAAAGGTGATACGTCGAGATCGTTGTAGTATCTCACCCAGTCCTTAAATGTTCTCATTCCTTTCTCCTCGAAAATTCTCCTGCACTCCTCCAGCTGCTCCTCGGTTACCAGCATCTCACATCTGAGTTTGGAATACCAGTGCTCTATGTCAGGGAGCCCTTGATAGTCTAGCTTGTCTACAGAATCAAACCACTCATACGGGAAGAAAGACTTTTGAGATGAGCAGTCGTATGCCTTAATCCATTTATCGTAACTGAATCCCGGACCAAGATACAGGAGAACGTCCATGAATCTGAATTCCGGAGTGAATAGGAATATGGTGTCGTTAGTCCGCTTGCCTACCATAACTTTCGTGGTCGTGTCTGCCAGCTTGCCCACCAGATGTTTCTTGATGAGGTTGATGTCATACCTACTGCAGTTGAAACCCAACTCTGGGACCTGATCTATCCACTTGTTTATCTCATCCACTTGACGAGGCCTGAGGTGCTCCGTGTCCTCGAACCTGTACCGGCGAACCACTTCTTCGCGAATGTCCCTACCCCTCTCCTGCAGATCTTCTATGAACTTACTTACCAGTTTGGCAGGATCCGTGTCACAGATGTGAGATACAGTTCCGGACAGGCTGTCCCCTATGCTAACGCTTACGGGCACGTGCTCTGTCTCGTACGATAGGTCTGGTGTTTGGTCGGTCCTCCCTTCCTTACTCAGATACGCTTCAAAATCGTATACTATCTGGTACGGGTACAGTGTGGTGGGACATCCTGTCTTAATCTTAGCGCCGGTTCTGTTATACTTACACTCCCATATTATCACTAGGTTAACTCCTGCTTCACGGATCTCTTTATCCCGCTTGTTGCTGGTGCGAAACTCGTACCATCTCGCCGGGTGATGTTTCGGACAGCCGTGCCAGAAACACCCGTGATACTGGTACACCGTGTTATTTTCCTTGCAGTATCCATCTACTGGAGATCCACAGATCCACCTCTCCCCGCCGTGCCCACACTGCTCGTGGTGGATGTGCACGTTCTCCTCGCTCTCAACAGACGCCATCCAATCAAGTGCCCTAGGCTTCCAACACTCTTTGGGTAGAAGGCCTTCTCGAACGCGGAGCGAGGGCGCTCGATAACTTTCCCTTCGCATACGGCGTGTGTCTCGCCCTTCATGCACTTGGGTCCGTGCCGAGTAATGTTACTAGCCTTCGTGAACTTCTGTTTGCAAGTATCGCAGGCGTACGTTTTCGACAGACCTTTTAGGTTTTTTATCAGGAACGCGTGGTTTTTGTAGATGCCTATCGTCATATGCTTCGTACCTACCTCCTCATAGTGTGCTGGTGCCTTCCTCAACCACCATATTCCACTCTCGGTTGGCTGATATACTTCTATACCCACCTTAAGCTTCTCCTCAACCTTTTTCAGCTCGTCTAGCGGAATAGGCCCAGGCTCTCTCTTACCGAAATACTTAGCACTCATCTCTCTGGCTTGGGCGGTACACCTGTCTGTGTAAGCCCCGTCGTGAATGGCCAGGCACCTGAATAGACACAGCTCATCGTTGTATTTGTCTAACGAGTACATACCTTTCTTATTCCTCAACCAGTTTGAGAGAGGTCCACCAGTCGCGTGTTTGGAAGTCAGCCCGAGATCTACTCCTCGTGTTCCCTGCACTAGTTGTATATAAACCTGCTCCCACCTCACGAACGTCCATTTCGTGTTGGGCCTCTCGACTTTATCTATATCCATCCTCTTTTTCTCGTTATCTTTCGCCCATTTCTCTACTTCACCTAAGGAGTCCATCCACCTACTCCCCCCAAGAGTCTTATTAAATATTATCGTCTTTGCGCGACCTCGGTGATCTTTTTCCTCAATGTGTTGTAGTTTGTAGGAGTATGAATATCTTAGGTGGAAGTTTGTTGTCAGATGAGAAGTTAATTTCTCTACTATATCCTATCAGGTATTTCCTTTTCTACGTGTTTCCTAAATGAGAACGTGAACGTGCGTCTACCCTGCTCGACTTTCTCCATCTCTTCGTCTCTAACCGCTAGAATAGCCTCGCCCTCGTCAGCTATCGCGTGTAGGAGGGCGGTTTTAAGTTTACGCTTTGGTTTAACTACGGCGGGGGAAGCCGGCAGGGCGACCGTTCTCAGTCCAATTATACTCTCTACTTGTAGTCGTTTTCCTATTAGAGTGGTTTACTCCTGAGACCCCAAGACGGCATTTGTGAAGGCACCTCTTGAGTATGCCCTACCTACTCGACGTGTAAACGCCTCATTCTGTATGGCGTTTATCAGCTTAGTTAACCCATGAACGCACATACGGTTGCTATAGACAATACCAAGATATTTAGCCTCGGCTCTCAACGTTTCAATCTGAACCTGATTAATTGTGGTAGGCATTTGTTTATATCAGTATATTTTGGTATATGTACTTTGGTATGATATAACCTATGAAATTTATCTGTTCAATTGGGTGTCACAATAGCATAAGGTTGTAATAGTTGTCATATTTTCCGATAAATAATCGATAATACAACCTATGAAATTTCTGTTCAATTGTGACACCCAATTGAACAGAAATTTCTATAGGTATAAATGGAGTGTGTTACATGTTGTAAAACTTTTGCAATTTACAATTTAAGTAATTTGTGACAACGGAAGAAGCTTTAGATGACCGTCAAATACAAATTACCTTGTAATGGTAATCATATTGTGTAATGATTAAAATATGAAAATCGCTTAGAAATATTTCAAAGAAAACAAACGTATCTGTGCCAATCTTGTTTGTTATGTAATTATATACTTGTTCTAACAGCAAAAGTCCAAGATGGCTGCAAATTTAAATAATAGCGATCATCGTTCAATAATTGAGTCATATAATTGCATTCAGTCCAGCTCCATTGGGAGCACACTGGCCACCTTGGACAGGACAGTGCATAAAACAGTCCACTTGGATGGTTGAACCTAATTAGCAAAACTCCCTATTACCTTGCCATCATGCCTCAAAAGGAAAGCAACATACCAGGCAATGAAAACGATTCATACAACGTACGAAACACACACAATAATTATAACGAAAAACACAGAATACATGAAATGAAAGTTAATATTGTAGATATAGCTATAAGAAAAGAGGAAGATATTATGACACAAACAATATGTTTTGATATTTGCATATCATATAAACATTCTAAATAATGTGGCCCAACGTCAGATTGATTCCCTGGAAAAAAAACCAGCAAGATTGGCGTGAGATTTTAAAAAATGGCAGTGTAATCAAGTTTTTTTTAACAAAGCTGGGTATATTTATATACACTGGTTAGGTTGTTTAAGGAACTTTAACACTTTATATGCATTGTATAACCGAGACAAAACGCATAATCATATTTTAAAACGTACACGAGCAGAATTTCAATAATTCCAAAAATGTATAGTTCAACTAAATGTTGAAAGAATAGATATTCTACATGGTTTGACACACACTATGACATGTATTTTGATACTCCTACATGTTAGCTTTAACTTGAAACCATACTGTTTTTTTGTTAATACACCGACAAAGATGGGGGATGCCTCAAACCAATGCAACCATCAATGTCAGGAATGCAACCGTTCATGTACAACATGTAGTCATTTTGGTGTGCATGGCTGATATCTGTTTTATGTCTCTTTTTCAAAATGTCTGCAAATACAGACCATCGAAACACTATTCTTGACACTGTCATTTACTTTTGGACTATCATCCATGTCCAAAATGTAAATGTCAGGAGTGCAATTCTAATTATACATATAAACACAAAAATACCCAACAAAAAGCACTTGTTAATAAAGCATTATATATTTAAAATTATGTGTAGATGTAGAGTACATATTCCTAATAGCAGTTTTCCATGAATACTATGCTTACTTTATTTTTTTACCCGAATATGCATTTTTAACAAAATAATAAATCAATGAATTAAATCGGATTGTATTTGATATAGAATTATATTTAAAGGTCACATTACCAAATGTCATGTATTTCCTTCAAAATGCTCTGAAAACAACTACAGCGAGCCTAACAACCATTTTCCGGTTCGTTTGTATTTTTCGTGATATTGAGATTTCTCATATAGCACCGTATCTGACACCTATGATGAGCCTGAAAATATATTAGTCATCGTTTATCTCTCCTGTTTATGCGACCCGTTGGCGCGAGGTGGCGCTGTAAAAATAATCGCTATGACGTAGCAGTAGTACAGTTTCCTTGATTGGTCGATATAGGTTTCTTATAGAATAACGTTTGAATTTAACTGACATCATTCATTTGTTGCATAATTTCTTCGTTGTTATCGTTTAATATATTCGTTAATCGTGATTACTCATTCACCTAGTTGTACTTGGATTATTTATACGCTGGTTGCAATCGTCAGCGAGGACGATTTGTGCGGCAGTCGGTTGTAATTCGTGGTCAAACAGACAGCCGAGTCAGAATCCATTTCTCCAGTCACGGCCACATATAACCGACTATAGGTTCCTGACATTGTACTTGTATGTTAACATAACTTTTACAATACCCCCTTAGTATACATATTAAATCTTTACACTTTTGTGTTATTGTAGCGCGACCATCTTGAATTTTCAGGGCAAAAACGGTCCATGAGATAGGAATACCACATCTTTTAAACAAATGAAAAGGTTATATAAAGTAATTATAAACGCAGAATCATTCATGTACTGTGCCATGTTGTAGGTTGCCCGGAAGATGTCGGTTCTGTGTGGTCATTCCAGTGCAGAGTGGACTGTCCGCGATGGGAGAACCTGAGTGACTCGGACACCGTTAACGCCCATAGCTACCGCCGGAAACAACTCGTCCCCGTGTGCGACAGTACGTCAGTTGCAGTACGTGAGACGAGCCGGGATGACAGCAAGATACCCGCGTTCGCCTACAATGATACCTGTCTACAGAGGCTGGTACGGGAATTCTGCTACGACCGTCTCGTCGTTCCCAAGCTCGTCCACTATATCTGGTTCGGCAAACGGGAAATGGGCTTCTACCATTTCCTCAGCTTCTGGAGCGCCCACAAAACCCTGAAGCCATGCTTCATCTTTGTGCATTCTAACTACTTGCCGTTCGGCCGATATTGGGATTTTCTGCTGAAGAATGTAGCGAACCTGATCCATGTGAACAGAAGCCAGCCGCTGGATATTTATGGGACGAAGATTAAATTCATAGAACACAGTGCAGACTTCGCCCGGATGGAAGCCGTTAGAGGTAACATGCCCTGGTCAATGCGGAATACTGTCTTAGTATCGAGACTTCGTGCACCTACCCCCGTGTAGTTAGCCGCTAGAAATAGAAAACAACGTCATTATTGGGGTCATAGCAATCGAAGCCATGACCACATACCTGGTGCTCTCCATACCGCCTTCCATTATCCTAATGTATATGCTTGTAACTCAGCTAACTCAAGCGGGTCGGTGGGCCAAACGGTTGGAGATCGCAAGCTAGTAGATATGTTAGTCATGATGCAAATATCCTCTTCGGCATGGAAGTACCTTATGACCAGAGAAACCTTTTTAACACAATACACATGCTGTATCTCATATTGAAGATGGTCGGCAGCAGCCATCGTGGTAAAAGTAGCCGAAAATATGTAAGTTTACTTAAATTTCAATTAAAGTTAATATTCAAATTTCTTCTGTGGCATGCAAGTTTCTAAGAGTCATAGCGGAATTATTATGATATAGAAGTCGTATTTGAACGACGACCATATTGGAAAATGTGGCCGAAAGTATAAATGTTTAGCTAAATTTTAGTCATGAGTAAAATTCTTCCATTCTTCCAAAATTCAACACAATATGGAATTTGTATCTCATATTCAAGATGTCGACCAGCGGCTGTATTGGAAAACATGGTCGACGATATAAAGTTTAACTAAATTGCAATGAGAGTTCTATTTTTTTCTATGAATTTGTTCTATTATATACAAGTTTCTAAGGGTCATGGATGAATGAATAGCAAAATATAGAAGTTATATCTCAAATTTAATATGGCCGGCGGCGGCCATATTAGCCAATGTGGCGGATAATATATTAGTTTAGCTAAATTTCAATTAAAGTTATGATTCAAATTACTTCTGATGTTTGCAGTTCAAATCCAAGATGGCTGTCGTCCGCCATTTTTAAAATATATTGTATATTCATAGCTCGCAAACTGTTTTTCATTTGTATTATTATAATACATGTTTTCTATTTATGTTGATGACCATAAACTACTTTCTCGAATTATTTTAACAATTGAAAATGTATAGTTTACAAATATGAAAACAATCGTAACAAAAGTATGTAGCAAAAACCCACACCAATGCAGCATTATTGACCATAATGGTGGCCATTTTGAATTCAAGATGGCGGCCAAGATAGTGATGCTATTCTCAGAATGAAAATAAACACAAAATTCAAGACTATAGCAATACTTTCAGCAAATGCATATTTTTTCACTTTCTGACATCGAATATTTAGTACATTCAGCTCTCTGCTTAGAATTAACCCCCAATATACGTTATATATTATCATATTTAATGACTACCTGTTCGACAGGTGATGTAAACGTAATACTCGGATGGGAGGCCGCATTACAAACCTGGTTAATTGTAAGTAAGTTATTGTTCACATATTGGATTTTTAAGGAACTAAATGCTGCGGTCCCTCGCATTTAATTCTTAAGAATTAAATGCGAAGGACCACAGCATTTACTTCCTTAAAAATCCAAATATGTGAACAAGAACTAACTTATATACGTATGATTTCTTTTCAGATTTTGGCGGAATCTATATTGACACTGATACCGTAATACTACGACCATTTGAAGCACTTCGGCGATACAAGTTCACTATGAGTCGGGCATTTGATTTCAATTTATCAAATGGCCTATTGGTTTCGGCAAGGAATGCAACTTTTCTGAGTTACTGGTTTGACGCATACAAAGAATACGATCCAAACGCCTGGGGGAAGCATTCAACTATCGTACCGTGGCAGCTATCAAAACTTCATGGAGAACACATCCACATTGAGCAGTTCACATTTGTCAAACCAAATGCCATTGAAGCAAAGGAATGGATTTTTAGAAGAAACTTTAACTGGGAAAATAATTATGCTATACATATGTTTATACGGTATAACAGGACATTACATGATTTTGTTGACATGAGAACCTTAAATACAACTGTTGGTTCAGTTGCAAGGTTCACCTTATTCGGCAACAAAGAGGTGTGCAATGTGTAGTGAGCAAGGGTCTGAAAAAATCATTAGATTCATCTGCAAGGTGTATGATCACGTGGTTACAACAACAACAACAACAATTACTGAAACTTCCAGAAGCCCTCTGATTCAGAGTACGTATTCTTTTATAATTATTTTATTATGTAACGGATTTTGACGACATATGGCGCATCAACCGCGTCTTGTTAAGCTGCATTTATGGTCTCGGTACTTTGGCCCAAACTTCTGTCGTTTTTGCGAACAATCGATTTCCGTGTCAACTGACACGGAAATCGATTCTTCACAAACACGAAAAACGTATGTACCGAACACGACCACTAAATGTAGCTCATGAAGACGCATTTGCTGCGCCATATTTCATCAAAATCCGTTGCATATTAAGGAAAATATCAAATAATACTTACTTTGGAGTGGGCGCGCTTTCAACACTGTCAGCCATTGTTGCTGTTGTTGCACCACGTGATCATGCACCTTGATTTGGAGGTGTCATTGATAGAAACGAATATCGATGTATCGATTTTACACAGCTGTCGATACTGTATCGATACATATTTTGAAATATCGATACCACAAAGGTCAATGTCATGTTAATGGCGGCAACAGTGTGTTCCAAATGCTCACATGTATCAAGTGTCCAAATGTTTATGCAATCCGTCAAGTAATATTAAAGTTATACCATGATGACGAAGCTTGTACAAACATTTTGACATTTCGGACGTCGACGCGGACGACGACGTAAAATCGGCGACTATAATCGCGCCTTCTGCTAAAGCAGGCGCGAGAAAATCTGAAGCTGAGGAAAATGTTTCTATATATATATATAAACTGTTAGTATGGTGCTACTAAATGTTTGAATACTATTTTTTTTATAATATATGAATTATATTTCATCATCTGAAATAGTTCTACATATTTATCTAACAAACGATATATCTATGTATCGTCAATATTTTACCAGTGTCCGCGAAACTGCCAAACATTTACAGGTCTGGTAAACTTGAAATGTTTAGCAAACCGGAAAAAAAAATTACCAGACCGAAAAAAAATAAGAAAAGCTACATAGCACCAGAAGCGCATACCAAAGGAAGGTGATTTCATTGAGGCTTAGAATGGAAAAGCAAAAACATATATATATAGTTTATAGTCGGACATTCGATCCGGCCACTTCCGGTTTACCGTCGGACCGGCGGCAATTTTAACGGACATGTCCGACGGACCGACGACTTTCGCGGAGACTGTTTTACCTTGAATATATCGATATGAAAGTTTAAATCAATGATACCTCGAGATTATCATTCATCCGTATAAAGCTACGCTGACTAAATGATACACAATGCGGGATCGTAGGTAGTTAGTTTCCTTTGCAAATCTATTTATAGAAATCCGGTCCTATGCTGTATTTCAGCGTTTATTTCTTCCTGAATAGCACAACAAAATGTGTTTTGTGAACAGAGTAGACAGATATGCAGTCTGATCTGAGTCTACACTGATTGCAATAATATTAATAAGTGTGAAAATATGAATCTGGCATATAATGTAGTCCCATATCAGATTGCGTGGATATGTAGGACGATCTCGATCAACACTAGTCGAAGTCACTATAATTGCCCATTTTCATAACAAACCATGCTACATTCGCCCTTTTTACCAGCTAATAGGCCATAAACTACACAATTTGGACCGGATTTCTATAAATAAATTCAATAAGAGATAATCCAGCACAAAAATATTTACACAATTCCCTTACATTTGATTGGGCTGTAGCAAGTCTCTGTCCAAAATTTATATCCCAGTAAACTCCCACGTGAGGCGCAGTTAAAATAATTCTTAAGAAAACGGAAAATAAACACATTTTCTTGATGAATTTATTTCAAATGCTGGAATTATAAGGAATGAATGGCCTTTTTGTGGAATTTATCGGGGATATAAACTTGGAAAAGTCGCGGGAATACTGGACGAGGCCTTCCGGCCTTCGTCCAGTATTCCCGTGACTTTTCCAAGTTTATACCTCGATAAATTCCACAAAAAGGCCATTCATTCCTATAATAACTAGCTACGATCATTATCGTAGTATCGTACTATCGTCACCGTACTATCGTACTATCGTTATAGTAGCATCGTAGTATCGATATCGTAATATCGCTATCGATATCGCTATCGTAGCATAGCGTTCCGAACGGACATCACGATGCTACAGTGGGGTCAGCGTGTAAGTGCACACACGAACGAACACGACAGGTTGGTTCCAAACTGTCGTGTTCGTTCGTGTATGCACTTACACGCAGTTCGTGTGTGCACTTACACGCTGACCCCACTGTATGATAACGATAGTACGATACTACGATGACCATAGTACGATTACGATACTACGAATACGATAGTACGATACTACGATGGCGATAGTACGATGCTACTATGACAATAGTATCATGGCCTAACCGCAACACCGTATATATTAAGTGTTGCAAGATATAGTTTTAAGGGGAAGCAACAACTATTGGCTTCCTGGTATGTTTTGACAAATTGACACCGTGATCGTTTTAAAGTGACTGTCCCAGATGGTACCTCCGGAGTAGCATCATGAAATTATGCACGTGATGAGTGATTGTGTCCTTCTGCTAATTTAAAGGGTTACAAAGAATGTAATGAATATACTTTGTAATTTCATCTCTGTCACAAGTCAGTGGCATGTAGAATCATGAGATATGTAATTTAACGATCAGGATTCATCCTTACCGGAATCCCGACCGGATACCTGGTTTGGTCCTTATGTACGTTTTTTTGGCATTCTTGTATGTGATAGTTGAATCTGGTTATGTTGATAGGTCGTTCAACACCAACACACAAACAAACAAACTATCACAAGTTTGGTTATATAGGTTTTACTTTTAAATTAGCATGCATGACTTACTGTGACTTCATGGATAACCCATAACTACTTTTTTTAGTTATATTAATTATACTCACTTTTTGAAGAGAAAAGTAGTATAATGTTTTCGTCACGAGTGTCCGTCCGTCTGTCCGTCATCCGTCACGTTTTCTTCTAAGAATCAGGGATTATCTCTGTCGCGTGACACGTGCATTCTTGTACATTCCGGATTTCCGTATATTGTATATTTGTGATGTGTGGTACTGTTTTGTATTGTTGTGCGTACTATTGATTTCACATACCTGTGATTCCACATACCTGTGATTTCACACACCTGTGATTTTTACATACCTGTGATTTAGCATGTACATTTGCCATGTATAATGTGCGTGTAATAAGGGGGCTTATGTTGTATTGGTGGAAATACGTTTATGCGTGTCCTTTTTGCGGATTTAAACACGTCCATTTTATGAGCAATGTTTTACTGACTATGCATGTGTGTGGTAGAGAACTCGTTGACTGCGTGTGCTGGTTTCGCTAGGGAAAAGACCCCTTTTAGTATTACGGATATCCACTATCCGTGCCAGCCGAGTTTGTCCGCGTGTCAGTTGTTCACCAGATAAAGGACCTTCTGTAGGTGAAGCCAGTATATAGCGCAGACCATACCATGGTCTGCCCTGTTATGTATGCTACGGGTTAGTGTTTCTGCATAGCCTGGTACTGGCCAACACGGATATATCAGATCCCATACTGGTGATGCTTTGTGTCGTGATATTTCCGTAAATGACCACGATATTTGAGTTTAGTATGTGCTACGCTCTCATTTGAGTGTACAGCCCGTAGGACCGATATGGACGGGTTTGGCGGGGCCAAAAAGCGACCTTCGCATTGTCGAGACCAGTCGAGTAGATTTCGGATTATGAGATCTGGGTCTATAGGGTGCAGATTTATGGTAGTGTGGGATATAACATGTTGGATGGTATTTATTCTGCGAGGGCTGTACACTAGTTTGGTTGAATTTATGGCGTGGGAACATATATTTATGCCAAATATAACCCACGGGTGAAATGGCAAAAGCCATGGTTTTGTAATATTTATGTGAGATGTCGAACGAGGGGTAGGCATATTCATTATTCCGTGCGTGGTTTCACTGGTGCGTATATAAGCGATGTCTCGCTATGTGTTGGTGGGACAAATATTTTCTGGTAACAGAAGAATAGTACTGTATTCACCAGTGACACGGAGGATTTTGGTATGTACCTACAACATTTTTATTTCAGCTGTGATTTGCCGTTGTTCGATTCCCGTTTTAGTCCGTTGTGCATCCTGTCTGTCTGTCTGTCTGTCTGTGCGTATTCGTCCAGTAATTGGAGACACATTTCATTTTTGTAGCCTGTTGAGATCGCTCCAGCGAGCCACATTGGACGTTTTGGTCCACTCGTTGAGGGCAGACCCCAGTCAGTGCAGAGTACCGGGTCGTCCGAGTGTCCGTACGTCTGTCTGGCGCAGTGTGTGTAGCAGCTCCGGGTACAAGCGTGTATAGAGCAGTGTGTGATTGCTACATCGCGTTCAGCAGACAGTCGCAGCCATAAATTAGTGAAGTGAAACGCCATACACACATATCATATCATTATACTACCACCGAGTTGAATGTCACCTAAGTGAAACTTTTCCCGGCGTCTTAGCCAACGTGATAATCGCCATTTGTATTATATCGGAACTTTACATCCGGTCTACCACTTCCGGTATTACAACCCATTGATTCACCATGGATACTTTACATCCGGTCCACCACATCCGGGTTGCTACAGTCGAGTGATACCATAGGAACTTTACATCTGGTCCACCATTTCCGGAAATAATACTACCTTTGGAACTTTACTTCCGGTACCAGCTTCCGGAACATTATCGTTATTGACTACCATGTGATGTAACCACATCCGGCTTTGACTTTGACATTCATACTTTGGAAATATATTGCATAGGCAATACATATGTATACTTTGATAGTGTATGATAATACTCCTATCATGGCATATCATGGCTAAGGGATTGTAGTAAGACTACATTTATTGTTTATTGATTAATCCACTTGAAGTTGGATTATAGCCATATTGTTGACTAGACCTCATACTGCGGGTGAGGCAGACCTTGGGACCATGAATACTCAGAGGTTACCACTATCTATTGAGATACGCCAGCACTGGGGTAGCTCAGATGATTGTCATTTGTCCTCCAATGTTCGTTCTGCCATGTTATACTTGTATGTTATTTCACTTTGATTAGCGATCATCAAAGTACTTGTGCATTCATACTATTGTCCACTACGGGACCAATGAGATACCACATACTGAGTTTATTTGTCTATAGCTTTTAAGTTGCGTTAAAGTATAACAGTCGATTGGCTTACAACCTTGTAATTGAATAGTATCATGCACAGTACAGTGATGTTCGCATATCAATGTATCATGTATTCCTGTGTGTTCCCCATGTAATATAGTGTAGATTATAAGTGATTAAGTGACTACGTGTACTTATCTACTCTAGCCTATCCCTTACACTTCAACTGCATTGTTACCACTTTTCGTTCGTCAGATCAAGCTATATTGGCCATAACGTCATAACAATTGAAGTATACTTGGTTCATATGATAATAGGGGAGACAAATTTGTCTCGATCATTCCTGACCTTGGTAATGACCTTGACAATCTCCCCCTTTTGACTTAGAAGTTCTAAATTTTAACTTGTAAGTAGTAAAACTTGTAAACCTTAATAGGTCTCACGGGACAGTGCGCGGCTAGCTTTAAAAAGGGGATGGACGATTTTCTAAATACTTCACTACCGACCTTGCAAGTTACACCCGTGTGTCTAGAAAAATAGGTTTATGAATATTTATTGACTTCGGGAGGCTTGCCTAGGTGTATTCTTTAGAGTATTTCATAATTCTACGAAACTTAATGTTAGTTCCGGTTGATTTTGACATCTTGAAAAATGGCGCATGCTATACTGTCTCGCCGGTTTGGTTTCTCGTCACAATTTAAGGTATTTTTCGGGCATTTGTAGCTAAAATTTCAGGTGGTTATGACCCCGCTTAGAAATCCTTTTCAAGAAATGGTGTGGTGTCACAAGTGATAGAACAAGTCATAACAAAGCCCCTATGCCTCATATTTTCATGAAAACAATTCCAACAAATTCCGTCCGTCGTGTTGAAATTTCTAGCTAAAACTAGGTGGGTGAGGTAACTTTGTATACAATTAAATATACGCATCTGGTGCGGTTACTGCATTTTTATTGTGGCATGCGTTTTGTACTTCATCTGCGAGTATTTTTCACTATTTGTCGCAAGATCCTCCTTAACTGATTGTGACAGGCGGTGATTTTTATAAGTTACCCGCCGCCCTCAGAACAGCAGTGAATTTTGAACCGTCCCGTGACGCCATAGCTGGATACTTGATATTTAGTATGTAGCTTCCGTACGGTATGCAGATGCGCAAAGTGAATTCGATTTTAATTTGACCACCGGTCACTCCATCTTTTGGACTTTGCATTTCTCAAGTTTGTCCTGTGAGTGAAGTAGGAGACTTGATAGTTGGTATGTATCTTGTTTATGGTAAAAAACAAAAATGGATTATCTCCCCATTTCGGACTTTGAAATTTGGAAAAGTTGGTATATTGAGATGGCGCGCCATATACTTTTCTCTAGTTTTATTTTTAATATTATGTCTTAATTAATTTCATACATTGATCATTTCAAAGAACAAACATTTGTAGTCACAATACTTTTGATTTTAATCATATATCTTAATTTGTATTGTTTAAAGAACTTACTGTGATGTCACAGCTCATTTGCATAACATATGAAGAAATTAAAACCTCTATAACTTGTGACAGGCGTGGAATATTTGCAAGCGGTATTCATCAGTCTTGTTAGATTGCCAATGACTAAACTGTGCATATGAAACACAACTGCATCTTTAGCTTCTTGACACATGGAACCACACATACCCTTTCACATTATATTTAGGATCACAAACACAATGTTTAATCTACATTCATTAGACACCAATATACAATTAAACTACATGTATATATACTAATATCTATCTGAAATACGGTGCCTTTAAATAATTATCATTTAAAGGCACCGCATTTCCACTGTACTGTAAGCTGTACGGGCCGTTGACTGGAGACACCCACAAGTGAAACTGGGTAGTAATGGATCAAGATTTGCAAGCAAACGGTGTCTGTGACCTAAAAACACCCGCACTATTTTTTATACCGGACTATTTTTGTATACCCTTGGGCGATTTCGCACCATTTGGTATCCTCTAACCTATAAGTGTACCAGTCTCACTACAAATCATTCTACAATATTGACTATTCAACCATAAAATCACATAACATTACCCTAAATAGTGTGATAACTAACCATTCTACATATAAAGACACATCACTCAAACTATACCAACATGTATGCCACTCTGGAATGGTCGACAGACAAAAGGGTACTGGCTTGGAACGGTCAGTCAAGAAATTTGCTTTATGACACAGGAGGAAAGGAAAAACAATATTTGCTTAGTACTAGTGTATTGGTACTATACCGATATGCGAAAACAATACACTTACACCTAATTTTGGCAAATTTTGGAATAGCGTCGCGATGTCGCGCCACTTTCCCGAACTTCTTAATTGTCCATCAGGAAGCCAATATCAATGAAACAAAATGAAAAACACACTATAATGACTCTTTTTGGTGTATATTACTGTCACATTCCAAGCCCAATCATCTACAGGTAATTTACAATCAATGGGTTACTATATTTGACAAATAAAGCTGAGAAATCAAAATCTTAGAAGATTTTGAAGCCGATAACTGTCCGTCTGCGATACGAAAAGAACAAATGTATTGCATCACAGAGTTTGCTCGATTACTCTTGTCGCAGTAACTTTAAATTATGTTCCCAGAGACATAGCTACAAGAAACATACACTTCCAACTTCAAATTCTACAAAATTCTACAAAAAAAATATCTCACATAGGGCCTAGGCCCACCTTATATAAGTGTACCAGTCTCACTACACATAATTATACAGTATTCACTATTCTAAACTATGTTCTGTTTTATGGGCTGGGCAATTGAAGAAAGAGTGCCAAGGATATTCAATTTCGTCCTCTGATGTAAATACTGTTAGTGCTGAATTTAGCTTGTATTGTCCTACGTAATTGTATCCCCCGGACTCCGTCGGGGGATACTATGGATTTGACAGCGCGCCGCGTCCGCGTCCGCGTCCGCGTCCGCGTCCGCGTCCGCGTCCGCGTCCGCCGCAGACACTTCTTGTCCGGAGCATAACTCGAACACCCTTTGAAATATTTTCATGAAACTTCACACATGCATTGACCACGACCCGAAGGTGTGTCGCACGCAAGAATGACGACTCTTGCATAGCTAATTTTTTAGTTACCTCCCTTTTTTGTTTCTCGCACTGATTTCGTGTCCGGAGCATAACTCCATCACCCTTTGGAATATTTTCATGAAACTTCACACATGCATAGACCACGACCCGAAGGTGTGTCGCGCACAAGAATGACAACTCTTGCATAGCTAATTTTTGAGTTATCTCCCTTTTTTGTTTTGCGCACTCTACAAACTGGACAATAATGCATGAAGACCTGTTTTCTCGTCTGCTCTGTACACCTTTTCTCGTGTGCTCTGTACACCTTACCTGTAGAGAGAACAATAGAAACTGGGAGAACCATGTGCTAGCATGGGCTAGCATGTGCAGATGTCCAGTGCTTGACCACTGTTGACCAGTTAATTTATACAGGTAAAAAAATCTGGTCTCCAATAGCAAGCATTATTATTTTTAAACTTTTTTTTTTTTTTTTTTTTTTTTTTTTATTTTTTTTTTTTTTTTTTTTTTTTTTTTTTTTAATTTTTTTTTTTTTTTTTTTTTTTTTTTCAATTTTTGTCTAGTAACATAAGGTCGAAAGTGCTATATACAGACTATTCACCTGTGGATGTGCTAGCATGTGCAACTGACCACTGACCACTTACAGGTAATTTATACAGGTAAATGATTATATTACATTTCCGTAAACTGTGTTGAAAATATTGTGGCATTATGTGGACCTGTGCAGATATATGTAGATAAATATAGGATATTAAAAAAAAAATTCTGTGCTCCAGTAGCAAGCATTATTATTTTTAAACTTTTTTTTTTTCAAATTATTTTTCAATTTTGTCTAGTAGCATAAGGTGGTAAGTGCTATATACAGACTATTCACCTGTGCATGTGCTAGCATGTGCAACTGACCACTGACAACTTACAGGTAATGTATACAGGTAAATGATTATATTACATTTCCGTAAACTGTGTTGAAAATATTGTGGGAATATGTGGACCTGTGTATATATGATATGTAGATAAATATAGAACTATTAAAAAAACATTCTGGGCTCCAGTAGGGAGCATTATTCTTTTTCTTTTTTTTAATTTAATTTTTTTTTCAATTTTTTTTTTTACATTCTTTTTCAATTTTTTAACTGACCACTAACTTATTACAGGTAATTTATACAGGTACATTATTACATTTCCGTAAACTGTGTTGACAATATTGTGGCAGTATGTGGACCTGTGCAGATATATGTAGATAAATATAGGACTATTAACAAAAATTCTGGGCTCCAGTAGCGAGCATTATTTTTAAAAAAAAATAATTGTATATTACATTTCCGTAAACTGTGTTGAAAATATTGTGGCATTATGTGGACCTGTGCAGATATATGTAGATAAATATAGGACTATTAAAAAAAAAATCTGGGCTCCAGTAGCAAGCATTATTATTTTTTATTTTTCAACTTTTTTTTTCATTTTTTTTTAAAAAAAATTTTTACATTCTTTTTAAATTTTTTAACTGACCACTAACTTATTACAGGTAATTTATACAGCTAAATTATTACATTTACCTAAACTGTGTTGACATATTGTGGCAGTATGTGGACCTGTGCAGATATATGTAGACTATAGGACTATTAAAAAAAATTCTCGGCTCCAGTAGCGAGCATTATTTTTTTTATTTACATTCTATATTACATTTCCGTCAACTGTGTTGAAAATATTGTGGCATTATGTGCACCTGTGCAGATATATGTACATAAATATAGGACTATTAACAAATAATTCTGCGCTCCAGTAGCTTCACACATGCATAGATCCTAAAGGTGTGTCGTGCAAGAATGACAACTCTTGCATCACTAATTGTTTAGTTATCTCCCTTTGTCCGTCACCGATTTTTGTCTCCGGAGCATAACTCGATCACCCTTTTTTCAAACTACTTGTGTATCTGGGGAGGGGGATACACATGCGCTTGTCGACAAGCGTCCATTTCTAGTTTAAATGTGGTATCACGAAAGCTGCGGATGTGATACCTTGTTCGATATTTTTGCTACCATCCGTGTAATTTGTAGGCTATCTTTCCATTTTCTGTTTATGTGGTCTGTTGCTAGTTTTAGGCTAAGAATTGGATCCATTGTCTTATCTTTTATTATTTCTGTTAGATCTGATTAAGCAGTTATTTCGAAAGGATAGTAAGGTATATGGGTCTGATATGGCTGCATTTCACAATCGTTCAGTCCATATTCTTGAGTTAGTATTTGGGCATTCATAGCGTAACATGTTTGTAATTTCCTACCTGTGGATTTTGATTTTTTAATTTTGTTTGCTTCTTTATCGTTATTTTTTGTTTTATACTTTACTTCTGATTATTTTCTTTTATGGTTGCTTATTTTTTTAAGTCTTAGTCTGTTATATTTGTATACCCGCCTATGTCGAATTATTCTCTCAATTCAATAATGGAATACCAAAGGATAAAAAAAACAATAATAACCTTAATAAGGTTTAATGGTAGAATAGATTTTCAGCTATGTAAATCCAGATCTTTACATTTCAAACAAATTTGGACATTCAACCACTGAACACAATAATAACGTGGTCAACAAACAACAAAGAGAAATGAAATTTCTCCACTCGCCTACATTGGCACTCATATAATACTATATTATTACACAACTTAATAATAAAGTGGATCATGCCGTTACAATTCATCTCACCCTCAACTCGATTTCTTTAACCTATTCAAGAAATAAACAGGATATACAACAATTCAATTAAATGCTGGGCTACTATGGTGGGCAGGTGAAAGAATTTCATGTCTAAAGCATATAAGCTGAAAATTACCTGTGAGGGAAAATGAACACCTAGACCGGTCTGGAAGAAAACATTATTTCCAACCAATCAGAGCAAGGCATTTAGAATAACCATGACGAAAAACAAACAACTATATAACTTCATAAAAACTTACTTTCAATATAAGGTAATAATTCATTATTGGAATAAACTATAATATATAGAATTTCTTAAAAAGAACAAATAACTATTTAAATGAAACATAAATTTGACTGGTTAATAATTAAACAACTCAAGTACTCCAATACTAAATTTAAACCGTAAACAAGAGTACGGAAATGAGACCGGAAACAGTATGGACGTAAAGAAAAGTTTATTTTCAATATTCAAGGTAATTAACATTTTTAGAACTAAAGATTCCCAATTACTCTCTCAATTCAATAATGGAATACCAAAGGACAAAAAAAAAAATAACCTTAATAAGGTTTAATGGTAGAATTGATTTTCAGCTATGTAAATCCAGATCTTTATATTTCAAACAAAATTTGGACATTCAACAACTGAACACAATAATAACGTGGTCAACAAACCACAAAGAGAAATGAAAGTTTCTCCACTCGCCAAGCCGAAGGCCCACCAAACAAACAGAACTGGGAAAAGGGGAACAAGCACTCAACATTTAAGTCATCCCATGCAGGCAACCTGTAACTGTCATGTGATATTAATTTAAATTTCATATTTCAAGCATAAATCACTTTACACACAAATCTATTTTACCATATAAAACAGATTCAAGTACAAAATGATATTAAACCTAAAAACTATTCTGTTAAACCGAAATTCACGAATGAGATTGTGCGGCCATAAATGTAATTAAGCGTCTAGCATAAATGCCAAGAAGAGATTTAGTGTCATAATAAGCTTGAATATCATCGGGTTACAGGTTAAAGCCAAATTACAAATAAACGAAGGCTGCGTGAAACCCTTACCAAACGGTGCAATTGCCCCATTTGCTCTGAATTACACAAGCGATTTCGAACTAGAATACTCGCATATATGCATGTTCCTTACTTCTTTACCTTTCCCAATTCAGCGGGATTGTTTAGGGTATTCTACCCAACCAACGTGTGTTTCCAAATGGAAGGAAATTAGCAATGCCTATAACAGTCTATGCCAATCCTCAATCCTGAAATGGGAATTGAAAAGAAGGACAGAAACTGCAAATACACACACAAATACAACAAGCATATATTAAATTCGCTATCAATTCTGTATATAATTTTCTTTACACACACTGCGAACATAAACGTATCCAATAAGCTAAAAGTGCAATTGGCTCTAGTCCAGTGCAACCCCCGAACCACTAGCATATTATGCCAGCTTATACGGTATCACACAGTTCCACAGGCAATCATTCCGTCAGCTCACATGGAAAGCACATTAGGAGTTTCTACGATTCTTAACCACTTGCAAACAATAATTGCTCAACACTCTTGAACCTTCCATGTTGAGATGAAGACCCCCGTCTCGCACGGCGAACATATGCCTGAAAGGTTCTCCGTTCTTAGAGACAAATGGACGGAACGTCTTAAGAAATGGAAATTTCCGATATTTACAAAATCTCCTAATGCGATTATTTGTTTTAATCACTTTAACTTTAGTGTATTTGAAGTGTACAGGTCTTGGTAGAATGGAATAATATAAAATTCTAACATGCGGCTTGATACCGCAAATGGAAGCGAACACATTATTAACTGCGGCAGGAAAGTCCTCTATATTCTTTTTGTTTGTCATTTGTGCCAGCGTGTACAATTACAAAATCTGGATCGGAGATTTTACCCTGAAGAACACGATTGTTTGAGACTTCAAAGGCAAGTCCACCAATAGTTCTTCCTGGAAAGGCTTGCACATCTAGATTGTCAACTCCGTCAACATATTTGGCAATGGAGTTGCAAATAAGGAGGGTCCGTTTTTTACCTAAAATAGATTAAGCATCTGTAAGTTTAATGTGATTATTCATTCTATGTGCGACCAGTATTTTATCATCTAAAGTAAATCTAAGATATGTTTTATAAGAATCACTGCGCCAATCACATTGAAGCTGTATTAATTCTGCGGGCACTCCTGCTTGAAAGGCTAAGGTTGTTCCACCCCGTCTAAAACTATGAGAAGAGTAATTATCCGGATTAAGATCAATAACCGAAATTAAAGACTTTAACTTATTCTGAAACATTGGGTAAGTGATACACTTATTCTTTGTAAAAGAAAACAATGGTGTATTACCTGAAACTGGACTCAATTTAACCAAATATTTGAATGATTTGACTGGACACAATAAGGAATCAGATTGTATTAACGGAATTTGCAGTAAACGTTCCCCAAACTGCAAAGTTTTGTCCAACGAAAAGTGACTAATACAATTGTTCACATTTCCTTAACGTCACTACATAAAAGATATTTCCCGGAAACATCTGAATTTGAACTGCTACCAAATTGGATTTCCGTGCTAACAGAAAAAAAGGCAAATAAGAATAAACACCAAACACATGTGTCTACAGGTTTGGCAAAATCTAATTTATCATGAAATAATAATAAAATCCTGGGTGTAATAGGAGCAGCATGGTGTACACAATGTGGATTTAAGCGATTAATGCCCTTCAACGTCAGATTAATTAAATAAGCATTAACATTGATTTCTACGCCTAACAATAAATGCATTATACGGATACCACTGATATAATTCTTTATAGCATCAACAGATTTGAATGAACGACTTAGAAATTGCCCACCAAAAACAAGGAAACTACTTCTGTAGACGCTGGCACAGATATAAAACCGAAAAAGTACAGAACAACAAGTAACTTTCCCACTGCGTTTTTAAATTTGTGTTAGTACCGTCAGCGAAACCGGACTTTTTAGACGTTCGCAATTCATCTTGCAACACCTTTAACTGGGAATCTGCAATCACAACAAGAACACCACTCATTAGACTAAGAAATTTCCGATATTTACAAAATCTCCTTATGCGATTATTTGTTTTAATCACTTTAAATTTAGTGTATTTGAAGTGTACAGGTCTTGGTAGAATGGAATAATATAAAATTCTAACATGCGGCTTGATACCGCAAATGGAAGCGAACACATTATTAACTGCGGCAGGAAAGTGCTCTATATTCATATTGTTTGTCATTTGTGCCAGCGTGTACAATTACAAAATCTGAATCGGAGATTTTAACCTGAAGAACACGATTGTTTGAGACTTCAAAGGCAAGTCCACCAATAGTTCTTCCTGGAAAGGCTTGCACATCTAGACTGTCAACTACGTCAACATATTTGGCAATGGAGTTGCAAATAAGGAGGGTCCGTTTTTTACCTAAAATAGATTAAGCATCTGTAAGTTTAATGTGATTATTCATTCTATGTGCGACCAGTATTTTATCATCTAAAGTAAATCTAAGATATGATTTATAAGAATCACTGCGCCAATCACATTGAAGCTGTATTAATTCTGCGGGCACTCCTGCTTGAAAGGCTAAGGTTGTTCCACCCGTCTAAAACTATGAGAAGAGTAATTATCCGGATTAAGATCAATAAACCGAAATTAAAGACTTTAACTTATTCTGAAACATTGGGTAAGTGATACACTTATTCTTTGTAAAAGAAAACAATGGTGTATTACCTGAAACTGGACTCAATTTAACCAAATATTTGAATGCTTTGACTGGACACAATAAGGAATCAGATTGTATTAACGGAATTTGCAGTAAACGCCCCTTCCCCAAACTGCAAAGTGTTTGTCCAACGAAAAGTGACTAATACAATTGTTCACATTTCCTTAACGTCACTACTTAAAAGATATTTCCCGGAAACATCTGAATTTGAACTTGCTACCAAATTGGATTTTCCGTGCTAACAGAAAAACAAAAAAAGCAAATAAGAATAAACACCAAACACATGTGTCTACAGGTTTGGCAAAATCTAATTTATCATGAAATAATAATAAAATCCTGGGTGTAATAGGAGTAGCATGGTGTACACAATGTGGATTTAAGCGATTAATGCCCTTCAACGTCAGATTAATTAAATAAGCATTAACATTGATTTCTACGCCTAACAATAAATGCATTATACGGATACCACTGATATAATTCTTTATAGCATCAACAGATTTGAATGAACGACTTAGAAATTGCGCAAAAAGGAAAACAAGGGAAACTACTTCTGTAGACGCTGGCACATATATAAAACCGAAAAAGTACAGAACAACAAGTAACTTTCCCACTGCGTTTTTTAAATTTGTGTTAGTACCGTCAGCGAAACCGGACTTTTTAGACGTTATTCGCAATTCATCTTGCAACACCTTTAACTGGGAATCTGCAATCACAACAAGAACACCACTCATTAGACTAAGAAATTTCCGATATTTACAAAATCTCCTAATGCGATTATTTGTTTTAATCACTTTAAATTTAGTGTGTATTTGAAGTGTACAGGTCTTGGTAGAATGGAATAATATAAAATTCTAACATGCGGCTTGATACCGCAAATGGAAGCGAACACATTATTAACTGCGGCAGGAAAGTCCTCTATATTCATATTGTTTGTCATTTGTGCCAGCGTGTACAATTACAAAATCTGAATCGGAGATTTTAACCTGAAGAACACGATTGTTTGAGACTTCAAAGGCAAGTCCACCAATAGTTCTTCCTGGAAAGGCTTGCACATCTAGACTGTCAACTCCGTCAACATATTTGGCAATGGAGTGCAAATAAGGAGGGTCCGATTTTTTACCTAAAATAGATTAAGCATCTGTAAGTTTAATGTGATTATTCATTCTATGTGCGACCAGTATTTTATCATCTAAAGTAAATCTAAGATATGTTTTATAAGAATCACTGCGCCAATCACATTGAAGCTGTATTAATTCTGCGGGCACTCCTGCTTGAAATGCTAAGGTTGTTCCACCCAGTCTAAAACTATGAGAAGAGTAATTATCCGGATTAAGACCAATAACCGAAATTAAAGACTTTAACTTATTCTGAAACATTGGGTAAGTGACACACTTATTCTTTGTAAAAGAAAACAATGGTGTATTACCTGAAACTGGACTCAATTTAACCAAATATTTGAATGATTTGACTGGACACAATAAGGAATCAGATTGTATTAACGGAATTTGCAGTAAACGTTCCCCAAACTGCAAAGTTTTTGTTTTGTCCAACGAAAAGTGACTAATACAATTGTTCACATTTCCTTAACGTCACTACTTAAAAGATATTTCCCGGGAAACATCTGAATTTGAACTTGCTACCAAATTGGATTTCCGTGCTAACAGAAAAAAAGGCAATAAGAATACCAAACACATGTGTCTACAGGTTTGGCAAAATCTAATTTGTCATGAAATAATAATAAAATCGTGGGTGTAATAGGAGCAGCCTGGTGTACACAATGTGGATTTAAGCGATTAATGCCCTTCAACGTCAGATTAATTAAATAAGCATTAACATTGATTTCTACGCCTAACAATAAATGCATTGTACGGATACCACTGATATAATTCCTTATAGCATCAACAGATTTGAATGAACGACTTAGAAATTGAGCAAACAAGGAAACTACTTCTGTAGACGCTGACACAGATATAAAACCGAAAAAAGTACAGAACAACAAGTAACTTTCCCACTGCGTTTTTAAATTTGTGTTAGTACCGTCAGCGAAACCGGACTTTTTAGACGTTCGCAATTCATCTTGCAACACCTTTAACTGGGAATCTGCAATCACAAGAAGAACACCACTCATTAGACTAAATTTACCAGCATTCTGATAAAATAAACATTTCATCCGAAATGAAACATTCATTTCCCTCGCAACCGAGTTCAGTCATACATCTAGAACTGTTCTGTGAATCCAAATGTCAACAGCTCAACAAATCGGACAACCTATTATCTACGCCTGCTATATGTTTTGCCTTAATTTCAAATACATTTATTGCAGCTAAGAAACATATTTCACGTAAACAATTTTGTAGAAAGTCATTGCGCGTTGCACCCTTGTTCAACACTAAACAAGCGATTGTCAGAAAGCACGACCATTTTACATCCCTTCAGTCGCGAACCCCACAACTTAAGGGCCACCACAATTGTTAATAGTTCTAGCTCATTAATATGCAATTGCTGGTCAGCCACAAACTCTGTGAAGTCTGCATGAAAATAAAGGTTGCCTAACAACCCCCCACAACTCATTAAACACGCATATGTTGATACTATGCCATCCGGCACTGACCATTGCTCAAATTACATCATCGAAATGCCATTATATGAAGGCAAAAATTATTTCCACCACAATAAGTCTCTCCGAAGGTATTCTGGAATAATATGTCTATTTCCCTTACTTTTATAGATGTACCGAAGAAATTTTAATAACCGTTGAACAAAAATACGACCTGGCCTAACCACTGCACTTACAAAACTTAATTTACCTATCAAAGACTGTAATTCCTTGTTTGAAGTATCTGCTTTTTGTAACCATTTATCAATTAACAAACTAATTTCAATTAATCTATCTGGAGTAATTTCTAGGGTTAATTTTTCTGTATCAAAAAGAACACCCACAAAAGTCATTCTAGTTGCAGGAATGCATGCTTTTTCTGTTGATTCTTCAAAACCACATTTTTTCAAAATACCTCCTAAGGTGCTAAGGACGAAATCTGCCAATTCCGGTGTCTCACCCCCACACAAGTCATCCAAATAGTTCAAAATGCACAATCCCAATGATAACATAGTAAATGATATAGCATTTGTCACTCTTTGGCATATTTGAACAGCACTTCTAAGACCCATGGACAATACAGTGTCACACAACAAATGCCCTTTGTGTTTGTACCCTACTTTGTGGTATTCACCTGGACAAATACTCAGCTGCCTATAAGCTTTTCTCATATCCCTCTTGTAGAGAAGACAATTCTTCCCTTTTTGTTTCACGATCTGAACCAAATCATCTACTTTGGGATATATTAACGACACCCTGTCACCTAAATATTGATCTTTTGATATAGAATCGTTTAGTGCATTATTATTTTGGAAAACTTAAGTCCAAAATGATCCGCCTCTCCTTAGAATCTTTCTTTGGCACCGTATTTAAAGGTGAAATAATCATTGGTTTATTAAATGGATTATTTAAAAAAGGACCCAACACCGTTTTATTTTTAATTTCTTTCACCAAATATTCATTAATTTCATTTGAAAATTCTCTAGCCTCTTTATGATTCCTAAAAACTTTAACATTGGGACAAGGTTCGGCAATACATCCCAAAGGGAAACCATCTTGTAACAAATCACACAAATGTACATCCTTATAATCAACCAACATGTGTCTTAAACATGGAATATTCAATTTGTTATTAATAATAATTCTACAACCTTCAAAGTTATGCTTGCCTGACTCTATAACCTTATTATGCGTGTCAATTAATAAATTTGTTCTATTAATGTCTAGTTCCGATGCATCACAAATTTTACACATTTTATGAACCCCCAATTTAGTACTATATCCATCATTAGAATCGTCTTTAGATATTATTACTGAATCCTTACTGTTGACTTCAGAAACATTCATTGAAGTCTTTGCGAATACTGGCATAAAAATATCTGGTAAATGTACATTCGCCCTGATTATGCCATCGATATGTGCTTGTCATGCTGTAGAATGAAGGCAGTCTTTTGAACATTCCGGATGTTTAATTTTCTTCTTATCTTTAAGCCAGCACTCTCCGCAGATATGCAGACAGTGTCTCATTCGCCCCCTTACTACATCAAAATGATCCCCTTGCCTTGAACATTTGTTCTGATTAAATAATGCACAAAACCAGATTTGCTCCGACTGAGAGGATTCGAATTCCTTCATACTGTCATTCGAGACACTACGCGGGTTTTTCCTACCCCCTTCTGAACGTCATAGATATTTACTGAGGATTTCTTGCTCTATTTGTTGTGAATCATCCCGCCACTTATTAATTCCCAACTCAATCCTTCTAACCCAGGCAGCATAAACGTTTTTCAAACCGTCGAAGGTGTACGTGTTTGAAAAATAAACTATCTTTTTTAATAGTTCAGTTCTTCCTATTCTTTCTTCGCGCGATATAAATGGGTCTGAAATTATTTCTAGCCAAATCCAAATTCTCAAATGAGACCCATTTGTTTACATATTCATACTGTAGATTAGAATGGGGCCATTTTTGCGGATATTTCACTTTATCTGAGGCTCTGGCATGAATACCAGACTATTTTGATTTTTTCTGCTTCGTTTTGCATTTACTTTGATTATTAGAAGTAACAGAATGGTCAGAATAGGAAGAACTGGAATTATTTTCATAAATTTCTCCCTCTGAGGGAGATTCAGAATGAGAGCTGAATTCTTAAGAAGTATCGGCTAAGGCCATATTCTTCATTTGTGAAATAACGTTCTTGCGTAATTTTGTATTGTCTCTCAAGTCTTTCACTGTCAACAAGTCACTATATACATCAACATGTGATAAGGAGGCCACATGGTTATTGAACTGGGAGTTTGTGTCTTGCTTTTTTGACGAAAGTTTCTGATATTTATCTCCCTTACCTCCTTTCTTCAAGTGTTCCACTTCTTTTGTCGACTTTGCTAATTGCAGCCTGCGTCGCTCCTTCTCTTGCTGCCGTCGAATATAACGTTTCTCGCTTTCCTGGCAAGCTATCTGAGACCGCAATTCCAACATTTCCTCATCATCAGAGAAATCTGAATCATCCTCGTCGAATCCGGATAATGGACGCACTATCTCTGACGGGAAAACATTTCATGTCTAAAGCATATAAGCTGAAAATCACCTGTAAGGGAAAATGAACACCTAGACCGTTCTGGAAGAGAAAATTATTTCCAACCAATCAGAGCAAGGCATTTAGAATAACCATGACGAAAAACAAACAACTGTATAACTTAATAAAAACTTAATTTCAATATAAAGTAATAATTAATTATTGGAATAAACTATAATAATATAGAATTTCTTAAAAAGAACAAATAACTATTTAAATGAAACATAAATTTGACTGGTTAATAATTAAACAACTCAAGTACTCCAATACTAAATTTAAACCGCAAACCAGACTACGGCAATGAGACCGGAAACAGTATGGACGTAAAGAAAAGTTTATTTTCAATATTCGAGGTAATTAACATTTTTAGAGCTAAAAATTCCCTATTTGTTCGTTAACTGGCAGGTTTACATCATGTGGCTGGGTGCGTGCCAAATATTTGATTATATTTCCTTCACGCCTCAGATCTAGTGGTTCTACTACGGTTTCTACCTCAACTGCAGCCGCTCTAGTTGATTTATATGCACCTGTTGCCACTTTGAGGGCGGCTCTTTGAATTAGTTCTAGTTTATCTATAAGTGTTCCGCTGCAGCATCTTTATATAGCATGCTGCCATAGTCCATGTTTGATAACATAAGAGCTTTGTACAACAATAGAAGGGATAGTTTATCCGCTCCATATGACGTACCTGATACTAGTTTCATTAAGTCCAGACCTTTTCTACAGCGTTGGACTATGTTATTTATATGTGTTCCCCAGGTAAGTCGATCGTCCAAATACATACCCAGGAATTTGACACATTTTGTATATGGTATTGCTTGATTGTTTACCATTAAATCTTTAATCTTATAAGTTTGTTCTCTTATGTATGCATACCGCTGCTCCTCATTTTTATAGCAGAGTAATCCACCGCCATGTAGGATTGAGATACTTGCACGTAGATTTGTCCCAAACTGCAAAGTAAACATTCAAAGACGAAAAGGTCAAGGTCGAATGTCAAGGTTGTAGTATTGGTGGGTGGAGAGTGTAAGGCATGTTCATATGTATCATGTGTATAAACATTGAAGAAATTGGCAAAGCCATTGAGATGTTATTATAGGATTGAGAAACTTGCACGTATATTTGTCCCAAACCGCTAAGTAAACATTTAAAGGTGAAAAGGTCAACGTCGAAGGTCAATGTCATAGTATACGGTGGCTGTGAAGAGACACGAGTGGAAAAAAAAATATATTAAAATCGGGAAATTTCGTTGTAACGAAAAATAAAATCGTTAAAACGCATAATAAAATCGTTCAAACGAAAACAAATTCGTTCAAACGCAAAAATAATCGTTCAAACGAAAATAAAATTCGTTCAAATGCAAAATACCATCCTGGGTCTTATATTGTTATGCCCCCGGTACCGAAAGGTACGGGGGCATATAGCCTTGGCCATGTCCGTCCGATATTACAGTATCTTCAATAACTTCTCCATGGCTTTACGGATTACACCAAAATTCAGATTTTATTTTTCGTTATAACGAAATTTCCCGATTTTAATATATTTGTTTTCCACTCATGTCCCTTCACAGCCATTGTAGTAGTTCATGGGTAAGTATATAATAAAACGTATTGTTCATACATGGTTAGGTTGGATTTATTGAAGAATGTTATGTAGATGAGGGAATAGAGTCCAAATAGTATGCTGAAATATGGCGAAGATGATTTAGTGAATATTAATTGAGCAACACAACACGATACGATACTATTACAGTATATGCTGTTATGACTAACTGTAATATTTATATGTATGATTAGAAGGTACGTGTATCTCCAAATGAGTTTTTGTCTAATTGGATAACATTACATTTTCGTTCATGAACTATGAGCTTATTTCTATTCATTGCAATTTATTTTCAATATTTTGTGTTGCCTTTAGGTAAGACATAAACTCTGGAAATTTAGGTTCCGTGTTTCGTAATTTACTTGTATATATAAAGTATTTTCCTGGAAGGATACACAAGTTGAAAAACGTGTTGTCTGGCTAATATTGCCCAAAGCAAACAGTGCGCCAATCAAAATTACATACAACGCAACACAGATATACACCAACAGCGGTTATTGTTGCTACCGATAGTTTTAGCCAGGACAAGCGCGGTCGTAACGGCAACTGCAGTGGTTTATTGTTTGCTTATTGGTGTGTAATTCTTTTAATGTTTAAATAGAAACATATTCTTCAAGTAATGTCTTTCATGTATATGCTGAAATGTAATTATAGTTGCTCATTAAATGAGCCGTCTCTTATAATTCTTACAGAATGGCAATTGTACATGCACCTGTATCGTTTTATTGCTATGCACTTTATGTTGTGCAGTTGGTGAGACGTAAATAAACAATTGAACTGAACTACAATATTATTATTGTTTAAAAAGGTATTCAGCTGTGACCAAAACCAAATTGTTGACTTATAGTGCAATGGTACACTTAAGTAAATAATCGTTTGTAGCGACAATTGTCATCCACAATTTGTACTGAAAATTCCCAAGTTTAGAACTTATAGTGTTTGTATTATGGTTTGTGTAGACTACCTTCCAATCGATATTTTTATCCGCGAATCCCATTTTGTCTTGGCTTTATGCACAACCGGTTTCTGTTTATTAAGAAACATGTTATACAGCTTCTTAATTGTTACATTCGATCGTGGTTTTTATTTGTCCCATTAATATTATCTTTGTATGTATCGTGTTTATTCTTTCATGTTTATATGTTATCTCTGAGATAGCATATTATGTCACGTAAATTTCTATGGGGGCAGCCATTGTCGTGCTGCGCCTAAACGGCGAGTTCCAACTTATCATATCGCGTATTTGTCTGTCTTGCTTTGTATCTATGTTATCTACGGCTACAATTTGATCCATTCAAAAATGTCAAAATTTAGTTAACTGTATATTATATACCTTTAAACAAATAATATTTGATGTAGAACTAATAAATTGCCAAACATAATAGAACAAGGAAATCATTTTCCCATGGAATCGATCTTTTCTCTAGTTGTTGTTCAACATTCAACATAACGAAATGAAGCTTTCAAATTTACAAGATATACATGTAAATGTCAGATAAACACCTTGGGATGGTAAAATAGCCAATTTGTGCATGTGTATGTTCTTTATTAATAATGTATTGATACAGCTTTGACAGTTTTATATCACTAACATATCAAATACGCCAGATAACCGATAGGAAAACATCACTCTTCCATGTGTTACATTAAAGAGATGGGGTTAAATTGCTATCCACGCGAGAGGTATGGAGCGGGGTAGCACTTTTGTTTCTAGCACAGAGCTAGCAGTAAAAGGGGGGAGGGTGAACAATTTTCTATATATTTCAGTACTTACCCCACACACCGATCAGTTTGTGTGGATATAACATATTTCAGTACTTTCAATACTTTGATTAATTCGTGTTCTCCAGTCTTGAGGAATGCACGAAATCAGTTTGAAGTATTTTAGGTAATCGTTATTACTAATATTAAATTGTTCTTTTATTTCTGTAAAATTAAAGAATGATGTAGTTCTATCTATAATCGTATAGTTGTTCTATATATTTAATTCCCTTTAATATTTAAATTTATTTTTTCAACACATTGCCACCTCTTGCATGGAATTTGCAATTTAATGTAACTTCAATATGTCTGCAATCAGGTAGACGTAAACACAATGATCTCGAGCTGCCAAACGGGACTGTAAGGTGGCCAATTCACACGTCAGTGTTGTTTGTGTGTAGAAAGTCCACACTTGCCACAGCCTTGCCACATGAGCGCGTGCATCGTCTTGTTGCCAGATGACATCATGGTCCAGCACAAAAGGCACTACGACTGGTTGCAAAACATTGTCACAATACCAGTGAGCTGTTAAGGTCTCATCAATGACAACAAGCGGTGTCTTCTTGCCATGGCAGATGTCACCTCACACAATAACACCTCCTCCAACGAACCGATCACATTATACCAGGCAGTTATTCGAGTAGCGTTCGCCCTTACGTCGGAACACACGTTGTCGACGGTCAGACCTGTACTGTAGAAACCGTCACTCGTCTATAATTCCAGCACAAAAATATTTACACAATTCCCTAACATTTGATTGGCCCGTAGCAAGTATCTGTCCAAAATTTATATCCCAGTAAACTCCCACGCCAAGCTACTTTCCGTAACCGTGAGGCGCAGTTAAAATAATTCTTAAGAAAACGGAAAATAAACACATTTTCTTGATTAATCAAATGCTGGAATTATAAGGAATGAATGGCCTTTTTGTTGAATTTATCGGGGATATAAACTTGGAAAAGTCGCTGGAATACTGGACGAGGCCTTTCAAGTTTATACCCCGATAAATTCCACAAAAAGGCCATTCATTCCTATAGTAAATAGTATACGTCTCCAGCGGTGAAGAGGAAACGCATTCAGTCTGTGTTGACGCAGCCACTACATTCTAACATGACGTCGACGTCGTGTAAGAGGCAATCCTATGTATGTACGGTATGGCTGCAGGTCAGCCTCACGCAAACGATTGAGCATAGTGGACCTGCTTATTCTGTTGTTGTGAGTCCAAGGTGTGTTACTAGCAGTTTCTGTGGCAGTAAGAAATCGATGACGTTAATAGGTCAGTCGAATATAACGGTCCTGACGAGGTGACGTTACGCGCGGACGTCCGCTCCGAGGACGGTCAGCCGGCATTCCTGTTTGGCGAGGCGTTGATAGAGTTGTGAAATGGTACTGCGGTTCATATGTAGAACTCTAGCAACCGCACATTGACTAGTTCCATTAAGTAGCATCCTGACTGCGTCATTACGTTGATTTGGCGTCGACCGTACCATAGCTTCTAACACATTTCATCAACTTCTATCGTATGACTTTTCTGTCCCAATCCTAAATGAACATACTGTGCTAGCTTTTACGTTGACTAGGTAATACCGTGTATATATGCACGGGCAAAAACCTGTATTTCAACTTACGTCCACCCGAGCTTAAACCGTTAGCCATATGTTGACAACAATGCGATATTCGGAATATGGAGAAGAAGAAATAACGTATGCAAAATTTGAAATATCCTACCCTAATATTACGAATATTACGAACAGTATAGCATATTTACTTTGTTGCGTTTCTTTATGGTGCCAGTATATATCACTGCCGTTGATATTTCTTATAGTATTTTTTTGCTTTATTTTCGACAATTGCCAACGTTTATTTCAGTAATGTCATTGTTTATCGCATTAGTCAAGCACATCTGAAGTGGTGTGGTCCACAGTGTAACATTCGTGACACGTGCACAGCACAGTACTACAACGTGAATTTCAGGCGCATGAGCAATTGCGAGAACACAGCATCATGCAACCCAACCACACATAATTAGTTCAAAAACAGCTTTTTGTCACTGGCGACTCGTTCTCGGCAACGTTCTTCGTTGGGACTATATCTCCATCTTTGGTCAGCTCCCACCCAGCCATGATCCAACAATATTGATGATTGTTGGTCTGGCGTGTTGGTGGTCTGGCCTGTTGGTGTGGGTGGCAGGTGGGAGCACGATGTGTAATTTAAAGATCGAGATTCATCCTTACCGGAATTACGACCGGAGACCTGGTTTAGCCCTCACGTACGTCGTTGGCATTCTTGTATGTGACAGATGAATCTGGTTATACCCCTTATGTGAGTATTACGATTATTCGTAATCCTATTTTAGAGGAAGGGGCCAAGTGACTTTGGTGTGGTATGGATCAGGCACCAGGTCAGGTTATTCTAATGTCGGGCCTCAATATATTTTTTTTCGATCAATGTAAATATTCCGTTCCGATTTTGGGATCCCCCCACCCAATTCAACAGGTTTTTTTTACTGGATCGAACCCGTTGGGTCGGTCTTGAATAACCTTAGCTGTTGATATGCCGTTAAACACCAATAAACCAAATCAACTGCCGCTCTATCGTCCACACAATAATACTGTTGTTAGTACCAAGATCGTTGGTGGTAATATTTCAACTTCCACGTTCTTGGATTGAAATAATTACATTGCATATCAGCTATAGCTATCACTGGATGAGGTAAAGACAACTGCATTACTAATATAAAACAGACGTACTGAATTTACCATCACTACGGTTTGATCTGCCGCATATATTCAAAGATCACAAAATGCCAGAAGACCAATGATTTGCGATGGCAATTATTTAAAGCCAAGAACATGGACAAACTGCCACCAACGATCGGGGCACTGAATCCGCAGATGAAGAGGGCTGGCTACATTACTATTGTCGGTAGAGGCATGACCATCACTCTCGTCCGTATTGGAGTATTACTGGGAACTGACCAACTATAGAGATATAGCTCCAACAAATAAGCTGTGTTTGAACTCATTGTGTTTGGTTGCAGGACGCAGTGTACTGGCAATTGCTCATGCATACGAAATTCACGTCCTTGTACTGTGTTGTGCAGGTGTAACTACACCATTTCAGAGGTATATTTTGGTCACTTGGAAATCGCACGTGCTTGGCTAATGCGATAAGCAATGATATCGTTATTTAAATACACGTATGCAGTTTTCAACTACTGTCGTTACGCTTACATTACTAAGTATTATATAGTTTCCGATAGACGAAGTACATTTGTATGTTCATATTCGATTTTACCCCTATAGCGACACATTGCCACGTTACAAAAACGAGTTGTATATATATTTAAGCTTAAAAAAGGCACATATAGCTTTTGGAAATTAAATTACAAAGCTTTATTACCTACATAATAAACAAGTTGCTGGTCATGTTTTCATTGGCAACTATAGAAATTTAGAATACTGTGCATACAAAGGAGATAATGAATGGCTGTCAGATTTGTACGTAATACGATTTTTGATGCAGGTGTAAACGTACCAAATCTACAGTTTAATGCAATTCTTAATGTTTCGGCGGCCATTCTGATTTTATCGGCCATTTTGGATTTCAGAATTACATTACATTGTACCATAAACATATTCATGTGTAACTGAGTACGACTAGAAAGCATTAACAGGCAGCAATATAACAGCAAATTGTTAATTCAATGTTTTAGTACATCAATATGAGAATTATAGAATACAAGATGGCCGCCGATAATCCAAGATGGCTTTTGAAAAAAGAATGGAACCATTTTTTTGTGATTTTGCTCGCTGATGATGTGAATAATCGAAATGTGAATGATGAGTGGCACCCTTGCGTTAAAGTTTTTATTTGTCTGTCCAGGCGGCGGCCTGGGGTATCCGTGAGCCTCTGCTCACTTGCTCTAGTTAATTTTAAAATTATCGACACCCCAATCTACCAAAATTAATCAGAACACGCTAAGTAGTACCCTACTGCAAAGTTAACCAAGGTTTCCCCTCCCCACTGCTTGACTATAACAATGAAGCGTTGGAAGAAATTACGTCACTGCCAGTGGGTTTTCTAGGAGATGGCGAAAGTCGGTCAAGTTAATGGAAGCATGGAATTTCCCCAAACTTCATGTTTACAACATCGAACTCTGACATTCAAATGAGAGAATTAGCCGTCAAACGCATGCTTATGGCCAATGACCAGTTGCGACTGTATTTATACAGTACCCGTATTCATTTACATATCGCAACTGGTAACTGGAAGTACCATCTGAGACACAGCCACTTTATTTTAGAACAATTTATGTTTAAAGCCAATTCGCCCACTCTCCTATTCCCTGCTATATTATAAAGTTTGGGGCCAAGGTATCCAGTAGTGTTCGTACAATGACCGTTCAACTCCAGCCAATTCGCGCCAACTCGAACAGATAAACAAGTTTGATGTTTTTCATAAGATAACTATATATGAAGATTAGATTTACCGGTTTGCGTCACCAGGACATATTTGATGACTTGATCTGGTTTCTAACGGACGTCGATTGTGGCCGACAACTTAAAAAACATTATATGAAGTAACAATTGGTGAATTCATCCAAAAGAATCTGACTATAATATATACGCACTAAAATAATACTTGCCAGCAAATACTGTAATGATATGCGAGCCGTTTCCAACTTCTACGCATGCAGACAAATGGCGGGCTTCAAACGGCACTAATCCATCCAAACTCTGCATATACTGACGGAGTGAAAGTACGTATTGTATTTTACTGCACAATTATTTGCCAGAGGGAACAATACCCAAGGTGCATGACCACGTGGTTACAACAGCAACAACAATGGCTGAAAGTGTTTAACGCGCGCACACTCCAAAGTTAGTATTATATGATATTTTCCTTAATAGGTAACGGATTTTGATGAAATATGGCGTAGCAAACGCTTCTTCATGAGCTAGATTTGGTGGTCCCGGAAGTTCCGAAGTTTGGGCCAAAGTACCGAGACCACCAAATGCAGCTTAACAAGACGCGTTTGTTGCGCCATATTTCATCAAAATCCGTTACATAATAAGGAAAAAATAAAAAATACGTACTTTGAATCGGGTGGCTTCTGGAAGTTTCAGTGTATGTGTTGTTGTTGTTGTTGTAACCACGTGATCATACACCTGGATACCAGGCGTTCATTGGCAACATTATCGCTCATGCCCTGAAGGTGTCACGTAATGATGCACGTTTGATAATTACCGGTAAATGCACTGACGGTACACATCAACATCTACTTTTGAAATAAATTACTTTTTATAAAGTATGTCCAGAAGATAGAAGAAAATATCATGTACTATGCCGTGTTTTAGATGTTGTAGGCTGCCCAGAAAATATCGGTTCTCGGTGGTCATTCCAGTGCAGAGTGGACTGTCCGCGATGGGAGAAACTGAGTGACTCGGACACCGTTAGCGCCCATAGCTACCGCCGGAAAGAAACAACTCGTCCCCGTGTGCGACAAGACGTCAGTTACAGTAAATGAAACGAGCCGGAATGACAACAAAATACCCGCGTTCGCCTACAACGATACCTGTCTACAGAGGCTGGTACGGGAATTCTGCTACGACCGTCTCGTCGTTCCCAAGCTCGTCCACTATGTCTGGTTCGGCAAACGGGAAATGGGCTTCTACCATTTCCTCAGCTTCTGGAGCGCCCACAAAATCCTGAAGCCATGCTTCATCTTCGATCGGTGTGAAGTGAGCAGTGAGCAGTAAGTAGCAGTGAGGTGTATCTCACTGCTGGCAGTAAGCAGCAGTGAGCAGTGAGGTGTGTTTCACTGCTAGCCGTAAGCAGCAGTGGGCAGTGAGATGTGTCTCACTGCTAGCAGTAAGCGGCAGTGAGCAGTTATATTGTCAGGCAAAAAAGTAAAAGTACGTGCGTAAACTCTTTAGACCGGACAATGTATATTTGCGTAACCTCTCTAAACCGGACACCAATGCAAGCTAGGTATGTGTGCGGAATCTCTCTAGACCGGTATGTATATGTGCGTAACCTCTCTAAACCGGACACCCCACTGTAAACTAGATGTATGTGCGGAACGCCTCTAAACCGGACAGCACTGTGCGGAATCTCTCTAGACCGAACACCAATGCAAGCAAGGTATATGTCGCAACTCTCCAAACCGACACCACTCGCAAACCGCCACTGCACGCTAGATATGTGTGCGGAACCTCTCTAGACGGGACACTACTGCAAGCTATGTATGTGTGTGGAACCTATCTAGACCGGACACCACTGTAAACAACGTGTATGTGCGGAACCTCTGAACGGGATATCACTGTAAAGTAGGTATGTTTGCGGAACATCTGTACAGGGGACACCACTGTAGGCTAAGTACATGTGTGGAACCTCTCTAAACCGGACACAACTGTAAACTCGGTATGTTTGCGGAACATCTGTAGACGGGACACCACTGTAAGCTAAGTACATGTGTGGAACCTCTCTAAACCGGACACAACTGTAAACTATGTATGTGTGCGGAACCTCTCTAAATCGGACACCACTGTAAACTAAGTATGCGTGCGGAACCTCTGTATACGGGACACCACTGTAAACTAAGTATGTGTGCGGAACCTCTGTATACGGGACACCACTGTAAACTAAGTATGTGTGCGGAACCTCTCTAAATCGGACACCACTGTAAACTAAGTATGTATGCGGAACCTCTGTATACCGGACACCACTGTAAGCTAGGTATGTGTGCGGAACCTCACTAAATCGGACACCACTGTAAACTAAGTATGTGTGCAGAACCTCTGTATACCGGACACCACTGTAAACTAGGTATGTGTGCGGAACCTCACTAAATCGGACATCACTGTAAACTAAGTATGTGTGCGGAACCTCTGTATACCGGACACCACTGTAAACTAGGTATGTGTGCGGAACCTCTGTATACCGGACACCACTGTAAACTAGGTATGTGTGCGGAACCTCTGTATACCGGACACCACTGTAAACTAGGTATGTGTGTGGAACCTCTCTAAATCGGACACCACTGTAAACTAAGTATGTGTGCGGAACCTCTGTATACCGGATACCACTGTAAACTGGGTATGTGTGCGGAACCTCTCTAAATCGGACACCACTGTAAACTAGGTATGTGTGCGGAACCTCTGTATACCGGACACCACTGTAAACTAGGTATGTGTGCGAAACCTCTGTATACCGGACACCACTGTAAACTAGGTATGTGTGCGGAACCTCTGTATACCGGACACCACTGTAAACTAGGTATGTGTGCGGAACCTCTGTATACCGGACACCACTGTAAACTAGGTTATGAGTGCGGAACCTCTGTAAATCGGACACCACTGTAAACTAAGTATGTGTGCGGAACCTCTGTATACGGGACACCACTGTAAACTAAGTATGTGTGCGGAACCTCTGTATACCGGACACCACTGTAAGCTAGGTATGTGTGCGGAACCTCACTAAATCGGACATCACTGTAAACTAAGTATGTGTGCGGAACCTCTGTATACGGGACACCACTGTAAACTAAGTATGTGTGCGGAACCTCTGTATACCGGACACCACAGTAAACTAGGTATGTGTGCGGAACCTCTCTAAATCGGACACCACTGTAAACTAAGTATGTGTGCGGAACCTCTGTATACCGGACACCACAGTAAACTAGGTATGTGTGCGGAACCTCTCTAAATCGGACATCACTGTAAACTAAGTATGTGTGCGGAACCTCTGTATACCGGACACCACTGTAAGCTAGGTATGTGTGCGGAACCTCACTAAATCGGACACCACTGTAAACTAAGTATGTGTGCGAAACCTCTGTATACCGGACACCACAGTAAAGTAGGTATGTGTGCGGAACCTCTCTAAATCGGACATCACTGTAAACTAAGTATGTGTGCGGAACCTCTGTATACTGGACACCACTGTAAACTAAGTATGTGTGCGGAACCTCTGTATACGGGACACCACTGTAAACTAGGTATGTGTGCGGAACCTCTGTATACGGGACACCACTGTAAACTAGGTATGTGTGCGGAACCTCTCTAAATCGGACACCACTGTAAACTAAGTATGTGTGCGGAACCTCTGTTTACGGGACACCACTGTAAACTAAGTATGTATGCGGAACCTCTCTAAATCGGACTCCATTGTAAACTAAGTATGTGTGCGGAACCTCTCTAAATCGGACACCACTGTAAACTAAGTATGTGTGCGGAACCTCTGTATACAGGGACACCACTGTAAACTAGGTATGTATGCGGAACCTCTCTAAATCGGACTCCACTGTAAACTAAGTATGTGTGCGGAACCTCTGTATACGGGACACCACTGTAAACTAGGTATGTGTGCGGAACCTCTCTAAATCGGACACCACTGTAAACTAAGTATGTGTGCGGAACCTCTGTATACGGGACACCACTGTAAACTATGAATGTGTGCGGAACCTCTCTAAATCGGACACCACTGTAAACTAAGTATGTATGCGGAACCTCTGTATACCGGACACCACTGTAAGCTAGGTATGTGTGCGGAACCTCTCTAAATCGGACACCACTGTAAACTAAGTATGTGTGCGGAACCTCTGTATACGGGAAACCACTGTAAACTAGGTATGTATGCGGAACCTCTCTAAATCGGACTCCACTGTAAACTAAGTATGTGTGCGGAACCTCTGTATACGGGACACCACTGTAAACTAGGTATGTGTGCGGAACCTCTCTAAATCGGACACCACTGTAAACTGAGTACATTTGTATATGTGCGAAGCTAGGTATGTGCACGGAACCTCTATAAATTGGACAGCAATGTGATAGAGGTATGTGTGCGGAACCTCTCTAAATCGGACACCACTGTAAACTAGGTATATGTGCGGAACCTCTCTAAATCGGATACCACTGTAAACTATGTACATTTGTATATGTGCGAAGCTAGGTATGTGCGCGGAACCTCTCTAAATTGGACAGCAATATGAAAGAGGTATATGTGGTGAACCTCTCAAAACAGGACACCACTGTAAACTAGGTATGTGTGCGGAACATCTCTAAATCGGACACCACTGTAAACTATGCATATGTGTGGAACCTCTCTAAATCGGACACCATTGTAAACTAGGTATATGTGCGGAACCCCTCAAAACCGAAACCTGTGTAAAGAGGTATATTTGCGGAACCTCTCTAAACCGGACACAGTATGAAGAATCTTACTTATATTTCGAATGAGTAGGTTAATACCAGGTTGAATGACGCAAGGTGATTAGGTATGAATGAAAGCACGTTTTGCGAACTTCTGACTAACGTAACAGTACATATAAGACCGTTCGTCCAAATTGATTGACACAAAGGTTAAAGTCACCACGATCAAGGTCACCCGTAGGACACTGGATGGAGTTATCAATGTGATGAAGCTATTGATGAAATTCGGTAATGATCCGACTAACGGATGAAGTGTCCAAAATGTAATTTCGTTATAATTATGTAGTATTTGCTGGGACAACATACGCATGCTAAATATGATGCAGAAAAGGAATGTGTAGCGGGATGAATAGAGGTCCTCAGAATCGAACATCTCCATTGGCTCCTTTTGACAATACAATATGGTATTTAGAGAAGACATAACACTAATTCAATGATATATGTCTTAATTAATAACACTGTACATGTAGGTTTTTGTTAGTTGGGGTTTAACGGCCTATCAACAGCTAATGTCATTTTAAGGCCGGGTCAATGGGTTTAGCACTAAATCCAATATATTACCTGCACAAGTACTTGTACATTTCCAAGTACATGTACATTTCAAAGTACATGTACAAATGGGGTGAAAATCCCAAAATCAGAACTGAATATTTACAATAACAAAACTATATAGTCAGCCCTGAAATCAGAATAATCCTGATCTGATGCCAGGTCCTCGTCACACCAGAATCACTTGGCCCCTCCCAAAAGTAGTATGATCAGTAATAATCTTACTACTTTTATAATGGGCAATAACCAAATTCAACTCCCAGGTAACAAAAGAGCCAAAGATAAAAACGTACCTGAGGGCCAAACCAGGCAAATCGTGATTCCTATAAGGAGGAACCCCTACCGTTAATTTACACCGTCTCGTTCGTCCGACCACCACCCACTATACATGTAGGTAATCATGTAACATGAACTACATGTATAAATACAATTCTGTATGTGCTAATCTGGACCAGGGTGCATTATTACTCAAGCTTCATAGAATCGTGATATTTTAATTAAATTAACACATCGGCTAAACGCCAAGTGAACATGCTACCACTGATGGTAAATGCCGTTAAACTACCCGATTAACAGATCAGAGCAAGTTATACCGGGTATATGTGTTCTAACTCCGCATTATACCTGTACCAAAGGCAGTGAAAATCCAAAAATCAGAACGTAATATTTGTCACAAGTCTGGTCATTAGTTTGTTTGTTGGTGTGTATGTTTGTTTGTTTGTTTGGGTTGGGATTTAACGGCCTATCAACAGGTAAGGTCATTTAAGGCCGGGTCAAAGTGTTTAGTACTAAATCCCTTATATTACCTGTACAAGTACATGTACATGTTCAAGTACATGTACAAAAGAGTGGAAAATCCCAAAATCAGAACTGAATATTTACAATAACAAAACTATTTATTATATACCTACCCATGAAATACATAGCTATACGATGTAAATAAGTCATATGTTCTCATCGATGAAATAAACAAGTTCCGGTGAAAATACGACTACTTCCGCTATCTATATTCATAACGCGCATCTGCAGTGCCGGACAGAAAATAGGCTGCAAATACACATTCATTACCGTATACAGTCTAAAAAACTGCTAATTTCAATGGAGCGGTATATAATAAATAGAATATTCATATTTTTGCAACAATTATGACATATATGTACATCTCGTGGTGTGAAATGTCCATATTTCACACCACTCGATGAACTTATATGTCATATTCGTTGCAAGAAGTATGAATACCCTCTATATTCAGCCCTGAAATCAGAATAATCTTGATCTGATTCCAGGTCCTCGCCACACCAGAATCACTTGGCCCCCTCCCCAAAAGCAGTCGGATCAGTAATAATCTACTACTTTTTATAATGGGCAATAACACAATTTAACTCCCAGGTAACAAAAGAGCCAAAGATAAAAATGTACCTTAGGGACAAACCAGGCAATCGTGATTCCTATAAGGAGGAACTCATACCGTTAATGTACGCCGTCTCATTCGCCCGACCACCACCCACTCATGTAGTTCTAGTCACAATGTCACCGCTGCATACAAGGTGATGGTTACATAACACATACTTTTGTCGCAATAGGAAAGTTAAATCATAAACGTAGTTAGAGTAGCATTGTCATTGTTAAATGTTACACAATAGCAAAGTGAATTGATACATGAAGTTGTCGTCACAACGTCATTGTTACATAATGCACAATATTGTCACGAGAGCAAAGTGAAATGATAAATGAAGTTGTCGTCACAACGTCATTGTTACATACTACACAATATTGTCACGAGAGCAAAGGGAAATACTACATGTAGTTGTGATCACAATGTCATTGTGAAATAATACACAATATAATCACAAGAGCAAAGGGAAATAGTACATGTAGTTTTTATCACAATGTCATTGGGAAATAATACACAATATTGTCACGAGAGCTAAGAGAAATACTACATGTAGTTGTTATTACAATGTCATTGGGAAATAATGCACAATATTGTCACGAGAGCAAAGGGAAATAATACATGTAGTTGTGATCACAACGTCATTGTTACATAATACACAATATTGTCACGAGAGCAAAGGGAAATACTACATGTAGTTGTGATCACAATGTCATTGTTACATAATACACAATATTGTCACTAGAGCAAAGGGAAATACTGTGATCACAATGTCATTGTTACATAATACACAATATTGTCACGAGAGCAAAGGGAAATACTACATGCAGTTGTGATCACAATGTCATCGTTACATAATACACAATATTGTCACGAGAGCAAAGGGAAATACTACATGTAGTTGTGATCACAATGTCATTGTGAAATAATACACAATATTGTCACAAGAGCAAAGGGAAATAGTACATGTAGTTTTTATCACAATGTCATTGGGAAATAATACACAATATTGTCAGAGAGCTAAGGGAAATACTACATGTAGTTGTTATTACAATGTCATTGGGAAATAATGCACAATATTGTCACGAGAGCAAAGGGAAATAATATATGTAGTTGTGATCACAACGTCATTGTTACATAATACACAATATTGTCACGAGAGCAAAGGGAAATACTACATGAAGTTGTGATCACAATGTCAGTGTTACATAATACACAATATTGTCACTAGAGCAAAGGGAAATACTGTGATCACAATGTCATTGTTACATAATACACAATATTGTCACGAGAGCAAAGGGAAATACTACATGTAGTTGTGATCACAATGTCATCGTTACATAATACACAATATTGTCACGAGAACAAAGGGTAATACTACATGTAGTTGTGATCACAATGTCAGTGTTGCATAATACACAACATTGTCACGTGAGCAAAGGGAAATGCTACATGTAGTTGTGATCACAATGTCATTGTTACATAATACACAATATTGTCACGAGAGCAAAGGGAAATACTACATGTAGTTGGGATCACAATTTCATTGTTGCATAATACACAATATTGTCACGAGAGCAAAGGGAAATACTACATGTAGTTGTGATCACAATATCATTGTTACATAATACACAATATTGTCACGAGAGCAAAGGGAAATAATACATGTAGCTTTGTCACAATATCATTGTTACATAATACACAACATTGTCATGAGAGCAAACGAAAATACTACATGTAGTTGTGATCACAACGTCATTGTCACATAATACACAATATTGTCACGAGAGCAAATGGTAATAATACATGTAGTTTTTGTCTCACAGTGTATACATGTATATATATATCATGCTGTGTTTACAAATTGCACCAGTTAAAACATTTCTGGTTTTCTGGATAGACACAGTATACCCTCAAGTTACACACCGTAGAGACGATTACGTCTGCACACGACCATTCCCACGTTATAGGCGTATTTCATGTCACTTCTATTCAACTGATTTGATTGTATTGATTTATTGGTGTTTAACGGCCTATGAACAGCTAATCCCAAATCAGAATGGAATATTTACATCTAAAACTACTGTCTGTTCCACATTTTTCTGCCGAAATACTTTTGGCTAGTGGGGGGGGGGGGGCTAGGCCCACATCCGCGCTGTTCCAGGCTTCAGTCTCCAGTGAGGTTCGCTGTGTCCGGGCTGTCCGCTAAGCACAGTTGAGAGCACTAGACGGCATGGCGACATGCTGGAACGATTACGGGGGGCTAGGCCCACATCATGTACTAGGTGGCCGCGCTGTTCCAGGCTTCAGTCTCCAGTCTAACTCGTTTGAATAGCTCCACCCACGCCATAATAGCAGCAAATAGTGACGTCCGTTGCAACTTGGGTGGCCGTTAATCACAGGTGAGAGCGCTAGCCGGAAGCGAGATGTGCTGGAACGCATACAGGGGCACTCGGCCTACATCGTACACCAGGTGGCCGCGCTGTTCCAGGCTTCTGTTTCCAGCCTAACTCGTTTCAATACCAGCAAGCTGAAATAACAGTAACAGTGACGTTCGCTGTGTCCGGGCTGGCCGCTAAGCACAGTTGAGAGCACTAGCCGGCATGGAGACATGCTGGAACGATTACGGGGTGGGCTAGGCCCACATCATGTACTAGGTGGCCGAGCTGTTCCAGGCTTCAGTCTCCAGTCTAACTCGTTTGAATACCCCTACCCACGCCATAATAGCAGCAAATAGTGACGTTCGTTGCATCTGGGGTGGCCGATAATCACAGGTGAGAGCACTAGCCGGAAGCGAGATGTGCTGGAACGCCTACAGGGGCACTCGGCCTACATCGTACACCAGGTGGTCGCGCTTTTCCATGCTTCTGTTTCCAGCCTAACTCGTTTCAATACAAGCAAGCTGAAATAACTGTAACAGTGAGGTTCGCTGTGTCCGGGCTGGCTGCTAAGCACAGTTGAGAGCACTAGCCGGCATGGAGACATGCTGGAACGATTACGGGGGGGGGGGGTGGGGGGGGGGGGGGGCGGGGCTAGCCCACATCATGAACTAGGTGGCCGCGCTGTTCCAGGCTTCAGTCTCCAGTGTAACTAGTTTGAATACCGCCACCCACGCCATAATAGCAGCAAATAGTGACGTTCGTTGCATCTGGGGTGGCCGTTAATCACAGGTGAGAGCACTAGCCAGAAGCGAGATGTGCTGGAACGCATACAGGGGCACTCGGCCTACATCGTACACCAGGTGGCCACGCTGTTCCATGCTTCTGTTTCCAGCCTAACTCGTTTCAATACCAGCAAGCTGAAATAACAGTAACAGTGAGGTTCGCTGTGTCCGGGCTGGCCGCTAAGCACAGCTGAGAGCACTAGACGGCATGGAGACATGCTGGAACGATTACGGGAGGGTGGGGGGTGGGCTAGGCCCACATCATGTACTAGGTGGCCGCGCTGTTCCAGGCTTCAGTCTCCAGTCTAACTCGTTTCAATACCCACACCCACGCCATAATAGCAGCAAATAGTGACGTTCGTTGCATCTGGGGTAGCCGTTAATCACAGATGAGAGCACTAGCCGGAAGCGAGATGTGCTGGAACGCATACAGGGGCACTCGGCCTACATCGTACACCAGGTGGCCGCGCTGTTCCATGCTTCTGTTTCCAGCCTAACTCGTTTCAATACCAGCAAGCTGAAATAACAGTAACAGTGAGGTTCGCTGTGTCCGGGCTGGCCGCTAAGCACAGCTGAGAGCACTAGACGGCATGGAGACATGCTAGAACGATTACGGGATGGGGGGGGGGGGGGCTAGGCCCACATCATGTACTAGGTGGCCGCGCTGTTCCAGGCTTCAGTCTCCAGTCTAACTCGTTTCAATACCCACACCCACGCCATAATAGCAGCAAATAGTGACGTTCGTTGCATCTGGGGTAGCCGTTAATCACTGATGAGAGCACTAGCCGGAAGCGAGATGTGCTGGAATGCATACAGGGGCACTCGGCCTACATCGTACACCAGGTGGCCGCGCTGTTCCAGGCTTCTCTTTCCAGCCTAACTCGTTTCAATACCAGCAAGTTGAAATAACAGTAACATTGAGGTTCGCTGTGTCCGGGCTGGCTGCTAAGCACAGTTGAGAGCACTAGCCGGCATGGAGACATGCTGGAACGATTACGGTGGGGGGGGGGCTAGGCCCGCATCATGTACTAGGTGGCCGCGCTGTTCCAGGCTTCAGTCTCCAGTCTAACTCGTTTGAATACCCCACCCACGCCATGATAGCAGCAAATAGTGACGTTCGTTGCATCTGGGGTGGCCGTTAATCACAGGTGAGAGCACTAGCCGGAAGCGAGATGTGCTGGAACGCATACAGAGGCACTCGGCCTACATCGTACACCAGGTGGTCGCGCTGTTCCAGGCTTCTCTTTCCAGCCTAACTCGTTTCAATACCAGCAAGCTGAAATAACTGTAACAGTGAGGTTCGCTGTGTCCGGGCTGGCTGCTAAGCACAGTTGAGAGCACTAGCCGGCATGGAGACATGCTGGAACGATTACGGGGGGGGGGGGGGGGGGGGGGGGGGGCTAGGCCCGCATCATGTACTAGGTGGCCGCGCGGTTCCAGGCTTCAGTCTCCAGTCTAACTCGTTTGAATACCCCACCCACGCCATGATAGCAGCAAATAGTGACGTTCGTTGCATCTGGGGTGGCCGTTAATCACAGGAGAGAGCACTAGCCGGAAGCGAGATGTGCTGGAACGCATACAGGGGCACTCGGCCTACATCGTACACCAGGTGGTCGCGCTGTTCCAGGCTTCTCTTTCCAACCTAACTCGTTTCAATACCAGCAAGCTGAAATAACTGTAACAGTGAGGTTCGATGTGTCCGGGTTGGTTGCTAAGCACAGTTGAGAGCACTAGCCGGCATGGAGACATGCTGGAACGATTACGGGGGTGGGGGGAGCTAGGCCCACATCATGTACTAGGTGGCCGCGTTGTTCCAGGCTTCAGTCTCCAGTCTAACTCGTTTGAATATGCTGGAACGATTACGCGGGGGTGGGGGTATTCATGGTGATTTGCAGATTTATTCCCGTTTGTGTTTTTTTTTTTCGCCTGGATGAAGTCAGGGGGCATTATAATTTGCGCCTGTCCGTCCGTCTGTCTGTCTTTCACACATTGTCTGTCCTCCGAGCTGTGGGTGGTGGTCGGGTGAATGAGACGGCGTAAATTAACGCTATGGGTTCCTCCTTATAAGAATCACGATTTGCCTGGTTTGGCCCTCAGGTACGTTTTTATCTTTGGTTCTTTAGTTACCTGGGAGATGGATTGGATTATTTCCCATTATAAAAGTAGTAAGATTATTACTGATCTTACTGCTTTTGGGAGGGGCCAAGTGATTCTGGTGTGGCGACGACCTGGCATTAGATTATTCTGATTTCAGGACTGAATATATAGTTTTGTTATTGTAAATATTCAGTTCTGATTTTGGGATTTTCTCCCCATTTGTACATGTACTTCAACATATACATGTACTTGTACAGGTAATATATGGGATTTAGTACTAAACCCATTGACCTGGCCTTAAATGACCTTAGCTGTTGATAGGCCGTTAAACCCCAACAAACAAACAAACTGTCCACCGAAACTACAGTTTTCAGCCGGTCCTCTACTCCGTATATGTAACTATCACCAAGTGCAGTAAATTGTTCGCTATTACTGCCAATCCATCCGGAGTTTAGACCCATTTGTATGCCCCTATGATAGCAAGGGGGGGGGGGGGGCATATTGCGTTGCTCTTGAGGTTCGTCCGTACGCCCATCCGTACATCCGTCTTCGTACATTTACGTCAAAAAGTTTGTAATGTTTCTCCAATTAGAGTCCAGTACTACATATGGTAGCGGCTTTAATCGCACTCTTGGTTTACCACATGCGGCCCGATGCTGGAAACGCGAATATTTTCAATATTCGTGTTTCTGGTATCGGTTGTCCTGGGATGAGTTTGACGTCGTAACCGGCATGGACTGTGCGTCGGATCGCGGGATGATGATGCACAAGTGGTGTATCGTGGTTTCGTGGTTTGACGTATGGCCTAGGCTCGCGCGACGTCATGACGTCAGCTCATACCATCCGGTTTATTGCTAGACTATGGACGTCACGTAGGACTGCCAAAACATTTTCACACTATTTTGATAAAGACCAGGTGGTGGAAAATTATTCAATAAAAAGGGTGACTTTAAAACAATGTGTACAACTTTTTAACTTTATAGCCATGTTATCTACATTTGTGTATACAATTATATATAGAGTACAGAGTTTGTGTACACAACTCCTCCGAAAACGTTTGTTTTGCAACTATACACACGTCTTCTACACATATTGAAGATGTGCACCTTCGTGTACATTTATTTATGGCGAAAAAATGTTTTTTTAACAATACAAAATTATCAACTTTTTAACTTCGCACTTTTCTACATTTGTGTATACAATTCTATATAGGGTACAGAGTTTGTTTACACATCTCCTCTGAAACCGCCATCAGTCGTTCGATCTGAAACTATACACACATCTTCTACACACATTGAAGATGTGCAGCTTGGTGTTTGTATGCCGAAAGAATGCATAACAACAAAAATATCACCTTTTTAACTTGGCCATTTTTTCTACATTTTCTGATCCAATTCTATATCATTTCTACTTTACACACCTCTGCCTAAATTAGTATACATGTTTAGCACAACGAGAGAAGAAGTAATGCTATAGAGTTTCAAATTCTCGTTAATGTTTCTTGCCTTGGTGACAACTTCACATTTCTGCATCTTCGCTGTCTGGCCCATATTCAACGGGCATATTTTGTGACTTACGGCACTCTTGTTATTGAATTGTCTCCCAATACATAGCTAACTTACACAGAAAAACAAGGTAGCTACATATATGCTGTTCTTGCCTTAAATTCTAATTTTCCAAGTCTCGATACATGCAGTGTTGGTGTGGGGGGAGACTTATGTTTTTGTCTGAAAAACAACCCTCTAGTTCGTGTTACGTGATTTATGGCCAGTATACTTAGATGATGTGTCCACTCAACATATGATGGGCCCCGACATTTGTTGCCTTTGGGCATTTTAATCATGTTTGCATTATTATTATTAAACGTTTGTTTAAAAAAATGATTGTGTTATCATCTTCATTAATTCCTGGGCAAATCATCTACAACCAGCCTTTAAAGCCCTGGGTCTCATATATACCTAGAAAGTGATGAAACAGAATAGTGTTTTGGGAGGGGCCAAGTGATTCTGGTGTGGCGACGACCTGGCATTAGATTATTCTGATTTCAGGACTGAATATATAGTTTTGTTATTGTAAATATTCAGTTCTGATTTTGGGATTTTCTCCCCATTTGTACATGTACTTCAACATATACATGTACTTGTACAGGTAATATATGGGATTTAGTACTAAACCCATTGACCTGGCCTTAAATGACCTTAGCTGTTGATAGGCCGTTAAACCCCAACAAACAAACAAACTGTCCACCGAACTACAGTTTTCAGCCGGTCCTCTACTCCGTATATGTAACTATCACCAAGTGCAGTAAATTGTTCGCTATTCTGCCAATCCATCCGGAGTTAGACCCATTTGTATGCCCCCTATGATAGCAAGGGGGGGGGGCATATTGCGTTGCTCTTGAGGTTCGTCCGTACGCCCATCCGTACATCCGTCTTCGTACATTTACGTCAAAAAGTTTGTAAGTTTCTCCAATTAGAGTCCAGTACTACATATGGTAGCGGCTTTAATCGCACTCTTGGTTTACCACATGCGGCCCGATGCTGGAAACGCGAATATTTTCAATATTCGTGTTTCTGGTATCGGGTGTCCTGGGATGAGTTTGACGTCGTACCGGCATGGACTGTGCGTCGGATCGCGGGATGATGATGCACAAGTGGTGTATCGTGGTTTCGTGGTTTGACGTATGGCCTAGGCTCGCGCGACGTCATGACGTCAGCTCATACCATCCGGTTTATTGCTAGACTATGGACGTCACGTAGGACTGCCAAAACATTTTCACACTATTTTGATAAAGACCAGGTGGTGGAAAATTCAATAAAAAGGGTGACTTTAAAACAATGTGTACAACTTTTTAACTTTATAGCCATGTTATCTACATTTGTGTATACAATTATATATAGAGTACAGAGTTTGTGTACACAACTCCTCCGAAAACGTTTGTTTTGCAACTATACACACGTCTTCTACACATATTGAAGATGTGCACCTTCGTGTACATTTATTTATGGCGAAAAAATGTTTTTTAACAAAATTATCAACTTTTTAACTTCGCACTTTTCTACATTTGTGTATACAATTCTATATAGGGTACAGAGTTTGTTTACACATCTCCTCTGAAACCGTTCAGTCGTTCGATCTGAAACTATACACACATCTTCTACACACATTGAAGATGTGCAGCTTGGTGTTTGTATGCCGAAAGAATGCATAACAACAAAAATATCACCTTTTTAACTTGGCCATTTTTTCTACATTTTCTGATCCAATTCTATATTTCATACTTTACACACCTCTGCCTAAATTAGTATACATGTTTAGCACAACGAGAGAAGAAGTAATGCTATAGAGTTTCAAATTCTCGTTAATGTTTCTTGCCTTGGTGACAACTTCACATTTCTGCATCTTCGCTGTCTGGCCCATATTCAACGGGCATATTTTGTGACTTACGGCACTCTTGTTATTGAATTGTCTCCCAATACATAGCTAACTTACACAGAAAAACAAGGTAGCTACATATATGCTGTTCTTGCCTTAAATTCTAATTTTCCAAGTCTCGATACATGCAGTGTTGGTGTGGGGGGAGACTTATGTTTTTGTCTGAAAAACAACCCTCTAGTTCGTGTTACGTGATTTATGGCCAGTATACTTAGATGATGTGTCCACTCAACATATGATGGGCCCCGACATTTGTTGCCTTTGGGCATTTTAATCATGTTTGCATTATTATTATTAAACGTTTGTTTAAAAAAATGATTGTGCTATCATCTTCATTAATTCCTGGGCAAATCATCTACAACCAGCCTTTAAAGCCCTGGGTCTCATATATACCTAGAAAGTGATGAAACAGATTAGGAAGAAATATAAATTGTATTTCATAGTTTTGAAAAAATTAAGTATTAGTAAAAAACAAAGTGTTTATAATACTGAAAGATAACTAACGTTTCCAACGCTATTTATTTTTCACTATGTTGCTGTAGTGGTTGTTTCTGAGCATGTGATGGACAATTTAGTGATTGGGATTCGTCCAGACCGGAGACCTGGTTTGGCCCTCGGGTACATCTTTGGCATTGTTGTATGTGATAGTTGAATCTGGTTATACCCCTTATAAGAGTAATTTGATTATTCCTAATCCTATTACATTTTGGGGAAGGGTCCAAGTGGCTGGTGTGGTATGGACCTGGCACCAGGTTAGGTTATTCTAATTTGAGGGCTGAATGTATATGAAATATTCCATTCTGATTTCGGGATTTTCTCTCCACTGTAACGGGTTAAATGCGGGATTGAACCTGTTGGCCCGGCCTTAAATGACATTAGATGTTGATAGGCCGTTAAACACGATACATCAGTTAAATAAATTCAGTATTATACACAGTTTTTCAATGTTTTTTATTCAAATGTATTACACTAACGTCTATAATGGGAACTTTCTAAATTTGATATAGTATTGTCATTTCACAACAAAACACAAAGCAATTTCATGTTTCCTTACTGCTACATATAAATGCAAAAATTGCAAAATTATACCAAGCCATATTATACAGCATCTGCGCATATTATTTTCTATCTCGTTACCACAACATAGCATCTCCTTCCCACGAGTTATCTATCTCGTTCCCACAACATAGTATCTCGTTCTAACGACATAATCAGCCAATAGAATAGCAGATATTACTACTTGAATGACATTGATGCTATCTTTTGATTGACTGATTATGTTGTGGGAATGAGATAGCTAAGTCGTTCTCACGAGATCCTATATCGTATGAACGAGATGCTATGTCGTGGAAATAAGATCCTATCTCTGGGGGGATACGAGATATATAGAAAACAAAACATTGCGCATGTCCCTTTTAAGCTGCCGTATATATCTCGCATGCTTATCACATATTCAAGCACGAACTTGAATATAAGGCATGTTTTTTTTAGGAATGTGATGGTGCCATTGATTTATACATAATTTACTGTGCATGAAGCGAAAATTCACTCAGTAGGCACAAACTCTTTTGCATAGGAATTAAATACGTGTATAAAATGTGTCACAGATATACAGATATAATAATTTAGTATATATTTTACTGATAGTGACTCGCGG
>CM055269.1:23794454-24192175 GCA_029237695.1 Conchocele bisecta | reverse complement strand
CACAGCCGCATATGTGTCTCTGTACGAGGTTTATCAGATTTAGTGTACCGTAGTTTCTGATATGCAAGCGTACTTTATACTTGGAAAAGTCGCGGGAATACTGGACGAAGGCCAGAAGGCCTCGTCCACTATTCCCACGACTGTTCCAAGTTTATATCGCTTCTGTAGCTTGATAAGTATGTTTGCTAAAAGCATGATGTGTGTTTCATCTACAGAATGACAAACAGTGCAGCTCATGATCAGACTGGGCCTACACTGTTCATAAAGTCAGTAAGGCCAGTTATGTCTGATTATGGCTCATGTGTGTTAGATGAAGCTGCACTGATCCGAACATTATGTCCCCCATTTAGTCGTCATACCTCAGTAATGTTGTGGGAGGCAATTTGATTTTAATCGCAGTGTGCCAGTCATGAACATTTGTAGCACCGGCTGGGAAAATGGACCATACAAAACAGTTGTAGATCTCTATCATATTGCACGTTCACGTCATCCAACTGTGCGGCTGTGACTTAGAGAACTGGGGCTTATGGGATTTATACCCAGTGTTGTTCCTAATCAAATAACACACTCATGTAGCCTGATAACGATCTGTGATGTTTGTCAGAAGCAAGATGGGTGTTGCACTGACTGAATGGCAAACTGCAGACCCTGATCAGACTGCGCAGATGCACAAGCTTATCTGGGGATACGCTGGTTGCATAGCCCATACACTCTATTTCTCCAGTCACATGATCTATTCAGTTCGTTAATATGCAGAAAATGGCATTTATGAGAACCAGAATTTATAATCAAATTTTCCTGTGCTTTGGAGAAGATTATATCTTAACTCTTTGCATGCTGGGAAACTTGTGGGCTATAAATAGTTCAAAACTAGTGGACAAAAATTCATCATATTTTTTTTTATTTCTCCCCGTAAATATCATGAATATGTCTTGGAATTTCATTAGAATTGAGTCCTTAGGACTCAATTCTAATGAAATTTCAAGACGTATTTACAGAGAGAAATAAAACATATACTCCTAATTCGTTTGGCGGATATTTTCGCCGCTAGCATGCAAAGAGTTAAGATATAATCTTCTCCAAAGCACAGGAAAACGAATTAGGAGTATATTTTTTATTTCTTTGTAAATATGTCTTGAAATTTCATTAGAATTAAGTCCTCAGGACTCAATTCTAATGAAATTCCAAGACATATTCATGATATTTACGGTGAGAAATACAAGAAAATATGATGGATTGTCATCTGCTATTTTTGAAATATTTATAGCCCACAAATTTCCCAGCATGCAAAGAGTTAAAGTCACTGCATCTCAGATAAGCACAGAAAGATGATACATGTATGTCAAATTTAGAATGCATAACCAAAATATTATCTCCCCTGTTTATCACAGTTTCTGATCGACTACTGTCTGTTCCACGTTTTACTGCCGACAAACTTTTGGCTATTAAACACGTTAAATTTAAAACATATTTAAATGTACCCATCATTTCCAAGCTATCTTGCCAGGTTTTCGGAGTCAATTTCCAATTGTTTTCGTTTTTTACTCCTCCCCAGCTCCCCCGTTTCCTCCATGTTAAATTCCCACAATCATTTTTTCGCAATAAAATCAATCTGTGATGGAATTTTATCAAATTAAATTTTTTGGGGAGGGTGACTTTTTTGTTATTGATGAAAAAGTACTTACATTTAAGTATTTTTGAAATTTAATGTGTCTAATGTGTCGGCAGAAAAACGTGGAACAGACAGTAGTACATTGGAACCTCTCTAAACTGGACACCAATAAAACACATGTGATCTTATTTTTGATGGGTTTCTTGGTCTCTGGTGATAATGTCCAGGGCTCCAGATAAGGAATTATTAATTGAGTAGTTTCACTCCATCATTTCTGAAGCAATTGGGTATTTCAAAATTTTAATTGGGTAAAATAAAATCACACTACAGACTACATCAACAGACAGCAATTATTGAATCGTTTGTTTCGAAATGAAAACATGTCTTGGCATTTCATTAGAATTGTCTCCTTGGTATTTTCATGGACAATAAGAAAAAATATGCTATATATGTTATCTGTTTATTGTTTTCTGCAGCATGATAAAGGTACCACAAAATTGGTATTGCTTTTTGATACTCGCTCCTTCTGATTTCAATTGGGTTTTTGGCAATTTTAATTGGGTATTTAAGCAAATACACAGCTTATCTGGAGCTCTGAATGTCTGTTCATGATCGCATAGCACACACCTATGGCTCAGAATTATCAAATGCCTGATTTACCTGACCTGGGTGTCCGGTTTAGAGAGGTTTCACTGTATATATTTGTGTTGATACCCATATTTCACCAGTATGGATGTGGGAAAAATCCAACCTGCCACCTGCTGGTACAAACCCACATTTCACCCTTTCATTGTACGTGCCATATGGTTTAACAAATCGATCTAACCTTGATGCCACAGGGGTCGACATATGCATCCCATCCTTCCACGGCCTATGACCTGTTCGCGACCTCTGCTGCTGGTGACTGTATCAAGCTTTGGGATCTCCGGACAGACCGGTAAGCATTTGTGTTCTGTCATCGCGAAATGTACGGCCGTTTTGTCTTATGATCAGTGCTGTCCCAGATCAGCCTGCACATCCACGTAGTCTGATCAGGGCCTGCATCGTTCGCTGTTGGGCTAGTCGGTTAATTCTTGATGGTTGTAAGAAAAAATTTGCATTTGTTATGTGGTAAACCATTTTGGATTACAGATACTTCACTGCCACCAGGTTAAAACGGGATCGAACCTGTTTGCCAGGCCTTACATGGCCTTAGCTGTTGATAGGCCGTTAAACACAAATAAACAAACAAACAAACACTGCCACCAAGCTGTTATTTCGCTGGTGACAGCACTCCAGAACAGGTGGAAGACTCGGACCTGTGACACAAAAGAAAATGCCCATTACAAACAAATCCATTACCCCACCCACCTGGTCTCATACAGTACTATCTTACATTATAGGAAGATAGTACTGTATGAGACCAAGTGGGTGGGTTAATGGATTTTTGTAATGGGAATTGTTTTGTGTCACAGGTCTGAGTCTTCCACCTGTGCAATCCAGCGATCCTCAGTAGTACACAAATATTTACCTATCAATCTTTTTTGGTTTGACCAGAGTTTAAATAAAGTTTTTGGTCTAGCTACCAGTGTCTATATGTATGACCTTAGGTTGCTGGGACGTTAAACTATTTCACCATTCACCATCATTGTGGCTGTGACTAGAGAAATGGGCCTTATGATATTTGTGACCAGTATAATTCCTGATCAAATAGCACACTCCTGTAGCCTGATAATATCTACATTGCTTCTTTAAAGCATAACAGGTGTTTCATTGACGGAATGACGACCAGTGCAGATCTGATCTGACTGCAGATGTGCAGGCTGATCTGGATCTACATTTGTCGCAAAACATAAGGCCCACTTCTTCAGTGACAGCCATATTTATAGCTGACCGTGTTGTATGTCGCAGATGTGTGAGACGATACGAAGGCCACCATAACCGGGTACACCCATGTGGGATAGCCCTGAGCCCGTGTGGGCGGTTTATTGCCACGGGTGGTGAGGATAAATGTGTGAGTAAAGTAGTGGTGTCTTATTCGATACTATTGAAGGGGTCAGTGGAATAAGTGGGCTCCGTACAATTGGTCAATCATTGTTTTAGGTCATGTCTATTTTATGCCTTTGCGACCAGTGTTGACACATACCAGTTTATGTACAATGTTTATTTTTGAGTGTGAAACATTAATTTCGTACTTTAACCTGAACCCGAAAGCCCGCTATAGCGGTTTATGCAAACAGTGTAGATCCAGATGAGCCGGCTCGTAACGAGCCGGCTCATCAGGATCTGCACTTTTTTAAAGTAATTTTCATGTTTTTGAGAACAAAAACACTCCGTTTTCGTAAATGGACTAGTCTGAAAATCATTTTGTGACGGTTGGATTGGTTGGATTGGTTGCAAAATTAACATATCAAAATCCATTCCAGTTCTTAGGGGTGAAAGGGTTTAAGTCTTAGCAAGGTATGTTATGGTAAACATCGTGCATGCTTGTAACCATTGATCAGTGTTTACACTGATTATGATACATACAGAGAAAAGTATCCTGACCACAATGACTACTGTCTGTTTCATGAAACCTGCCCAAATGTTACGGCAATATAAACAATGTAAAAACAATAAGTTTTTCGATATTAAATTGTATCAAAATATAAGAATGAGCCTTCTTTTTATTTCGTGAAATTTGGTCAAATATTGATTTTATTTTGAAAAAGTGATTTATCTATGGGATAAATTCTCATGGGGGAAAAGGAGGTAGAGCAGCTGTGGGGGTAGTCAACAAACAAAGATTTTGGAAATTGACTTCAAAACTTGGCTAGATAGTTTGGAAATGATCTAACAAAAGTCATAATAAAATCAATATTGGACCAAGTTTCACAAAATAAAAAGAAGGCTCATTTTTAAATTTTGATAAAATTTAACATTATCCAAAAAAAAATAGTTTTTGCATTGTTTATATGGCTGTAAAATTTGGGCAGGTTTCTTGAAACAGACTTGTTTTTAGTAGTGTAGATCTAGATTACTTTATACTCGTACAGTGTGCAACTGGTTAAGCACGTTCAGTTGTATATCTAGAGCATTTTATTGAATGTTGAAAAGTGTAAATACCAAATAGTGTAAATACCACATGAAAATGGTCACAATCCTGGTATTAAGCCATATGTTGTCATATCACAAATCAAAATTAATGTTCTATATGCTCAGTATTCATCGTTATCATGGTTTGATGTTTCAGACCTATCTGTTTGACATCCGGTCGGGGACCTACAGCCACAAGTTGATGGGTCACACTGACGTTGTGTCCGATGTCGCCTTCCATCCACTCCATCCTCAGGTATACACCTTCACTACCATAAATAGCTCTATCTATGTAAATCCATCAATTGAAATTTCCAGACGATCCTAAATTTGCACTTGCGAACATTTTAGTTGTACAAAGTTTAGCGAAACACGGCCCCCTGAACACTCTGATTAGGAGTTATTTTGTCTGTCGTTTGCTATACATTGGCCCCTGAATAACTATCAGATTAACCATAAAGAATATGTTGTATACCGGTAATAGGAACTCAGTAGTAAATGTTGATTAAGCAAGTATAAATCCATTTCATATGCGATTGTAAAATGCTGAACTCATTTTGGTAAATTTAAGTTAATAATATTATCAAAACACAGCCTATACATCTAATAGGACACAATTTGTTTTCTGTCCACTCTATCATATACTAACCAGTTTGATTGGCCTAGTAGATAAAGTGATCTGGGGGCTGTTTCACTAAACTTTGTACGACTAAAATGTTCGTAAGTGCAGATTTAGAATAGTCTGTAAATTTCAATTGATGTATTTACATTTATTGAGCATAGGCTGCATATGCAGCCTATGCTCAATAAATGTAAATCCAATAATTGTTTACATGAACACATTGTTAATGTGAAATTTACAGACTACAATAATTTTGCACTGACAAACATTTTAGTCGTACAAAGTTTAGTGAAACAGCCCCCTGGTTCGCAACTAGTGACCCAGTGAATATGGTGGTGTAGTTGTACATTGGAGTCAAGCCATGTGATTTTGTACCTAAGAGGATGTGCGATTGTTCATGATATATTTACAGAAACTGTGCTATTTCAGGTTCTGTAAATGACGTTAAAAGTTGACAAAATGTTTATAGCAAATGCTTTTGCTCTGAACATTTCGTCAACTTTCATTTACTCTGAATATCATAAAGTTTGTAAGTATTTTCCACGAGACAATTCTAATGGAATACCAAGATGTGTTTTCATGCAAAATAAGAAAAATGTGTTATAGTTGTGGTCTGTTTATTGTTTTCTGCAGCATGATAAAGGTACTACACAATTTTTATTGCTTTTTGATACTCGCTACTTCTGATTTAAGCAAATGAGCAGCTTAGCTTTAAGTTATTTGTCCATTGTTTCAGCTGTACTCGGCGGGCCTGGACGGTAAACTGTTGCTGTACACAGACAGGTGACCTTCACCATATCCGAGACCGGACAGGATATCAATGATAATATAGGGAGTAGCCGAAATAGGCCAGGAGTGCAGTATAGGCACATGTCTGCTAGTCCGCGACAGTATTGTAATCTTGCCGTCCACTTGTGCCAACCAAGCTGGTCAGCTGAACGGGATCAATGGAAAAAGGGGGCTAAGTCCTTATGGACTTAGCCCCCTTTTTCCATTGACCCCTTTCAGTTTTTTGTAACCGACATGTTTAATGTAATGATTACATAGAGTCTTACATGAGTGATGATTTGATATGATTTTTATTAGAATACTAATGATTTCATCAGAAAACGAGGCTGTGCCAAGCTTCATATGAAATAATCTGTCAATTATATTAATAAATATATTAAATCAGCACAACTGTTATTATTTAATGCTTATGCACATCATCACACATTGAAGCTGTATTGACCACCTAGTGTAGCAGATTCTATTACGTATGTGTTACACTAGTGTATTATGATTTTAATACAGTTTTATTACTGTGAAAGGTGACTTTATGCAATAAATAGTCATTTCGAATTTACATCCTTTTAATATATTTTTTTTGCTTGCAAGTTATGCTACCGCTGGCAATCCCACAATTTGCTTCTATTTTTACTGCTGATTGGCTTGGTATAATTTCCACCATCAAGTGCTTCAATATATAGAATGTAGGTTGTTGATATGACTGTGGCTAGAGAAATGGGATGTAAAGTTACATGCCCACTCAGTAGGCACAAAAGTTTCTTTATATCAGCGACATTTTCTGGCAAGATAAACATTGATTCACCATAACCCCACGTATTGATTGGCATTTTATATAAAACGTAACTTTCCACACTGATATCAGGGGCAATAACCGTGTTTCCTTAACACGTTAACGGACATTACTATTTATTCTCTGTATTTATTTGTTGATGTGCAATTATCATACTTTATGATCTGTCGAAACTATTATTTTTTTCAGGTGACCCATTTAATTAGTATAAATAATTAAAAAATACCAAGTAATATACTGAATTTATTACATTATCACAGCCAAAATGGCTGTGATAATGTAATAAATTCATTATAATAAAAATTAATAAATTTATCCTAAAATTGAAAATTTCTCCCGAAAGTATACTTTGCAATGTTGGTGAAATAGGCTACTGGTTCACCTTGTTACAGTATGCCACTTGACAATATGTATTTGCGGATGTGACTGGAGAAATGGGGCTTTTGACGTATGTGATTACTGTCTGTTCCACAGTTTTCTGCCGACGAACTTTTGGCTATTTAACACATTAAATCTAAAAAATATTTAAATGTAAGTACTTTTTCATCAATAACAAAAAAGTCACCCTCCCCGAAAAAAATTATTGGATGAAATTCCATCAAATATTGATTTTATTTCGAAAAAAAGATTTTCATATGGGAATTTAACATGGCATCATTACATGGGGAGTCAATTTCCAAAACTTTTCGTTTTTTGATCCTGAAGGATCAAAAAACGAAATATTTTGGAAATTGACTCCGAAACCTGGCGAGATAGCTTGAAAATGATGTAACTAAGAAAACGAAAGTTAGATTTTGAAAATCGGTCCACAAATAAAAAAAAATCTATTTCTACCCCCCATGTTAAATTCCCATAGGAAAATCGTTTTTTCGCAATAAAATCAATATTTGATGGAATTTCATGAAATCATTTTTTTTGGGGAGGGTGACTTTTTTGTTATTGATGAAAAAGTTCTTACTTTTAAATATTTTTTACTTTTAATGTGTTTAATAGCCAAAAGTTTGTCGGCAGCAAAACGTGGAACAGACAGTAGTTTCACTCCTGATTTTCTGGCACTCTCGTGTATCATGATCAGGACATATACCGCTTGTCAGAAGCGAGACAGGTGTTTCACTGACTGAATGGTGAACATGGTAGGCCCACTAAACCATTCACAAACGTAACATTTGCTCTATTTCAGTATTGTCTATACAGTGCAACCTCTCTACAACAGCCACCCATCGGAAGACACAAACCTGGCTGTTGTAGAGAGGTGGCTGTTGTAGGGAGAGGTCAATGCTGAATTAAATTTTGTTGTCTGATGTTTATTTATTTTCGATAATTCTCATCAAATACATGTTTTGACAGCATTTTAGAATCATTTCCAATGGAAATGATTCTAAAGTGCTGTCGAAACATGTTTTTATTGAGAAAGGATGTTAAAGCAACATCAGAGGACAATGTTCGTGCTAAGCAGTCTAAGGGTTAGATATAGTGGAAATCATCCATTTGGGATATAAAATAGCGGCTGTTACAGAGAGGGTGTTGTTGTAGAGAGGTGGCCGTTCAGGGAGGTTCGACTGTATTTATTTATCCAATATGAATTTACATTTGTTAACAATATGCAGAAATATGCCTTTTACTTGCTTTCTAATGTATCGTGTCGGAAATGTAATGGTAGTAGTAAGTACTGTTATTAGACAATGAAAAAGGTGCATGATCACATGGTTACAACAACAACAACGTCGCCCACTCCAAAGTAAGTATTCTTTGATATTTTCCTTAATATGCAACGGATTTTGATTAAATATGGCGCAGCAAACGCATCTTCATGAGCTGCATTTGGTGGTCTAGTGAGTTTGGCACAAACTTATGTCGCTTTTGCGAAGAATTGATTTCCGTGTCGGAGACAGGGAAATCGATTCTTCGCAAAAACGACAGAAGTTTGGGCGAAAATACAGAGACCACCAAATGCAGCTTAACAAGACGCGTTTGATACGCCATATTTCATCAAAATCCGTTACGTAATAAGGACACTATAAAAGAATACGTACTTTGAATCGGTACTTGTTGTTGTTAGTACCACGTGATCATACACCTTGATGAAGGCAGACACACATCTACTATAGTATACCGATAATGTATATGGAGAGGTGTATGTCGCAAAGCGGTTATACTTGTGATACTGTGATAATTTGATCTCAGAATAAAATTATAGAATTGTATAATATTTGTGGTTATTCTGTAATAGGAGACATATTGGTTTGACTGTGAGGTTCTGTCTACGTTTGTCAGTAGCACATTCTAGTTGACTGATTATAAATTCCAAACAAAAATATAAGACATTTATTAATATAACAAAGTGGAAAATGACATCGGATGACACGTAGCATTCCACTCACCTGAAATGATTTCCTTCCATCACAATGGTGGGGGTAATTTTCTTAATAATTGCAGCACAAAAATATTTACACAATTCCCTAACATTTGATTGGCCCGTAGCAAGTCTGTCCAAAATTTATATCCCAGTAAACTCCCACGCCGAACTACTTTCCGTAACCGTGAGGCGCAGTTAAAATAATTCTTAAGAAAACGGAAAATAAACACATTTTCTTGATGAATTTATTTCAAATGCTGGAATTATAAGGAAGGAATGGCCTTTTTGTGGAATTTATCGGGGATATAAACTTGGAAAAGTCGCGGGAATACTGGAGACCTTCCGGCCTTCGTCCAGTATTCCCGTGACTTTTCCAAGTTTATACCCCGATAAATTCCACAAAAAGGCCATTCATTCCTATAATATACTTCTGTTTTAGTTCACAAAAGTCCTTGACATCACACACCAGGTGGCCGTTTCATTAAAGCTTGTACGACTAAAATGTTTGTAAATGCAAAATTATGATAGTCTGTAAATTTCACATAAACAATTATTGGATTTACATTTATTGAGCATAGGCTGCATATGCTCAATAAATGTAACTCCATCAATTGAAATTTCTAGACGATCCTAAATTTGCACTTAGGAACGGCCGGCCCCCAGTACCCCAAGGATAAGGTCACAAATTGAGTGTATTCATAAAACATTACATTGTGGTTAGTCATGGAATGTTTTTACATTTCATGTGTTTCTCTGATGGTCCTGTATGTAATAGTTATAGTTCATATATTGAATTTTCAATAAATTAATTTTGTAGTGAGCTAGAAATTAATTTATTAAAAATTCAGTATGTGAACTATAACGTACTTATTGTTTACCAGCCCACTCGCGAAGCAAAAGTTAGATTTTGAAAATCGGTCCACAAATAAAAAAATATATTTTTAAAAAATCTATTTTTAGCCCCATGTTAAATTCCCATAGGAAAACCGTTTTTTCGCAATAAAATCAATATTTGATGGAATTTCATAAAATATTTTTTTTTGGGGAGGGTGACTTTTTTGTTATTGATGAAAAAGTACTTACTTTAAAATATATTTTAGATTTAATGTGTTTAATGGCCAAATGTTCGTCGGCAGCAAAACGTGGAACAGGCAGTAATTAAATCTATATTCACTTAAACTAATTTTAAGTGAAAATGGTGCTGTCAATGTGACTCACATTGAATGCTACAGGATACAACATGTGTATCCCAATATCAACCTAACGTGCACAGTCGTATCGAGACATACTACTATACTGTTTGTCATTATGTTACTATCTTTGAGATAGTAAATATGTATGTGGTCCTGATTTCACTTGCGAAACTGGGGCCCGTTTCACTAAACTTCTTACGACTAAAATGTTCGTAAGTGCAAATTTAAGATCGTCTGTAAATTTCAATTTATGGATTTACATTTATTGAGCATAGGCTGCATATGCAGCCTATGCTCAATAAATGTAAATCCAATAATTATTTACCAGACAACAATGTTAATGTGAAATTTACAGACTATTATAATTTTGCACTTACGAACATTTTAATGGTAAGAAGTTTAGTGAAACGGGCCCCTGTAGAATGGTCAGCATGTGCTCTATTTCCAAATTCTGTATAGGACGTCTCAAATACAATTTGTGGCTTTTTCGAGAAATATGGCGTATGTGATTTGTCACCAGTGTAGCTCATAATCAAATAGCACACTGATAACGATTTATATTGCTTATTAGAAGCCTGATTGTTGTTTCATAGATGGAATGGCGAACAGTGTAGATCCTGATCAGACTGCGCGAATGCGCAGGCTGATCTGGATCTACGCTGTTTGCAAACATCACAAAGTACCCTTTGCCAGCCAGTGTCCGATGTAAAAGAATTTCTACCATAGATTACAACTCAAAATCAGCCCCGTTCATGTCTACATATATACACCGTTGTGTATTGTTGATTGGGTCTGGGATTCCACAGGCGTCTACCATTTCCGTTCCATTTCCCTTACAGCCTAATGGCCGCGATAGTCCAATGAATACTGATTCAGCAGTCGGTGAAGCGGACGCAGAGTTGAAGATGAGGGAATTGTAGTTCATTACCATTGACTGCTACAACAGGCCATGTCTAAACCGGACACTCAGATATATAACAACCGTTTGTTCAATTGTGGAATCTATAAAATCGAACGCCCAGAAAAATCAACCTTGTTATATCCCCCAATATTGTTTACATTATTTGGCCGCTGCACCCGTGTTTACATCCTGTGACCAAAAGGTTCAGTGTTTTCTTTTAAATCTTACAAAAATACTGAACAGGGGAGTTAAAAAACCCAACATGTTTCGCAAGAGGAATTATCCTGTAATATATCAGAATTTGCCAGAATTTGCCTGTGACCTCAAAACACCCGGATATATTTTTTGTTATACCGAACTACTTTTGCAAATCCCCTTGGCGTTTTTGCACCATCGTCTAGCCTCAAAACTACATGTCGTAAGCATTAATTGTGTTATACGGAGACTGCATGGCGAACAGTGCAGACACAGATCACAGTGTGCGTATGCGCATGCTTATCTGGGACTACACTGTTCGAGAAGTGAATACGCCCAAATTGTACAGTCGCATCCACATATAAAAGGCCTACCGAAATCTCGCCAAACCGGACCTCCTGGGATCTCAACTAGACGGACTTTTCAGGAATGACAAGTTGGATGCGTACAGAAAGATATTGACTGCTTTGGTCATTGTAGAATCTTTGATAATGATGGTATACCGTTATGTAGACGCTCGTATTTACAGAGCCCCGCAGGGGACGTAGAATTTTTTTTTTTTTATTAATACTTTCCCACGAAATAAAAATTCGTTCCCACGAATTAACAATTCGTTCCGACGATATGACAATTCGTTCCCACGAATTAACAATTCGTTCCCGCGGAACGATATAACAATTCGTTCCCACGAATTAACAATTCGTTCCCGTGGGAACGAATTGTTAATTCGATGGAACGAATTGTTATATCGTGAGAACGAATTGTTAATTTGAGGGAACGAATTGTTATATCGTGGGAACGAATTGTTAATTCGAGGGAAAGAATTGTTAAATTGCGGCAACGAATTGTTATTTCGTGGGAACGAATTAATAAAAAAATCCATGTCCCCTGCGGGGCTCCGTACGTACGTACTGTGCTTGACCTCGTACCTCTTCAGTACACAGGAAGACAAACTTAAATTGTAAAGCATTATCACCGTAGTCGAACTCCTTCATGTGAGGTCTAGTCCACTTTGTTTATTTGGAAAATAATTGTATCTTTTCTATTTTGCGTCCCTCGTCCGTAATCACAGGGGGCGTTTCTTTTTCACTTCCGTAGCAATCAAACCACACATTGGTAAACGGATCTGGGGCAACACATATGCACTTCTTCTCCGTTATTCTACTGAATCTACTCCCATTTCTGTTGCTAATTGGTATTGACTATAGTTGGCGGCGACAGTTAGTTAGAGGCGACAATGACAATAAATTGCCTTTCTTCCACGGAGCCAGGGAATGTAATATGAGTTATACAATGTAAATTGATTGTCTGCAAGCAAACGTTGCACATGTTAAACATCAGGGTGCCGTTTCACTAAACTGTGCACGACTAAAATGTTCGTACGTCCGAATTTAGGATCGTCTGGAAATTTCAATTGATCGATTTCCATTTAATAAATGTAAATCCAATAATTATTTACAAGAACATGTTTTGTCGTACGACGTTTAGTGAATTTGGACCCAGGAATGTGACTTTGACAAATACATTTAAGGGGTGAGTGGAAGAAGGGGGCTAACTCCTTGAGGGAGTTAGCCCCCTTCTTCCACTGACCCCTTAAATTGGTCACAACCTGACAAGTCAGGGGAATGTTTCATTGAAAAGTGTATGCATGTGCTTTGTGGCCAGCATTTGCGCTCATGCAGTGTAGTTTTTATACGGGATAAAATCGGGAAATGTACCAAACTTGCTTAGTACCATTATCGATATAATGGAGAATTATTTGTGGCTGCGACTGGAGATATGGGGCTTATAGGAGTTAGGGTCTAGCTCTTGATCGGGTAGCAAAATGGTGCAGCCTGGAATTCCGACTGGAGACTTGGTTTGGCCCTCACATACGTCTTTGGCATTTTGTATGTGACAGTTGAATCTGGTTATACCCCTTATGTGAGTATTGCGATTATTCGTAATCTTATTCTAGGGGAAGGGACCAAGTGACTTGGTGTGGTATGGACCTGGCACCAGGTCAGGTTATTCTAATTTCAGGGCTGAATATATGTTTTCTCGATGTAAATATTCCGTTCTGGTTTTGGGATTATCCCCCCAATGCAGCAGGCTAAAACTGGATTGAACCCGTTTGCACGGCCTTACATGACCTTTCTGTTGATAGGCCGTTAAACATCAATAAACAAACAAACAAGCACTTGCTGAATTTACATTTGTTGAGCATATGCAGCCTATGCTCAATAAATGTAAATCCAATTATTGTTTACAAGAAAAAATTGTTAATGTGAAATTTACAGACTATCATAAGTTTGCACTTACGAACATTTTAGTCGTACGAAGCTTAGTGAAACGGCCACCTGATGTTCGCGGCATAGTAAGAACGGCTACCATTCATTTGTTTCAATGTAATTCTTCGGATAATATTTCACGCTCGGTCTGCTCATGACCTATACTGGTGACGAAGACATTCCACCCGCTTGTGTCATATCACGGCACCTTATGTGTTTCCCATCGACTTTTCATTAATCTTGAGCAACTAACTACTCCACTAGGGGCGTAATGTCACGCACAATGTGACGACCTGATACGATGCCGTCCCTACAGAGCAACAGGATCAATATATCAGTCCTATATAGTGACAATAACAGTAACGCTGCATACATAATTACTGTCTCTTCCACGTTGTTTCTGCCGACGAACTTTAGGCTATTAAACACATTAAATAAAAACAATCCATCAAATATTGATTTTATTGCGAAAAATAAAATTAACATGGGGCTAAAACTCTCGCCAGGTTCCGGAGTGAATTTCCAAACATTTTAGTGTTTATACCCTCCTGGTCAGCCTCCTCCTTTTTGCCCAATGTTAAATTCCCATAGGAATATCGTAATTGTCGGAGTGGATGTCACCTTTAGTTGCTTAGTTTAAAGGTTCATACCCACTCAGTAGGCACATGTTCTTTATAGGAATTAAATAAGTATATAATTGTGTCACTATTCCACCAGTTCTACCAGATAAACTCTCACACAGCCACACGCATTGATTGGCATTATTATACATTTTATATCAGACGTAAATTTCCACACTGCTATCAGGGGTGATAACCGTGTTGCCTACTGCGTGGGCATGTACCTTTAACAGTTGCAACCACATGTGTTTGAACAGATGGTCATTATGTTAGTGCAATGTGGATATTGTGGTGGATTTGGGTGGATTTCGTTGGTTTTGGTTAATTTACATACTTTTGTGCGACTAATCATGAATGCTCAATCATTACATACGACAGAAATCGTCAATTATTTAACGTTCCGAACTTTTGGACACTTTTATACTGTCAAAATACATCGTAAATTATCGTACATATACGTGTAATTCGCGGGAGATGACGTAAATTGTATGTTTGTAACAATGCACGCAAACCACCAGTAGCCGATTTCATCAACATTGCAAAGTATACCTATCTAGCAAAGTATACTTTGAGGAAGTAAGCATTGATTTTTCCCAAAATGCATTATTTCATATAGAACTAAGCACTGCATGTATTTGATGATTAAAAGTATGTAGACTTATTATACTGAATGTATTACATTATCACAGCCAAAATGGCTGTGATAATGTAATAAAATAAGTATAATAAAAAATAATAAATTTATTCTAAAATTGAAAATTTCTCCCTCAAAGTATACTTTGCTACATAAGTATACTTTGCAATGTTGGTGAAATAGGCTACATATACCGATATAATCCATAAAACACAGAAATATGAACCGTTCTTCAAGAACAAGTAATTTTCTTAGTATTTCTTGAGACAAATACATTACATGGACTAGTCTGAAAATCATTGTATGACGATTCGATTGGTCGGAGAATTATGCCCACTCAGTAGGCACAATGAAATATGGAGTTCCCGGAAAGGAATTATCTCCCAATGTGTATTGTTATTATATGCCAAGGTGTATGATCACGTGATACTAACGACAACAACAAGTACCGATTCAAAGTACGTATTATTTTATAGTGTGGTTATTACGTAACGGATTTTGATGACACGGAAATCGATTCTTCGCAAAACTACATAAGTGCCAAACTCCCTAGACCACCAAATGCAGCTCATGAAGACGCGTTTGCTGCGCCATATTTCATCAAAATCCGTTTCATATTAAGGAAAATATAAAATAATACTTACTTTGGAGTGGTCGGCGTTGTTGTTGTTGTTGTAACCACGTGATCATGCACCTTGTATACTGAGTTACCGAAATAATAGACTAATCGTATTGTGAGATTCTTCGTTTAGAGAGTTCCCGGTTTATAGCTGTTTCGACAGACGAGTCTCCCGGTATTTAGGGATATTACGATTGCAAAAACGGTCTTATTGTCTCTACGAATTGATGTACAGTGGGGTCAGCGTGTAAGTGCACACACGAACGAACACGACAGGTTGGAACCATCCTGTCGTGTTCGTTCGTGTGTGCACTTACACGCTGACCCCACTGTAAACCCTGACCGTCCTTCGCATACGCAGAGTCTGATCTGGGTCATTATTGTTCGTTATCCAGTCACTAACATTTAATCACTAATGTCTACACCGAACAGACTCTGTCAGCATCTGCAACCTGCTCGTGTCTGAGACAATAAGCGCGGTTTTGTCATATATTATCATGTAAAACATTGCATATTGCATGCAACCTTACGTTTGCCAGCAACTGGCTGCAGTTGGGTTGCATCACTTGTTTTATACATGCCATAACCTGTTCACTGTCAATATGTAAATATGTTTTTGTGGTTGAGAGGGCCCTAGGGAAAATTGGTGTACGCCAACTCGGTTACCCTCCTTCAATAAAGAATTTACTTACTTACTTACAACATGTTCTTTATATGAATTTAATACGTGTATAATTGCGTCACTATTCCACCAGTTCTAAACATTACGAGTGCCCGCTTTACAGATACATGTATAATCTTTTAGTAATATTTATTTTACTGATAGTGACTCGCGGTGGTATCAGGCAATTTTCATATGCAAATGAGGCATTATATTTTTTAATTATTTATACTAATTAAATGCGTCACCTATAATAGTTTCGGCAGATTATAAAAAAGTATGATCATTGCACATCAAAATAAAAATTTAAATACAGAGAATAAATACACGGTTATTGCCCCTGATATCAATGTGGACATTTGATATAAGTCCAATATAAACTGTATGATAATGCCAATCAATACGTGGGGTACTAGTGAATGAATGTTTCTTTTGCCAGAACATGTCTCAGATGATGTCTGATATAAAGAACGTTTTTTTGCCTACTGAGTGGGCATGTACCTTTAACATATCACAGTTATTTCCAAATATTTAGGGTCGAAATGTTTAATAGTTTTGTTTTCACTCCACGGAGTGAAAATAACTATTAAACCTTTCGACCCTAAAGTGTCGCTAATAGCGTCTTGAAACACATTGTCGCGCCTACGTTACCGAATTGCGAAGATCCAATTTTCTAGAACGCAATAGCGTAAGGAATCTTCGCAACAAGTCATCTTGACGAACATACCCAGAAGCCTATTTCATTAAAATCGCTAAGCGTATTTATCTAGCTAAGTATACTTTGAGGGAGTAATCATTTATTTTTCCCGAGATGTATTATTTCATATAGTAGTAACGACTGCATATATTTAATGATTACAAGTATGCAGAATTATGAAAACGGGAGGTGCCGGTTTCGAGTCCCGGGTCGGGCGCATATTTTTCCCTTCCTGTTACAATTACATTCTCGCAGCCAAACTGTCTATGATAATGTAATAAAATCCGTATAATACAAACTGATAAATGTATGCTTAAATTGAAATTTCTTCCTCAAAGTGTACTTAGCTAGATAGGTATACTTTGCAATTTTGGTGAAATAGACTACTGAAGCATCCAGCTTTGTTCAACAGTCATAGTTACCATAGCAATCATTATAATTACACACAAACGTTTATACTAACGTACATACCTTTATACTCGAACTGTATGATAATTTATACGAGTTCCTATTTGACAATGGGACATCTGGGGACCGTTTCACTAAACTTCGTACGACTAAAAGGTTCGTAAGTGCAAAATTATGATAGTCTGTAAATTTCACACTGGCAATGTGTTCTTGTAAACGAGTATTGTATTTACATTTATTGAGCATAGGCTGCAAATGCAGCCTATGCTCAATAAATGTAAATCCTTCAATTGAAATGTCCAATGGATCATACATCATAGTCGTACGAAGTTTAGTGAAACGGGCCCCAGTTCATAAAATCATTTGCGTTATCTGCATTCTGTTGAGCCCGGACCATCCTGCACATGCACATAGTCTGATCACAGGCTATTGAGCGCCCACACCCCACCCCACCTCCCACAAATTCCGCCATTAGACGTACCCCGCTGGCCATAAAATACTAACCATTACAATTATTATATATTTAGACTACACGTAGTATATGAATTATATAGTCGGACCAGATGGATCCGTCTATTGCAGAATGCAGGGCCTGTGGCCTGATCTGTAGGAACCCCGCACGGGACGTATAATTCTTTTTTTTGTATTAATTCGTTCCCACGAAATAACAATTCGTTTCCTCAATTTAACAATTCGTTCCCACGAATTAACAATTCGTTCCCTCGATTTAACAATTCGTTCCCTCGTGGGAACGTATTTCGTGGGAACGAATTGTTAATTCGAGGGAACGAATTATTATATTGTGGGAAAGAATTGTTAATTTCAGCCTGAGGGAACGAATTGTTAAATTGAGGGAACGAATTGTTATTTCGTGGGAATGAATTAATAAAAAAAGCCATGTCCCCTGCGGGGCTCATTAGATCGGGACATATACCGTTCGCTATTCCACCCATCGAGGTGTCAATACGGGGCCATTACAGAAGGTCGTCAAATGAGATGCCCCCAAACTAATATGAGACAAGCCATGTGATTGTGTACCTAAAAAAGTGTGCGATTGAAACTTGAAATATTTACAGAAACTGTGTTTTTTACGCAAATGACGTTGAAAACTGATTTTATTTATTTATCTTATATTTAAGGGTTAGAATTGGCTCGAAGGCCTTCTAAACCCGGGCATTTGAGCCTGAAAAATTGCCAGGCCAATGGCCGTTGGCCCGTTTGTTGGCAAATTTACTAATGTGTGTGTGATACAGTCGAAATATGTGCATTAAATGAAGGAGGCGATGAGCTGGTTAATTTGAAAGTTGACGAAATGGAATTCCGCATTTACTCCAAATATTTCGTCAACTTTCGACATCATATAGGTAAATATCGTAAAATTTGTAAATATGCATGTTTAAATATATGTTATTGCTCACATATTGGAGTTTTAAGTTAAGGAATTAAATGCGAGATTGGTGACCGAATTGAAAGATTGGTGATCGCAACATTAATTTTAGTTCTTTAAAAATTCCAATATGTGAACAGGTTGTCGTTAAATCTTGCTACATGTGAAATCAGTGGATCGTGATACTCGCCAGCGATTTTCTTAGAACGTATGGCGAATTATACCTAGTGTTACAATATGAGATATCGCACATCTTCTTAGGTACAAAATCACATATATATCTGGTAATTGGTAATTGTTGAACATCTCTATCCGGCAGTTTAAAATATTGTTCTCTCTTTCATAGTTAATCAGTAAGTGATATGATGTGCAGTTAGGTAAGACATCCAGTGGTATTAAAGATCACGTACGTCCTGTCAATATTTCTCAGCAACAGAAAATATTTTTATTCGGTATCGATTAACCTCTTTCATATGAAGCGTGCATAGAATGCGTCTGGTTTATGCAGACATTGTGGCTCCCGATATGTCATATATTTAGTCTTAGAGACATTGCACTTACAAATACAATGATGAATGCATTGGAACACATTGGAGATTAATCTACTGTTGATGACAAAACTGTTATTTGATACACCACCAGTCTGAGTACAGTGGGGTCAGCGTGTAAGTGCACACACGAACGAACACGACAGGTTGGAAGCAACCTGTCGTGTTCGTTCGTGTGTGCACTTACACGCTGACCCCACTGTATGTCATTGTCATGTGATCAGTTGGTGTGTAACTAAGGTAAAGAATCATAACTACAGTGGAACCTCTCGAAACCGGAAACATAGAAAATACGTGTGATCTTATTTTTGATGATTTTATCTTTGGTTATTTACTTCAGGTGATAATGTACGTTCGTGATCGCATAGCACGCAACTCTGGCTCAGAATGATCAAATACCTGATGTACAGTGACACCTCTCTAAGCCGGACACCCTGGGGACCTCCCAGAGTGTCCGGTTTAGAGAGGTTTCACTGTAAGACATTAAGTCGATGTAAGTGTGTACAATATATATGTGGCTGTTAAGTGAATGGTGATTATGCGATTTGTGCCCAGCATAACATCTGATCAATTAACTCGCTAATGTAGCCTGATAACAATCCATATTACTTGTTAGAAGCATGGTGCGTGTTTCATTGATGTACTGGTGAACAGTGCATATCCTGATCAGACTGTTCGCATGCACAGGCTGGTCTGTAGACGAATAAGCCCCATTTCTCCAGTCACAGCCAATTATGAGCAGTTGAACTGTAACTAAATATAAGTTACTGTTTACATATTGGATTTGTAAGGAATTAAATACAAGGGAGCGTTACCTACCGCAGCATTTAGTCTCCTAAATAGAGAATAGTAGGTTAGTGCCGTGAATGGGAAAACATATCTGGCAAGGCTCAGGAAACGGGATGGGCGAGGCTCTGCCGAGCACATCCCGTTTCCGTGCCGCGCCAGATATTTTTCCCATTCACGGCACTAACCTACTATTCTATTTATCCCGTCAACACCTACAAATGGCTGTAAAATGCAAAAATTGTATTGACTGGATATCAAAAATGTTTCACGGCACCGTGTTTCACGGCACATACGCACTGTGTTGACGGGATAAAACCCAATATGTGACAATAACATACTTGTAATTAGCCTAGGTTTATAATGCAGTCGCCCATCCGAGTATTGAGTTTCCCTTTCCTGTGAAAAGGTAGTCATTAAATATGGTAATATGAAACTTATTGTGGTTAAATCTTGCAATATGTGAACTAAGTGGAGGGCGATACTGACCAGCGATTGGCTTAGCAAGCAGGACGAATTATAAGGTAAGTTATAACTAATATATTTATTAGAAGAATAGATGCTCAACATATTTAGGCGATCACAAACGAGCTTGCATTTGATATGCGATTTATATTAGACGTAAGATTTATGGAAAAACGAGTCGGGCACAGTTTATGCACCGAACCTCTGGCGAGATGGAAATAAATATTGCTGACGCGGATCATAAATCTCGAATTAAATGAAAACGAGTATGAGATCCACGTGACTTCACATTCTAGAGAACAGGGGACCCGTTTCACTAAACTTCGTACGACTAAAATGTTCGTAAGCGCACAATTAGTACATTTCAAATTAGCCATGTTTTATTGTAGACAATTATTGGATTTACATTTATTGAGCATAGACTGCATATGCAGCCTATGCTCAATAAATGTAAATCCATCAATTGAACTTTCCCGACGGTCCTAAAATTTCACTTACGAACATGGAGATATACACTACGTTTCAGTGAGCAGACTGTCGTTGACTATTTTCGTAACACTAAAATGTCCGTCAGCACAAAATTAGTAGTCTGTACATTTCACAATAGCCATGTTTTCTTGTAGACAATTATTGGATTTACTTTTATTGAGCATAGACTGCATATGCAGCCTATGCTCAATAAATGTAAATCCATCAATTGAACTTTCCCGACGGTCCTAAAATTTCACTTACGAACATATTAGTCGTACGAAGTTTAGTGAAACGGGCCCCGTATCTAATATATGGAGATATACAATACGTTTCAGTGAGCAGACTGCCGTTGACTATTCCCGCCTCGAGTTGACAATCTCCACGCATGTAAACAGTTTGAATACCAGCAATTCGGCTATTATCAATATGCCATACAATAGGTTCCTGGGGGCCGTTTCACTAAACTTCGTACGACTAAAATATACATGTATTGAGCACAATGCAGCCGATGCTCAATAAATGTAAATCCAATAATTGTTTACAAGAAAAACATTGTTAATGTGAAATTTACAGACTGTTATCATTTTGTGCAAGTTCGCAAGTGCAAACTTATGATAGTCTGTAAATTTCACATACACAATGTTTTCTTGTCTGGTCTTTGTATACGTTCCCTATTAAATACGGGAGCACAGTCTAACAAGTGCAGTAATGTTGCAGCCACTGTTGTTTGAATAGCAATCAATGCGGTCATTCATCAAAATGTCATAGAGAACGTTAGACATGTCCCAAGAGTGACAATACTAAAATGAACAATCAAGTACAAATGCAATCAATAAGTTTGTTTAGTTTAAACAATATTTATTTAAAATAGTATACATGTATATATGCATACAAATACATATAAAATAACGGTGAATAAGGATTATGCATATAATGTATACATATTATATGTAAGTTTTGTTAAATAATTGAAGGGAAAAAGAAAGTTATCCCAAACATGCGCTCCGAACCATTTTCCTTGTTTTGAAGTGTTATAACGATACACGACTAGCATTTGACCTGCTATCGGTAGTTTACAAGGTAATCATTACAAACTGTTCGGTCGCAGGGATAGTCTATAGAAGTTTGGGCCAAAATTACAGAGACCACCAAAATGCAGCTTAACAAGACGCGTTTGATGTGACATATTTCATAAAAATCCGTTACGTAATAAGGACAATATAAAATAATACGTACTTTGAATCGGATAGATTGTGGAAGTTTCAGTACTTGTTGTTGTTGTTGATCATACACGTGATCATACACATTGATAGTGGTGATAACAAAAAAAACATGGTTCAAAAACTGGAGTTAATTAAACAAAGGTTAATAACAATGGTTAGACCATTAAACGAGTTCACTGATTTCATAAGAAACTCGTTTAATCCTATTCCATAAATAAGGTCATAAAAAGTACTTTGGTTCTCAGATATCGCCGCGTCTGAATAAGCTATCCCTACGCGTCAAGCATTTTATCGTCAAAGAGAAATAAAATTGTACTATAAATTCACCACATGATCAATAAAAAACACGACCATGCAAAAATATGTTACATCTAAGCATATCTGACGAAAATCTTGTGGGTTTTCCCGTCTAAAGAGGTTATAGTAACTTTATGGAACGTATTATTTGTGTTTGAAATGTACGACTCTGATTATTTTCAAGTTGCCAGATGCACCTGAAAAGATTCAAACTCGGACGAACATCTCAAACAAACCAAAATAAAATATATTTAAAGCAATCCGCAAACCCCGTGTCTGAGAGCCAACATACGTATTTGTTATGGTCTACTGATGCCAGTTGCAGTAGGATTCAAATTTAGAACCTACAATCACTTGTATGTATGCAAGCAACACCTCGCAGGATCACACATTCAGTAGTTTGTGAGAAATGTACCATTAGCAGGGATTCCGCTGGCGATCGCCACTTTCGCAATTGGCGATAAAAATAAACAATTTGCGATAAAAAATTACAATTTTCGGGAAAAAAATCGCCACTTCACTTTTTTTGAAGTGGGGATTTTTTTATTTTCCCCAGCATAGCTGAACGCACTGAGACGAGGTTGTCTCTAGAATAAGTTGAATGTAAGCAATATTTGATTATATAGAAACAAGGCAATACAGTGTATATACATGATGCCAATTCCTATTGAGTGTATTACGTGCGTATGAAAGGACCACATAAAAGTTCTAACTTTTCTACATATGATTAGCTACAGTATATTATATGTTCTATATATATATTGATATAGTAATTTCCAATAACCTCCGAAGGGAAGCACATTTAATACACATTGTTTTAAAGTCACTCTTTTTATTAAATTTTCGACCACATGGTGGTCGAAAATTTGATAAAAAGAGTGACTTTAAAACAATGTGTATTGATATATATATATTGATATTTGAATAAGATAATTGATATTTGAAGTGATACTGTTAGAAATATATTTATCCCGTCAACACAGTGCGTATGTGCCGTGAAACACGGTGCCGTGAAACATTTTTGATATCCAGTCAATACAATTTTTGCATTTTACAGCCATTTGTACGTGTTGACGGGATAAATAGAATAGTAGGTTAGTGCCGTGAATGGGAAAAATATCTGACGCGGCACGGACACGGGATGTGCTCGGCAGAGCCTCGCCCATCCCGTTTCCTGAGCCTTGCCAGATATTTTTTCCCATTCACGGCACTAACCTACTATTCTCTATCACCGTTTCGAGATATAGAAACTTGAAAGTTGGAGCTATTTCTTTTCGAAATTGACCACGACCTCCAAATTGTCATATCTTCGAAACTATACATAATGCTTCCGTGTAATTGTCCACAATATGACTTCATGTAATTGTCACATGTATCTAAGTGTTTCAACTCGGTCACAAAACATCATGATCCAAATAGTTCAAGTATCCAATGAACTAGATGCACTTTTATTTTTGGATCACGAGTTTTCATTTCCGCACCACAACAGTAAACTCACAAGTATAGAGTTGAGTGTCTGAGAAAATTGTTGCTTTGAGAAATTATATTCAGATATAACACATAGAATGTGAGGAATTTGAAAGTTGGGGTACTTTTTTATCCACCTGATATAATGAGACACGCCATGTGATGTTGTACCTCCGGACATCTGAGTAATTTCATTAGATATGTTTGTTTACAAAATGTACAATATTTTTCATAAATAAAGTCAAAAGTTGACAAAAATTTCAGAGTACATGCGGAATAATTCCGCATGTACTCTGAAAATGTTGTCAACTTTTGACGCCAATTAAGCCGTCTTATTAAGCCGTCTGAGATTGTACATGTGTATGTACAGGGCTCCAGATAAGGAATTAGTAATTGAGTATTGTCACTCCATCATATCTGAAGCAATTGGATATTTAACAAAATTAATTGGGTAATATAAAATCACGCAACTCTTTACACATCAACAGCTAGCAATTATTGAATAGTTTGCTTCGAAATGAAAATATGACTTGGCATTTCATTGGAATTGTCTCCTTGATGTGTTGTCATGGAAAATAAGAAGACTATGCTATATTTGTGTTATATTTATTGTTTTCTGCAGCATGGTAAAGGTACCACAAATGTTTTATTGCTTTTTGATAATCGCTACTTCTGATTTCAATTGGGTTTTTGGCAATTGTAATTGGACATTTAAGCAAATACGCAGCTTATCTGGAGCTCTGATGTATATATATATCATTTTACAGACTGCACCCAACGGTAATGTATTTGAGTCCGGTTGTGCGGTACGTCAGTGTATGTGAAGGGGTCAGTGCAATAGGTGCAATTCCACTGACCCCTTCACACACATGTGACGTGTATTCCATTTGCAACATGTGTAGATCAACATCTACAACATGTAGATCAACATCTATACCAGGCTTTACATGCATAGTTGCGAGACCCGACTCGCCTTGTTATTCACAGTTCGTGCTGTTTATCTTGTGGAAAAGTCTATCCGTGCACGGGTGCCACCAGACCATATAGTATCCACCAATGAGAATCGCGCCCAGAAAAACGGATATGACGTAGAAGAAGACGCTCACGAGACGCGCATGCTTAGAACTGAGAGTCGTGCTAATGGTACTTGTGATGTATGGGTTATGACTCGATCTTGCTTCCGAGCGACTAAACAGCGCGTGTGATTTCGTCGCCAGGTCGTCCGCCATTTCACGGATAGCCTCGAACCTCGATGGCTCCCGGTCTGCAGGGTGACGATACGCCATATTGGTCAAGGGAGGTAGACAATTGAACACTTCAGGTACGCACTGATGTAAATAATATTCCAGCGAATGTTAACTGAATACTTTCTGTTTGCGTTTCAACTTGGCTTGAAGACTACATTTTGCCAACATATCAACGTCACAAGGCAAATGTACGTGTATATAATTCCAGCACAAAATATTTACACAATTCCCTAACATTTGATTGGCCCGTAGCACGTCTCTGTCCAAAATTTATATCCCAGTAAACTCACACGCCGAACTACTTTCTACAGGTGCGCTGTCGGTGCTGTCAATGTAGACAAATGGCTGCCGTCTGTCAAAATAAACACATTTTCTTGATGAATTTATTTCAAATGCTGGAATTATAAGGAATGAATGGCCTTTTTGTGGAATTTATCGGGGATATAAACTTGGAAAAGTCGCGGGAATACTGGACGAGGCCTTCCGGCCTTCGTCCAGTATTCCCGCGACTTTTCCAAGTTTATACCCCGATAAATTCCACAAAAATGCCATTCATTCCTATAACAATTTCCCAGCTATTCCTGAATGCACGGAACGTCACACTAGGCAAGTATTTCCAGCGAATGGTCATTGATTCACGATGCTATATTCAAGGGGCATGATCACGTGGTTACTGTAACAGTATGACTGGCTAATCAGATTAGCCAATAGCATCTAGAGCAAGGTATCCCTCTGGGAGTATCTGGGTTACCAGCTGGGGCTGTCCACGGATGGTCAGTTTCATTACACTCCGAGCTACGGATAACATGAATAAATATATAGCTAGATTATCTAAGGATTGTTGTTCCGTTGATCCCGTTCCCATAACATAACATGGTGTCAGAATAGCGGATTAAATAAAATCGAATTTTGAACATTCTGTAGATTGGAATACCATATTCTACATCTTGCGACAGACAGAATTTCAAACATTCACAATGGATCTTAATGGTGTTCCTACGCCGTGCATGGACTGGAATGCAAGCAATCTTCCTGAGGCCTGGAGAAAGTTCCAGGATCACACCAGCTTGATCTTCAGAGGACCACTGAAGGAGAAAAGCGAAGACGTGAAAGTGACATACTTACTGTTATGGGTTGGCGAAAAGGGCAGAGATATATTCAGCACCCTGCCATTAACCGAGGAACAGAAATCCAACTTGGAGGCGATATGCGACGCAATCAAGAGGCACGTACAACCGAAGGCAAATCCAATATTTGCACGCTACAAATTTAATAACGAAGTGCAGGGAGAAAACAGCATGGAGGCGTTCATCACACAATTACACATTCTAGCCAGGGATTGTAACTACATAAATGAGCCAGAGATGATACGTGACAGAATCGTGTTTGGAGTGAACTCGCAACGAGTAAGGGAGAAATTGATAACGGAGGGCGAATCATTATCAATGGACAAAGCCGTCCAGATTTGCAAGAGCTTTGAATATGCTCAGGAACAATTGAAAACAATGAGCCAGGCGACAGCAGCTGCGAGCAGCATCAACGCGATTGGAAGCAGCCAGATGAGGAGTTACGCCGGACCAAACCATTCCAACATGCGATACCAGGCAAACAGAAAATTCAGCGCCAGACCAGATCACAGACTGCAGACCGACGACAACAGGAAATGTGGCAACTGTGGACAGTCACATACAAACAGAGAGACATGTCCCGCGAGGGGGCAACAGTGTCACGCTTGCAGAAAGTGGAACCACTTTAAATGTGTGTCGAAAAAAGTGAATGAAATTGGTGCAGTGGAAAATTCAAATATTTTCGTGGTTAGTCTTGAATCGGACGTCGTGAATGGCCAAGTATTTGCAGGAATTCAGGTTGGTCCTACCAAACAGCCCATTAAATTCAAACTTAATACAGGAGCACAGGTAAACATTTTGCCTCTATCTGAATTTCAGAACCTTGGTATCAGGTCAGTACTACAACCTCCAGGGTCTACACTGTCCGCTTACAATGGGAACCATCTGACTGTAAAATGCTGCTTAACCCTTAACACATTGTACACATCCCAGTTCGGGGGTAGCGGGGGACACTCTGTTCTATGTTGTTGATACAAAATCCCCACCTTTGTTAGGGCTCCAGTCGTGTATAGATTTTGGACTCATCAATCTTACATATGCGATTGAAGCAGATCATGATCAGACTTATCTCACGAAACCTACAATCCTGAAAACACATGCAGAAGTGTTTCACTGAATAGGTCTCTTCCCTGGTGAATGCAATATTCGAATAGACCCTGAGGCCACACCTGTCGTGCACCCACCTCGCAAAATACCTGTAGCATTGCATGATAGGGTGAAAGACGAGTTGTCCCGAATGGAGAAGTTAGGGGTGATTACGAAAGTTAATGAGCCTACAAGCTGGGTTAACTCCATGGTCATCGCTGAGAAGCGTCATGGAAAACTCAGAATTTGCCTGGATTCAAAAGACTTCAATAAAAATATTTTGCGGCCTCACTATCCCATGCGCACACTTGACGACATCTTGCCTCAGTTATCGGGTGCAAAATATTTCACAAAGCTCGATGCTAGGTCTGGATATTGGTCCGTGAAGCTATCCGAGGATTCTTCGTTTCTCACCACATTCAATACCATATTTGGCAGGTTCAGATACATCCGGTTACCGTTTGGTCTTAAATCGTCGGGTGATGAATTCATTCGGAAGGTCGATGAGAGTTTTGAGGGTCTGACTGGTGGCGGCTATCGTTGATGATATCCTTGTATTCGGCAGAACTAGGGACGAACATGACACAAATCTTAAAGCGGTTTTGCAAAGGTCACTTGAAAAGGGAATTCGCTTCAATGATGAAAAGCTGGAGGTAGGTGTCACAAAAGTGAAATACTTTGGACACCTGCTGACAGCTGAAGGTCTCCAACCTGATCCAGAGAAGGTCACTGCCATTAATGACATGCCCCCACCCACTAGCAAAGCAGAGTTAGAAACGGTACTGGGTATGATCACATACTTGTCCAAGTTTGCCCCTAACCTTGCAGGAGGTCACAAGTCCCATGCGACAACTGTTGTCAAAGGAAGTCGAGTTTTCCTGGGATAAGCCCCAATCTGATGCATTCTCCAAGGTCAAGGCCATTATCACGCAGCCAGGTCAGGTTTTGTCCTACTATGATCCGAAAAAGAAGCTCACCCTTCAAGTTGACGCATCCAAATTTGGTCTTGGTGCAGCTATGCAAGATGGCAAGCTCCCATTGCGTATGCGTCAAAATCATTGACAGCAGCAGAGGTCAATTTTGCGCAAATAGAGAAAGAGATGTATGCAATTGTGTTTGGTCGTGAGCGATTCCATCAGTTTGTATATGGACGTACGGTCAATGTGCAAACAGATCACTTGCCTCTGGTGTCCATTTTCCGTAAGCCCCTTTGTGCCGCACCTGCCCGACTGCAGCGCATGATGTTGCGATTACAGAGATATGACCTTGAACTTCAGCACCTGTTCAATAAGGAAATACCCGTTGTCGACACCCTGTCGCGCAGGTTTCTGAAAGATACATTCCCCGAATTATCAGCTGGTATCGACTTACAAGTTAACATGTTTATGTCAAGTCTGCCTGTTAGTGACCGAAAGATGCAGGAAATAATGTCTCAAACTGATCTGGATCCCCAGTTAATCGTTCTCAAAGAGGTTATTCTTCAAGGTTGGCCTGGGTCAAGGGATAAATGTCAGCGAGAAGTACAACCATTTTGGAATTTTAGGGATGAATTGTCTGTTGTTGATGGTATAATATGAAAGGCCCCAAAATTGTGATTCCCAATTCCCTGAGGTCAAAAATGCTGGAAGTAGTTCACACAGGCCACATGGGTACAGAAAAATGTTTGAAACGGGCACGTGATGTTATGTTCTGGCCTGGAATATCTGTAGAAATTACAAACATGGTGCTGAATTGTTCAACTTGTCTTGAACACAGGAATTCCCACCAAAAGGAGCCATTAATGTCCCATGAAATCCCAGAATATCCATGGCAAATTACAGCCACTGATCTGTTCACCTGGGAAAACCAACATTACCTCATTGTAGTGGATTATTACTCCAGATATTTTGAGGTCAAGCAATTGCCAGACCTGAAAAGTACCACTGTAATCAGTCGGATAAAGGCAATTTATGCACGATGGGGGGTCAGTGAGAAACTGGTTTCAGATAATGGCCCTTGCTACAGTTCAAACGAGTTCAAGAAGTTCGCCAGCGAATGGGACTTTCTTCATATTACCTCAAGCCCCCACTTCCACCAGTCTAATGGTTTGGCCGAGAAGTATGTGCAGATTTGTAAAAGAATTCTGACCAAAGCGAAAGCAGATCATAGAGATCCACTGATTGCATTTCTCGAGTTCAGAACCACACCCCTGGACATAGGCTATTCACCATCCCAATTGCTTATGAGCAGACAACTACGGTCCCTACTTCCAACATCACAGGAAAACCTCCTCTCCCAGGCGGTTCTACCTTCTGTAATCAAGGGTAAAATCAGTGTCAGCAAACAAAGGGAAAAGGGGTACTACGACATGCATGCAAAACCACTAAAGCCTCTGACTGTTGGGGATTCCGCCATGATACAACAACCAAACAAAACATGGAAACAAGCAGTAGTGATAGGCAACCCAGCAGATCGGTCATACAGGGTTCGAACCCCTGATGGTATGGAATACAGGCGCAATAGACGTTTTTTGTTATCAACCAATTCTCCCATGAGCCCTGACCTTGATACCTCAGATTCTGATATTCCGGTGCCAGATTCAATTGCAGAAAATGACACCATTCTTCCGGAATTAGCCAATGACCCCATGATGCCTGAATTAGCAAATGACCCCATTATGCCGAGAATTCCTACAAATCCTCAGCCATCACATGAGAAACAGGATGCTAATGTGTACATCACCAGGTATGGTCGCGAAGTTACACCAAGAATGATGGACATCTGCACAAAGTAAGATAATGTGGATTATTGTATACAGACTAATTACACAAGAAGGTTAAACTCAGTGACATTAGTGAACTTCCAGTGAAGGTTAAAAGCAACATTAACAAGTGTTAATGAGACACACTCTCACATTCACCACAACACTAGAACCAGGAGGGAGTAATTAAAACAGATTAATGTTGTCCAGTCAAAACACATTAATGTTAATGTGCTTGTTTTAGACCACTGTCTGTGATGATGGTGCATAGTCGGTCATGTTATGTAACATCTTTACAAGGGAGATGTAACAGTATGACTGGCTAATCAGATTAGCCAATAGCATCTAGAGCAAGGTATCCCTCTGGGAGTATCTGGGTTACCAGCTGGGGCTGTCCACGGATGGTCAGTTTCATTACACTCCGAGCTACGGATAACATGAATAAATATATAGCTAGATTATCTAAGGATTGTTGTTCCGTTGATCTCGTTCCCATAACATAACAGTTACAACAACAACAATGTCGCCCACTCCAAAGTAAGTATTATTTGATAGTTTTCTTAATATGCAACGGATTTTGATGAAATATGGAAAAGCGAACGCGTCTTCATGAGCTGCATTTGGTGGTCTATGGAGTTTGGCACAGACTTATGTCGTTTTTGCGAAGAATCGATTTCCGTGTCGGAGAGACACGGAAATCGATTCTTCGCAAAAACGACAGAAGTTTGTGCGAAAATACAGAGACCACCAAATGAAGCTTAACAAGACGCGTTTGATGCGCCATATTTCATCAAAATCCGTTACGTAATAAGGACACTATACAATAATACGTACTTTGAATCGGTACTTGTTGTTGTTGTTAGTACCACGTGATCATACACCTTGATATTGCTTCAGCAGTGACTTGGAGCTTGTTTCAGTTTTACTCACACATGATACCTTTGTCTGGAACATCATAATGGTATCACAAACACAGGCACACGTGTAGGTATTACACGGTAGAGACACGCCATGTGATTTTGTACATCTGCGTAATTTCATTAAATACAATTACAACATTTACAATATTCTTCATAAATAAAGTCAAAAGTTGACAAATATTTCAGAATTGTGTTCCGCATGTACTCTAAAGATTTCGTCAACTTTTGACGCCAGTTAAGGAAAATATTGTAAATGTTCGGACATTTGCGTTATTTATTAAATACGTTTACAAAATTTACAATATTTTTCTTAAATAAAGTCAAAAGTTGACAAAATGTACTCTGAAAATGTTGTCAACTTTTGACGCTATTTAAGGAAAATATTGTAATTTTGTAAACGTATTTAATGAAATTACTCAGATGTCCGAATGTAAAAAATCACATGACGTGTCTAAGTATTGCCCGACGGGTCATAACGCCGTGCCAATGAAGTGATAGAATATGATATTGAATGTTGCAAGTCCATTTCTCTGGTTTATTACTGTTGTAGCTTGAAGCGTTCTTCGTGTGTCAATTCCGGCGACCGTGTTTCTGTAATATATCATAAATGAGACATGTCATATTAATACAGTGGAAACTCTCTAAACCGGACAGTCGGGAAAATATAGATGTTTACCTCAGATGTGTTTCGCTGTTACGTATCTCTGACTACAATGACTTTTCAGGATTGCGAAACACTAGAACGTGTTATGAAGTGCTCACAATGTCTGATTTACAGTGGAACATCTCGAAACCGGACACCCTGGGGACCTCCTATAACAATTGTTAATTCGAGGGAACGAATTGTTAAATGAGAGAATGAATTGTTATTTCGTGGGAACGAATTCAAACAATAAAAATCCATGTCCCCTGCGGGGCTCCGTAAGTAGCTGGACAGATGGAAATAAAATTTGATGTTCAGTTTATTATCACAGTGTATTATAAATCTTATTACAATATTACAATAGTGAAATATATTATAAGAATGAATGGCCTTTTTGTGGAATTTATCGGGTTGTAAACTTGGAAAAGTCGCGGGAATACTAGACGAAGCGATAAAAAATTACAATTTTCGAAAAAAAAAAAAAAAAAAAAAAATAAAAAAAATTTGTTTTTATTATTTTGTTTCGAAAATTGTAATTTTTTAAGGCCTCGTCCAGTATTCCCGTGACTTTTCCAAGTTTATATCCCCGATAAATTTAACAAAAAGGCCATTAATTCCTTATAATTCCAGCATTTGAATTAAATTCATCAAGAAAATGTGTTTATTTTCCGTTTTCTTAAGCATTATTTTAACTGCACCTGACGGTTACGGAAAGTAGTTCGGCGTAGGAGTTTACTGGGATATAAATTTTGGACAGAGACTTGCTATGGAGCAATGAAATGTTAGGGAATTGTGTAAATATTTTTGTGCTGGAATTATATGCAAATGGAATCCCTAAAGAAAATTAGTTACGTCGTCAGTACAGCTGAAATGTATGGTGCTGTGCCTATGCAATTATAACTGTAATATTTGTGTTTATATACTGGTGGACATTAAAGGTACATGCCCACTCAGTAGGGCCTAAAAAAAATAATTTTCGTTCCTTATAATGCTTAAAAACGGGCTTTGTGACAATCTTTTGCGTACTTTTTGAGCGCTAATATTTAAAAAAATTAAAATAAAAAAAAAAGAATTTCCTACCCTCCCTACCTAGCTTTTTTCTGGACCGTTCCCCGCACCACAATACTTTTTTTAGGCCTAGGCACAAAATATAGCGGGCACTCGTATTGCTTAGAACTGGTGGAATAGTGACACAATTATACACTTTAATTCCTATAAAGAACATGTTGTGCCTACTGAGTGGGCATGTACCTTTAATAAATATCATATGGAATCATCATCATCATGTAATATCCTCCATTTAAAAATCTTCCTTTATTGCCTTCGCGGATCAACTATCTCCTATCCGAACTATACATACGGCTTAACCGTTTCACTCGTAGAGGCCTGCCAGGGCCCGTTTCACTAAACTTCTTACGATAAGAAATTATCGTACGAACTTCTTAGGCGCATTTTACCGTTTCACTAACGTCAATTTCGTGCGAACTTTCTTGCGAAGTTCGTAACTTTCCTCGTAAGTCTGCGATAGGTATTGGGCTGTCGTACTAAGATTTGTTAGCGCAAGTGTCACGGCCGCCATACATGTATTTCATGAATAACATCGCCATAAAATCGGCAGTGCATATTTCGCCCTATAGGTTTCGCCCTATACTTCCGTCTGTCTGTCTGTCCGTTTATTTTTGGCATTACTTAGTAATACATTACCCTCACTACTGATCGTACGTCCGTTCGTCTGTTTGTTTTGTGTTTTAAGTGTTGGTCTGCCCATCTGTCTGTTCGTGTGTTTATTTTTTGGAAGTTTTTGTAAGTTTCTCAAATCACTTATAGGGGCCCTAATGCGTAGACAGACCGGATTATCTAGCTTTAGCTGCATATCAGTTAGCCAGCAAATGCAACCCAGATATAACGTGGCTTATAGAGTAGTGACTCACTATACTTGTAGCTGTTGATCAGTTAGTGCAGCAAATGCAGCCTGATATAACGTGGCTTATATAATAGTCTCTCGCTATACTTGTACCTGCTGATCAGTTAGGCCAGCATATGCAGCCTGATATAACGTGGCTTATGGAGTAGTTACTCACTATAATTTTACCTTCTGATCAGTTAGCCAGCAAATGCAGCCTGATATAATGTGGTTTAAGGAGGAGTGATTCGCTATAATTGTAATGTGGTCTAGGGGTGAAATGGATGAAAACATGAATCAAATATTTTCAAAAGTAATATGTATGTAATGTGTTGTCATATCATGTTTTGTGTTACCGTATACTATATGGTACATCGAGTTGCCATCTCCGCCATCTTTGTATGTACAGCCATCTTACAGTTTCATCACTTCGACCGTTTGACACATACAGCAAATAATATGGCAGAGAAAGTATTACAATGTGGTGCAATACATTATAGACAGATATGACAACATCGTGCTATTACTATTGTGCCAGAAAGCTATACAACAGGTTAAGGTCATATAAGGCCTGGCCAACTGGTTCGATCCCGTATTCAACCTGCTGCGTTTCGGGGTGGGGGGGGTCCCAAAATCAGAACGGAAATATTTACATCGAAACAAATATATATTCAGCCCTGAAATTAGAACCCGATCTGGTTCCAGGTCCATACCAAACCAAAGCCACTTGGCCCCTTCCCCTAAATGTAATAGGAAATCAGACTTTGTATATAAGTGTGATGAAAACAACCAAATTAGGACGTTGCACAAACTTGTATTTATGGGTATGTGAAATTATTTGATATGTAGTTATGTGTAAAACGCCACAAGATGTATTGCATATACTAAGATGGCCAATACGGCAACTCCATGCCCCGTATAGTATACAGTACAAACTAAAGCAAATACAAATCACATTTGAGATCATCAAAGACTCAAGCACTTGAAACTTTGCAGACATTGGTTACCCTGCGCTGCCTAGCGAAGGGTGAGTTCTACTCCGAGGCTGGCGACATCCACGGTGTCTCTATGAGTTCGGTTTCTCGGTGTATTAATGATGTTGTCTCAGCCATCAATAATCAACTGGATAACATCAGTTTTCCAACCGAGGAATAAGTCCTGGCCAACTGTAAAAAAAGCCTTTTATTGTGTGGCCAGGATTCCGAACACCCTGGGCGCCGTGGATGGGACACTCAGTGTCAGTCCAATTCACTTTCCTGGTTTTCAACTTGCTGGACTAAGGCAGTTGATTTAACAGCTGTCGTCTGGTTGTCAAAGTCGGACAGGATGTTTACATTCAAAGGGCTTGATGGATTTCCAATACTGAAGAATTCTTAAGAAGTTCGAAATTTCGTACGCACATGTTAGTGAAACGCACGTAAGAAGTTCGCAAGAAGTTCGTACGAAAAGTATCGTAGACGTAAGAAAGTTCGTAGCGTAAGAAGTTTAGTGAAACGGGCCCAGAATCTCATCAGTATTCAACTCTAAAACAATCCACATTCATTAATGGAATAGTCCAAACATTTATACGAAAAGGCCGATGTAGGATATCCCGGGTTGAAACGGTTAACACGGTAATCCGTCAAACCATGGGCAATTTCCATTTCCTTCCATTTCACCGACAGAACACACATTTTTGTAATTTTTAAATTTCCCAGCGGCTGGTGAATTAACGTCAGTTGCTCACAATACCCACGCTAAATACAACGGCCATCTTCCATGCTATAGTTATGTCACATATCTCTGACAATCGATGCGTTTTAGTAGCATGTAATCGCGGTACACAAAAAACAATTGTATTGGAGAAACAAAGTGGCTGTCACAGTTTATAGAAACAAGAACAGATCATCAATTTATATCAGTGTAGCATTTGCGAACTACGCCCCCATATAACATATTTTAACGAGTTTGAAAAGTTCAGTAAATCCATTTTATAAACATCTCCATCCCATCGATTTACCGAGGGGCAGGGAAGTATGTTGGTTCTATTGAATTGGGAATTTATTGCAAAACTATGTAACAGAAAATAAAATTAATCAGCATACTACAATTGAGACACGCAATGTGATTTTGTACCTTCGGGAAATATGGCGCATCAAACGCGTCTCGTTAAGCTGCATTTGGTGGTCTCTGTACTTTGGACCAAACTTCAGTCGAATTATATTCCGCATGTACTCTGAATATTTTGTTAACTTTTGACTTTATTTATGAAAAATAATGTAAATTTTGTAAAAGTACATTAAACATATAGGGAAAATTATCAGGACCGCGACGCTATTTCGAGCGAGCCCGAAATTACGAGCCATCGCCATTTAACTGTATTTAATGAAATTACGCAGATGTCCAAAGGTACAAAATCACATGGCGTGTCTCATTATTCAACATGGCTTGTGTTATACCGCCGGTCCTAAGGGTTTGGTGGATCTCACAAACACTAGGCATCGTCAGATCCGCAATGTAATCTACTATTTTCCACATTATAAAACAATTCACAGCAACTAACTGAGATCAAATGGCACACACTATGGCGTAAATCCTACATGTAATTAATAGGCCGAATATTCTACTCACCCTTATTAATTAAATGTACGCGTAAGTGAGGATATACCGTATATAATTTATTTGAAAAATCTTCACTACTATAGTCTGTTTCACGAAAGCTGCCCAAATTTACGGCTATATCGACAATTCAAAAACAATATTATTTTCGATACTATTAAATTAAAGGAAAATTTAAGAATGAGCCTTCTTTTTATTTCGTGAAATTCGGTCAAATATTGATTTTATTACGAAAAATTGATTTGTCTATGGGAATTTAACATGGGGGAAAAAGAGGTAAGGCAGTGTGGGAGGAGTCAAAAAACGAAAAAATTTGGAAATTGACTCCGAAACCTGACTAGATAGCTTGGTAAGAAAACAAAAGTTAAATTTTAAAAATCGGTCCAGTATTTCTAAAATTCAAAAAAAATTCCCCATGTTAAATCCCCATAGACATCTTTACTCACTCCGTGAAGATTTCTATGGGGATTTAACATGGGGAAATTTTGTTTTCGCAATAAAATCAATATTTGACCAAATTTCACGAAATAAAAAGAAGGCTTATTCTTAAATTTTCCTTTAATTTAATATTATCGAAAATAATATTGTTTTTGAATTGTCTATATAGCCGTAAAATTTGGGCAGCTTTCGTGAAACAGACAATAGTATATATATTTCACTATATTTGTACATGCGTATAGCATGTGTTGTACAAGATAGGCCATATGCATCCTGTTAACTATGCACAGCGACAAAAGAAACCTTACAGTTTTTAAAAGAGCACAATTACATTTCTGAAAGATTTGTAACGTCTTTTTCTATAAAATTTACTTTGGAAAATGATGTGCCGATACAACAAACTCTAAATCGATTGATATTAAATAATCACATGTGACTTGGTCAAGTATGGTTTTAACATTTCCGGCCCGTGCATAGTTACGGTTGAATGATTCCGAGAAAAATGCTGGTTGGGCACAGCTTCGAGATAACCGCATACAACAGCGAAGTAACATGATAATCAAACATGCAGTGCCGAGGTAATGACCAACTGACGGCATAAAGTTGTTTGGATCTACTGTATTCAGTGCTATGCACTTTCATGATTACTGTTAAACATCTGTGGGCCGTTTCACTAAACTTCGTACGACTAATGTGTTCGTAAGTACAAATTTAGGATCGTCTGGAAATTTCAATTGATGGATTTACAGCATATGCAGCCTATACTCAATAAATGTAAATCCATATTTACATTGTGCACGAACATTTTAGTCATACGAAGTTTAGTGAAACGGGTCCCTGTATTCAGCATCTACGTCACATGCTGGTGTCCTATGACATGCTGAAGTGATTTTTCGTTGTTACTACGAACCAAACCTCTTTTATTTACCGAGATAAGCCAGTATTATTAGGTTGTACGGTTTGTTTTGTCGCTGAGTATACGTTCAACTATTGCCACTACCGCATACAAATCTTCATTTGTATATTTATTACGGTTTATCGCCATCTCCAGACAGTCTGCCGGATGATTTGAATAAGTTCCACTGTTATTCCATACCATTGTGAAAGTAAGCTCCTGATGGCCACCTCTGGTTGTCTAAGCTACCACAAATAGGCGAGATCATCAAACGGGCCAGACCCATGAGAAAAAATACATTACATCACACAGGCAGCATTATACTGAGCCCCGCAGGGGACTTTAACGAATTAACAATTTCTCTCAATTTAACAATTCGTTCACACGAAATAACAATTCGTTCCCACGGGGAACGAATTGTTATATCGTGGGAACGAATTGTTAATTCGAGGGAACGAATTATTAAACTGAGGGAACAAATTTTCATTTCGTGGGAACGAATTGTTAATTCGAGGGAACGAATTGTTATATCATGGGAACGAATTGTTAAATCGAGGGAACGGATTGTTAAATTGAGGGAACGAAATTAGTATCAGATTTAATCATTAATTGTTTGACAGGAAATGGAAAATACTACTCGGATAGGAGATGCCTACATGTAGTAAACTATGGCTGAACTATAAATATGTTATTGTTCACATATTGGACTTTTAAGGAACTAAGTGCTGCGGTCGCTAGCGCTCCCTCGCATTTAACAATTCAATATTTGAACAATAATTGATACTTACATGTATATATATATTATTGTGCACGTCGATATAATTTCGAATATACTCTGAAATTTCCGCCCAACTGTAAAAACTGTAACCTCATTGCTATTCGAAGTCGATCGGTAAGGGTAATGTATAGGTGAAATACGGAGAGTGCGCTTATGTAAGCCTGATAATATGAGCCGCCGACTGACAAACACTATTTGCAACATTTTGTAGATCCTGGCCATTCGCGTAGTCACACATTCAAATTGCATGTAATTGCCCCCTTCTTCCACTGGTCTCGCAATTATACCTAACAATTTATGCTGATCTAGTGACGGACTGTTGAGCGGTGTAGACACTGGCTACACTGCCCATAAACATCGTCTGGGGCCCGTTTCACTAACGAACTAAGCAAGTACTTTTGTCATAAGTTATAACTTAAGTCCGGAGTACGTGCTTAGTCCGTTTCACAAAACACCTTAGCAAGAACGACAATCGAAATTTACGATGGAAAACTAAGACAGGTAGCTAGCAGTTTTAAGTTATAACTTAAATATTTAAGTCGGAACTAATGAAATAAACAAAGATGGATGTCCCCATGTGAGCCGAGGTGGAGAAAACAATTCACTGACAGCAGGTAAATTTTCACTTCATACGTACTAGTTTAGCAAGTATCTGCCATATAAACCATATATGCTTACATATAGATAGCCACACCTGTGATAGTTACCCGTGTATTGCTATTTGTGATGTAGGTCATGTCGTTACCAGTATTCGTTATGCCCAGTTATCGACAACATTTACAACCACTGTAGATCCAGATGAGCCGGCTCGTAACGAACCATCTGTATGCTGTACATGTATGTCTGTTTGTCGGTTGGTGTCAGTCATTTGGTCGGTATCAATTGGTCAGTGTCAGTTGGTCAGTGTCGGTCGGTGTCTGTCGGTCTGTCAGTCAGTCGGTCGGTTGGTGTGCGCCCCGCCCCGCCCCGCCCCGCCCTGCCCTGCCCTAAGGTGTCGCCTAAGACAAACGGAAACAATGCAACACATACCGTAACCGAAGCCTATTGTGTCTTAAGTGATCCTTCTTTTCTTTAAAAACGATGAATATACCACCTAATGGTGTGTCATGTATGAACGTCCGTCCGTCCGTCCGTCCGTCCATCCGTCTGATTGACTATCCGACTGTTGTTTTTCTTTCTTTACAGAACATACAAATGATGGCAGCTGCAGTTGCTATAATCCAGGCTCGCAATTTACCATGGGAACGAGTCTTTAAGACCGAACCAATCCCCTAGACTTCATGGATAACGAGGACCAAGTATCGAAATGCAGGCTGTCTCGTCATTTTTTTTCTACAAGTATGCGACATTGCACATGCTGACATTATACGGTCAACCCTGAGATCACACAGTCTGTCAGTGTCATTGCAAGTGTTGACTGCATTGCGATTTTACGCAACTGGTAGTACCCTGGCGGTTACTGGAGAGATATACAACATTAGCAAATCAAGTGGTTCTAGAAAGTGGAGTATAACTTTTGCGGACAGTGTTAGCCTGTGTTTCGTTTCTGATAAGGAGATACCTGGTTTTCAGACTAGATGGAGAAACAGTCCTGACGCATTTAACAAAAATGTCAGACCCGTCCGCTGAACGCACGTGCGCATTACTCCAGTCCTATACTGATCAACATGTTCAGGGGCAATCCTATATGTGTGACACTGACTCACACAGTGCATGCATTTCTACATGTAATCAACAAATTACCCGTGTCCAGTTCAAATAAATATAATATGTAATTCGGTAGTTGTATCAGATACATCCATATCTGACCGGGCATACCATTAATAATCGACAGTACATGTGTTTTGCTGACTCTGAAACGTGATTTCTGAGTTAATGAGGTAATTTAAGTAAAATTTAAAAAATGGTCGAACTACCATTTTATTGGAATGTAAAAATAAAAACATTGTTAATTGCTTATTTTGTTGCTGTTTCATGTCATATGCCAGTTTATATTACAGTATAAGGTTCACTAGTTGGCAATAAATATATCCACATGTATTCAATGGCGTCGGAATATTGAGAACACATTTATATTCTACATAAGATTATTTTTAAAAATTAATAATATTCAACATTAGGCTTGCAAATCCGTTATTTTAGATGTCAAAACACATAAAGGGAAAGTAAAGTCATCATACAAATATAAGCCCCGAGCTGGATTCGAACCCGCGCGGCACATACCAAAGCTGTAAACAATAACTAAGTTGTAACTTATGACGGACTTGTTATGACCGTCTTAAGTTTGTGTTGTGAAACCAAATAAGCAATGACTTAAGTCGGTCATAACTTTTGTCATAAGTTATAACTTAAGTTCGAACTTATGAACAAACTAAGATTTGTTAGTGAAACGGGCCCCTGGCCTATTATATGTGTCTGTCAATCAGATACTGGTAAAACACACTTGTCGCGTTTGGGAACCGAGCCGCAAATGCAATTCTATATATTCTATACCACTATCCTTAATTAACTAGTTCACCCCTCAGTAACTGGAATGGACTTTAATATGTTAATTGTGCAACCACTCCAGCCATCACAAAATGATTGTCAGACTTGGTCCATTTATGAAAAGGGGCCGCTGTTTTTGTTCTTAAACATATGAAAAGTACATGCAAAACGTGTAGATCCTGATGAGACGGCTCGTCACGAGCCGGCTCATCTGGATCTACACGTTCTGTCCATACCACTATACAGGCCTCTGGTGTTGAAAAGGTTAAATTCAAGCAAACAAGCAATAATGTGCACCAAACCAATCGTCCAAGTTCTCAAGATTCTAGCAAGACATAAACTTGGACACGATACCGCTGTTTTTTCCGAGATCCGAGTTGCTGCGAGCTACTTGTATCCGTTACATGTCAGGCGAAGTGTAAATAACTGTCCAATCTTCTCAAGGCAAGTGCAAATGTAAATACTCGCATCAAATAGACGGTCAACATCGGCAATATGTTGTTATTCTAAATGTCAGGTTTCCAATATACTTGCATGCGATGTTTATTGGTATCTACACACGAAACGTCGAGTATCAAACTAGCTTTATATGCAATAAATGTATTTCATAGTTTCCTTGGTTATAATTATGATTTGTAATCTAGGAATCTTATTTATATTTTGCACCGTTCTCCAACATAACATGAATGCTTCGAATTTATCCGAGAAATGGTGTTTCCGGTGCTTGCGACTAGCGTAGATCCAGATCAGCCTGTGCATCCACACAGTCCGATCAGGATCTGCGCTATTCGCCATTCCATTAGTGAAACACCAATCATACTTCTAACAAGCTATACAGATCGTTATCAGGCTATTTCCAGGAGTGTGCTATTGTGATAAAGAGCTACACTGGTAACAAATCCCATATACACCCCATTTCTCCAGTCACAGCCACACATATCCAGCTTCCATTATATAGTATCACTTACGACACTTTCTGAATTCCACTCATAGAATATGTATCCTGAATGCATGTGTATTGGATCCCAGGAGCAACTGAGAGCAGTCTAATCTGTTAAGATACGGCTGCCCTATTGACGAGGTTAAGTGTATTTATCCCGATTTATCACCATCCCAATCTCGGCGCAATCTCCCAACGGCGTACTTCATTGTAAGTAATCTAGAAGCTTTTACGATAACGAATATACAGTACACAGACACGCGTACGGTGTAGGAAGTTGTTTCCGCAAGTTCTCGATCGAATCTTTCAGACATTCAATATTGCAGTATACTCATTGGTGTGCAATTAATCAACATGTGTGTCGACACATGTTCAATATATCATTTCGAGCATGTCCGATACTACGGGGCCCCACAGGGGACGTATCATTTTTTGTTTATTAATTCGTTCCTACGAAATAACAGTTCGTTCCCTGAATTTAACAATTCGTTCCCACGAATAAACAATTCGTTTTCTGAATTTAACAGTTCGTTCCCACGAAATAACAATTCGTTCCCACGGGAACGAATTGTTATATCGTGGGAACAAATTGTTATGTCGTGGAAACGAATTTGTTAATTCGAGGGAACGAATTGTTAAATTGAGGGAACGAATTGTTATTTCGTGGGAACGAATTAAAAAAAAATCAATGTCCACTGCGGGGCTCCTTACGATACCGCACGTATATTCACGCAAGTTAATGTGTTCGTATGTATACATGTAACAGATTTAATTATACAGAACGTAATTTGCGTTTATATTACACAATACTGTACAATAGTAATAGCTGCACATACAAGGTGTATGATCACGTGGTACTAACAACAACAACAAGTACCGATTCAAAGTACGTATTCTTTTACAATGTCCTTATTACGTAACGGATTTTGATGAAATATGGCGCATCAAACGCGTCCTGCTAAGTTGCATTTGGTGGGTGGTCTCTTTATTTTCGTACAAACTTCTGTCGTTTTTGCGAAGAATCCATTTCCGTGTCTCCGACACGGAAATCGATTCTTCGCAAAAACGACATAAGTCTGTGCCAAACTCCATAGACCACCAAATGCAGCTCATGAAGACGCGTTTGCTGCGCCATCTTTCATCAAAATCCGTTGCATATTAAGGAAAATATCAAATAATACTTACTTTGGAATGGGCGACGTTGTTGTTGTTGTAACCACGTGATCATGCACCTTGACATAGCACTTCGTGTCGCAAACGTTATTACATGTTTTAATGTGTGGCTGTGGCTGTAGAAATGGGGCTTATGGAATTTGTAACCAGTGTAGCTCCTGATCAAATAGCACACTCGTGTAACATAATGATTGTCTATGTTGATTGCCAGAAAGCTTGCCGGATGTTTCTTTATGGAATGGCGAACAGTGCAGATCCTGATCAGACTGTGCGGATGCACAGGCTGATCTGGATCTACACTGGTCGCAAAACCCATAAGCCCCTTTTCTCCAGTCACAGCCACATATATATCTATGACAATCTCCATCCGCTGTAAGAAAACAGATGACGAAGTCTTTGGCTGCTTTATTCGTGATCAAATTGCTGTTTGTTTCTGCCGCTAAAACATGTTAACATTACATATAGCGTGTTTAAATGAACGATGATTAAATCTGGTTTCCTGCTGCGTGATTCGTAGAAAATTCCGGATATTGACATTCAAGGGTTTTGTTAGATTTTGCGATCAGAATTTATAAACAAAAGGAAAACTTACAAAATGATTTTATCCAGCCATTTGCCGTGCGACGAGACAGACGTACATGTACCATCCGGCGTAAAATACACAGTACATAGGTCACTTAAACAAATCCAGTAGTTTCCACCAGTTCGTGTAACATTAATCCAAGAAAACAGCTCATCCCTTATACTACTGAATTAAATCATGTCGTCTGCTGTTTATTTTATATTTTCCATTTTCATCAACAAAAGACATGATTTGCAAGCACGTTAGAATCATTTCCAGTGGAAATGATTCTAAAGTGCTTTCAAATAATGTTTTTATTGAGAAAGAAGATAAAATATATAATAACAACAGACGAACATTTTGTTCCTCGCACTCTAAGAGTTAACACACGTCTGCTGCATATTGTGATATACAGAGGTATCCATGTGTGGAGGCATCCATCAACGGAGTAGTTAGTTGCCTTCACAAGTAAGTTATTAACGGGAACATAGCATGATACGGAGGGGACATGGATTTTTTTTTTAAATTAATTCGTTCCCACGAAATAACAATTCGTTCCCTCAATTTAACAATTAGTTCCCACGAATTAACAATTAGTTCCCACGATATAACAATTCCTTCCCTCGAATTAAGAATTCGTTTCCACCAAATGACAATTCGTTCCCTTAATTTAACAATTCGTTCCCTCGAATTAACAATTGCTTCCCACGATATAACAATTCGTTCCCACGAAATAACAATTCGTTCCCACGGTATAACAATTCGTTCCCACGAATTAACAATTCGTTCCCGTGGGAACGAATTGTTATTTCGTGGGAACGAATTGTTAAATTGAGGAAACGAATTGTTAATTCATGGGAACGAATTGTTAAATTGAGGGACCGAATTGTTATTTCGTGGAAACGAATTAATAAAATCAAAGAAGTCTACGTCCCCTGCGGGGCTCCGTAGCATTGCGCGGTGATCACTTACATTAGTGAAACGCAGCTGAAGCTTGCTTCCTTATATTTATGGCGGTGCTCTTTGACACTTGTATCGATCACGCTGTCACGGCATTAACCCTTTCAACCCTAAATAACTGGAATGGATTGTGATATGTTAATTTACGGACCAATCCAATCATCACAAAGCGATGTTCAGACTCGTTCATTTATAAGAATGGGATGTGGGTTTTCTTCTAAAATAATTTGAAAGTTACTTGCAAAAAATGCCGATCCTGATGAGACTTCTCGCTACGAGCCGGCTCCATCTGGATACAAACATGCAAACTCTGCTAAATATGTATATCGTGTTGAAAGGGTTAATTCGCAAAGGGCGGGTACTGTCTATTGTCGTCCGATGAATGTCCATGTTTGTTGTATTTCTTAATACAATCATGGTTTGTCAGCGCATAAGAATCGTCTTGACCCCATGCCCTGTCAAATTATGTTCTTCAGAAAAAAAAAGAAAATACAAATGAACAGCAGACGACCAAATTTCACTCGGTGTTTGTTAAGGGATAACCCTTACGCTGTGGATAAACATACATAGGCCGCTAGCCAATCAACGGACTCGTCCATGTGCGATTCCAGTGTAGATCCTGGGGCCCGTTTCACTAAACTTCGTACGACGAAAATGTTCGTAAGTGCAAATTTAGGATCGTCTGGAAATTTAAATTGATGGATTCACATTGATTGAGCATAGGCTGCATATGCAGCCTATGCTCAATACATGTAAATCCAATAATCGTTTATAAGGAAACATTGTTAATGTGAAATTTACAGATTATCAGAAGTTTGCATTTACGAACATTTAGTCGTACGAAGTTTAGTGAAACGGCCCCCAGGTCATACATAACTGGATCTATCAAACCTTTGATATTATGGGGCATAAACGGCGGTATAGCGGCTGAATAGCGGCCGGCCTTGGCTCTGATCAGAGTGTGTGGTTGCGCAGGATGATTTGCGGCGACGGTGGTCGCACATCTGGTAATGCCAATTTTCTCAACTCGGGACCAATACTAATTTTCACATTTCACATTTAAGATTCATTTTACATGAATCCAAGTGCATGTTCTTCGTTTGTAATTAAATGGTTTCGCCGCATGCACATTCTAGTGAAGCCTTATAGGATCACCATTACCAATTGTTAGCGGGTCGCGTGCAAATGCACTTAAAGGGACCGTGGACTTTCGTTGTGGAGAACTATTGAAAACAGTACAATCGTGTCTTATAATTGAAATCAAATAAAAGATAACATGCAGACCCAAGATGACTGGCCAACTACAAGATGGCTGTCAAAATAGTAATTCCATCCACAATGTTAAACGTCATTATGCCTCTATGTACAACATGTTAACAACATGACGATCTGATGACAGCACTTTTCGGCAAAAGTAGTATGCATGTGCCCGTTTCACTAAACTTCGTACGATAAAATTGTTCGTACGAATATTTCTATTATTTTATTCCCACATTAACGTGTTTCTCTAATGCTACCATTTTGTGCCTACGGGTTCATGTAATTAAATGCAGCACATCCATGAAATATGTTCCAAATACGTGTCCGAACAAATGTTAGTGTGGATTTAAATTTTGCACTTATGGAATTCTTAGTCGTACGAAGTTTAATGAAACGGACCCCAGATTCGTATACAGATCTGTAGCCTATTTCACGAACCTCCGTTAGTCGACTAAACTGTTAGCAGACTAAACTAAGTTTAGTCGACTAACCATAGTCTGCTAAACTTTTTGACATGTTTGCATTTCACGAACGATTTTGTAAGCCACGTTCAAAACAACCGTGGGCGCCGCCATCTTGGAATTCCGTCGTCTGCTATTTTGCTTAGTAGACTAACCGAAAGTTTAGCCGACTAACGAGGAGGCTAAGCAAAGTAGACTTTGCTTAGTCGACTAACGTATACCTTGAACAAATTTGGTGAAATCGGCTATCGAACTGAGCGCATAAGCAACAATAAAGTCACACTGGATGGTAAGGATGGCGAATTGTTACAGACCCTAGCTGGCTATTGTACGATTGATCCCGTCTTTAATGAACGCCATGCTGTCGATGCACCGACGGTTTGAACGTAACTTTCGCCAGTATTCGACACTCATTCCGTCCATAATTGGCAAACGTGATCTATATTTGTTGGCATCGGGCCCCGCTTTGTTCCAGAAGATCTGTTGACAGTCGACCCATCATTGACCAGACCTGTCCCATGTGATTGATTAATCCCTGTAATAAAACAGGCGAGTTTTATATCGTCTGCCGCTTCGGCTTCGGATTATGTTGATACACAACCGCATGCGTTAAAGGTACATGCCCACTCAATAGGCACAACATGTTGTTTATAGGAATTAAATAAGTGTATAATTGTGTCACTATTCCACCAGTTCTAAAAATTACAAGTGCCCACACTACATATATAATCAGTTAGCAATATTTAGTTTACTGATTGTGACGCGCGGTGGTATCAGGTTATTTTCATATGCAAATGAGGCATGCTATCTTTTAGTTATTTATACTAAATAAATGCGTCGCCTGAAAAAATAATATTATCGACAGATTATAAAGTATGATCATTGCACATCAGAAAATAAATACAGAAAATAAATAGTATTTTAAGGAAACATTGTTATCGCCCGTGATATCAGTGTGAAAATTTACGTCTAATATAAAATGTGTAATAATGCCAATCCATACGTGGGGTAATGGTGAATGAATGTTTATTTTGCCAGAAAATGCCTCAGATGATGTCTCTGATATAAATAACATTGTGTGCCTACTGAGTGGGCATGTACCTTTAATCTTGCCCAAATTATCAACGTTTCTAAACATTAATGACGCAGCGAACTTGAATTCAAGTCGATTGTCTTCTTCTTATTATTCGTGTAGTTCACCAATGTGTATACATGGTGTAATAGCATGATACTCTGGTTTGTTAGAGAGCGCCTATGGCCCAGTATCACTGACTTCAGCTCTCTGTGTTTTCTGTCTGGGTTACCCCAACCATAGCCATAGCAGGGGGCCGTTTCACTAAACTTCGTACTACTAAAATGTTCGTAAGCGCAACATTATTATAGTCTGTAAATTTCAGATTAACAATGTGTTCGTGTTAACAATTATTGTATTTACATTTATTGAGCATAGGCTGCAAATGCAGCCTATGCTCAATAAATGTAAATTCATCTTTTGAAATTTCCCGACGATCCTAAATTTGCACTTACGAACATTTTAGTCGAACACCGTTAAGTGAAACGGGCACTCTAGGTTTTCTGTCTGGTTTACTCCAACCTTAGCTTCTGGCTAAGTAAAAGTCCCTGGAAGCACAATGTTGTTTTCTGCTTGGGTGTCTCCCTTACAATTAGCCTCTCCCGAGTGATCGACAGGCTGTCGCCTAACTTCCACTTATGCGTAAATAACACCACTGCCTGGCAGTGGTGCTATTTACGCATAAGTGGAGGTCTAGTCATGGACATCAGGGCATGTACACATACCGGTGGGCCTGGCATGCCGCACGTCTGGTGGTAGACCGCCTCCGATCTCCTTGTACTTCAGCTTGAGGCCGCGAGGTGCTCAATTACCATGAATAGAATGGAATAGAACAGTTTGATAGTCTCAATTAATGTGCATCATGCTCTTTGATAGCACGTTTCAATCGTCGCATAAGATGGCGACTCCTATGTTTTGAATTGAATTATGTGAAAGAGGACAACGGGCGTCTGCGGAATGTATTTGGTCTTACAATGATACGGTCTGGAAAGTTGATGTTTTACTGAGACAACCTAAAATTAAATACTACGGTCTGTCACCATTGTGTGAGGGTTGAGCTATAGATCTTTAGATGTTTACAACTACAATGACACCTCTCTAAACCGGACACCATGGGAGGTCCCCAGTGTGTCCGGCTTAGAGAGGTTTCACCGTAAGACATTTGATCATTCTGTGCCATAGTTACGTGCTATGCGAACACGAACAGACATTAACCAAAGTATATGTTGTGACCATTCATTTGAACCGTCTCGGCGTACCACCCGAGATAAATGACCAAGAAACTAAAAAAAATAGGATCGCGTGGGTTTTCTTGGTGTCCGGTTTAGAGGGGTTTCACTGTACTAACAAACAGCACCCTCCTCTATGTATATGAACATCGTACTTAACAAACGTCCAATGTCGCGTGATCCACATTAATAGAACAATTCTTGCTCTTTTGACGCCGACCGAGTACATTACTACGTATCGAAAAAGTAAATTGGTTTTTGCCGTGACCTCTGTGGTGGCAATTTAATACAATCCCGTATAACTCGCTCATGGAGCAACACTCGGCAATAATTGGGCCACCGCAAGAAAAAAGACAAGGCCAAACATAACATATATTGTTTGTGTGCAATACATTTTAGATATCCAGGGTTGTCTTTTGCTTATTGTCGACAAAGGCGCTATATCAATATTTCGATAAATAAATAAAAGCTATCACATATATACATATATAAATATGTTATCAGAACGTTATGTACTGTAGTACTTAAGCTAACGCCTAGTTTGCCAATCGGTATAATTGTCTGATGGCGAATCAGCACCGTTTCGTAAGACATTTATAGTTTTATTGGCGCAAATGCTGGTCGTAGACGTTACATGACGGCATGTACCGGTCACGTATTTTAGTTCGTTCTGCCCAGCGCGAAAGGTAAATGCCCAATCAAAATAAATACGTGAAACATTTGACCATCGTGACAAGTTTCCCACCTCACACGGCGGATGTATGCCGCAGTGAGACATTGCGCCGACCTAGTATATCGTATTTACATGGGCTCTAGCTTCGGAGGCCGTTTTACTAAATTTCGTACGACTAAAATGTTCGTAAGTGCAAAATTATGATAGTCTGTAAATTACACATTAACAATGTTTTCTTGTAAACACTTATTGGATTTACATTTAATGAGCATAGGCTGCAAATGCAGCCTATGCTCAATAAATGTAAATCCATCAATTGAAATTTCCAGACGATCCTAAATTGCGCTTACGAACATTTAAGTCGTACAAAATTTAGTGAAACTGGCCCCTGGACTATAATATGTTGTCTGTTACCAGTGGATACATGCTTGTTAACGTTTTCTAGTAGTCAGTGAGAAAGCTGTTGTGTATATGACTGATGAAGTGTTCTGAAAATGCGCATGTTGTATATCCTATCTAGGAGACCTGTAGCCGATTTCATCAAAATTGCAAAGTATATTTATCTAGCAAAGTATACTTTGAGGGAGTAATCATTCATTTTTCCCAAAATGCATTATTTAATATATAACTAACCACTGCATATATTTGATGATTAAAAGTATGTAGAATTATTATACTGAATTTATTACATTATCACAGCCAAAATGGCTGTGATAATGTAATAAATTCCGTATAATAAAAATTCAAAAATGTATCCTTAAATTTAAAATTTCTCCCTCAAGGTATACTTTGATAGATAAGTATACGTATCAATGTTGGTGAAATAGGCTACATATTGCAAAACGACGTAGTCTGAACTGGCGTTATGCAGTTCGCAACTTTCGGACTTTCTCCTTTCTGTACGTGTCAATGTATGCCCCGCTCTGTACATATGTACATAAAAAATCTTGTATTTCTCAACTGGCTGTCCATACAGTCTCTACGTCGATGGATCTGCTTGATCATGTTATCCTAATCTAATATGCTTGACGGTATCCGGAATGGTCGTTATTTGAAAGTGTGACGTATCACATACAATACGCAGTAAACGTATTTGTGTTTGAATATCGTTTCCCAACAGTGTTGTTGCCATTGGTCCAGAAGGATGTTCGTCGTCGAAGGCAGTTATAAGGATCATCAGTGACAACTGTCCGGGATATATAACCGAGTCGTGTATGGGTGTTTTGTACCACTCTGTAGTTGCGAACGGTAACTCTTTCAATTTGTTCCCATAGCTACGGACGGTACGGGAGTAGATTGCAAGAGTTACCGTTCGCAACTAACCACTATGTTGATACATCTAAGCGTTTTTATCCCATCAGCACAGTGCGTATGTGCCGTGAAACACGGTGCCGTGAAACATTTTTGATATTCTGTCAATATGACCTAATCTCTGCGTATGAATATGTGCGGTTGTCATACTAGTCGATGATTCTCCGATTTTGAGGATGCGGCTGTGGTTATATTTTGCATTTTAAAGCAATTTGTAATGTTGACGGGATAAATAGAATTGTAGGTTAGTGCCGTGAATGGGAAACATATCTGGCGCGGCACGGAAACGGGATGGGCTCGGCAGAGACTCGCCCATCCCGTTTCCTAAGCCTTGCCAGATATGTTTTCCCATTCATGGCACTAACCTACTATTCTCTAATATGTCCGGCGTCTCGAACTACATTTACTGTAATTACGTATTGATCTCATTTCGGTCGTTCCTCATATTCATGGATATTCATGATATTCATGGAGACAAAACTGTTCATAAGGTGGCAGTGACTGGAGAAATGCGGCTTATGGGATTTGTGACCAGTGAAGCTCTTTCTTAAATAGGACTCTTATATAGCCAGATAACGGTCTGTATTGCTTGTTAGAACCATGACGGGTGTTTCATTGATGGAATAGCGAACAGTGCAGATCCTTATCAGACTGTGCGGATGCACAGGCTGATCTGGATCTACAATCATGGTCGCAAACCCATAAGCTCATTTTACCTAGCCACAGCCACAAATGAGTTCACGACCAGTGTAGCCCCAAGTAATACAAGATGAGCCAGTACTGCCGTGTTTAACCCTTACACAGCAAAATGTGCCACATATGCAATTCATATGATGTTCATATGTAAAACATATGTAAAACATATGAAAAACATATGAATTGCATATGAAATTCATATGAAAAAAGCCGATATGAAATTCATATGAAAATTGTATAGATTAAAAAGCATTGTACATGGGTCTTCATATGAAATTCATATGATTTGCATATGAAGTTCATATGATTTGTATATGAAATTCATATGATTTGTATATGAAGTTCATATGATTTGTATATGAAATTCATATGATTTATATATGAATTGCATATCGGCTCACTTTATATCATTTTCATATGAAATTTTCATATGAAATTCATATGAAAAACATATGAAATTCATATGCCACACATTGTGTAGTGTAGACGGCTGAGCACGAACATTATCGTCTGCTGTTATTTTATATTTTGCCTTCTTTCTCAATAAAACATGGTTTGATAGCCCACTCAGTAGGCACAAACTGGTCTTGCAAATGAGGCATGATATGTTTTAATTAGTTATACTAATTAAATGTGTCACCTGAAAAAACTCATATTTTAAACAGATTATAAAGTATGATCATTGCACATCAACAAATAAATACATCGAATACATATTAATGTCCGTTACCAGTGTAAGGAAACACTGTTATCGCCCCTGATATCAGTGTGGACATTTACGTCTGATATAAAATGTATAATAAATGAATAATGCAATCAGTACGTAGGGTAATGGTGAATTAATGTTGATTTTGCCAGCAAATGTATCTGAGACATCTCAGATGATGTCTCCGATATAAAGAACATACTGCGTGGGCATGTACCTTTAAGAATCATTTCCAATGGAAATGATTCTTAAGTGCTGTCAAATCATGTGTTTTTGGTGAGAAAGAGAAACTAAATAGCAGACGATAACATTTAATTCAGCAGTATAAGGGTTGACGGCGATGTACGTATACACGAGTCAGTGGTACTACCACGGAACATCTCTAACGCTGTGCATGCTGGGACCTTGTCGGCTATCAACCATTAATAACTGGCAGACGACAACTCATTATATTTCCTTTATTTCTCCCTGTAAATATGATGAATATGTATTGGAATTATACTAGAATTGAGTCCGTATGACGCAGTTCTATTGAAATACCAAGACATATTTACAGCGAAATAAGAAAACCGATCCTAATATGTTGGCTGTTCTTTTCTTCTGTAGTATAGCATGTACATAGAGAATAGTAGGTTAGTGCCATGAATGGGAAAACATATCCTGCAAGGCTCAAGAATTTCTTTATTTCTCATCAGAAGTATATGTTGTGACCACTCATTTGAACCGTCTCGCCGAGACGGTTCAAATGAGTGGTCACAACATATACTTTGGTTCAGAAATAAGGAAATTAGATAGAGAATAGTAGGTTAGTGCCGTGAATGGGAACAAATATCTGGCAAGGCTCAGGAAACGGGATGGGCGAGGCTCTGCCGAGCACATCCCGTTTCCGTGCCGCGCCAGATATTTTTTCCCATTCACGGCACTAACCTACTATTCTATTTATCCCGTCAACACCTACAAATGGCTGTAAAATGCAAAAATTGTATTGACTGGATATCAAAAATGTTTCACGGCACCGTGTTGACGGGATAAATAATTACACTGGGCCTTCACAGGGTGTCCGAATTAGAGGAGTTTCACTGTAGTTCAAGCATGTAAGCAGTCAAATATATTGCAATCATGAACAGGCATACACTTCAGAGATAGTTTACACTGTAGCCTGCATGAATGAAACTGTGTAACGGATATAACAGAAAGTGTACAACTGTACCAGAAATGAAAAGGGAATATATAGAGAATAGTAGGTTAGTGCTACGAATGGGAAAAATTATCTGGCAAGGCTTAGGAAACGGGATGGGCGAGGCTCTGCCGATCCCATCCCGTTCCGTGCCTCGCCAGATATTTTTTCCCATTCTCGGCACTAACCTACTATTCTATTTATCCCGTCAACAGCTTTAAAATGCAAAAAATAACTCCAGCTGCATCCTCAAAATCGGAGAATCTACTAGTATGACAACCGCACATATTCATACGCAGTGATTTGGTCGTATTGACAGGATATCAAAAATATTTCACCGTACCGTGTTTCACGGCACATTCGCACTGTGTTGACGGGATAAATACTAATAAGAAATAAGTAAGAAATGAACGCTAAAGTAAACTATAGGATCGGATTTTTATAAATAGATATGCAAATGGAAATAATTAACTACGATGCCCATAAAACTCCTCATTCCGAGATGGGTACCTGTATGGAGTGTTTTGTAGTCAGGGGTTTGGACCCGAGTAATAAAACACGACTGTCTGTTTTTCATCCTCGAAATCAGGAAATGTGATAGGCCGATGCTGAGCTGTGCTCCGTCTCGGCCAATTAAACTGCTTGATTTCGAGTACGAATATGGAGAACATCTATGTAAACACCGGACCAACAGCATACTATTATATTAACGACATCGACGAGATATGATCAGGGGTTTACTGGCCGTAATATCTGCTTATAGCTGTGTATATTTCCAAACTATAGTGCCGGGATAGAGGACAAAGCGACTGTCGCACGATTTGATGTGTAAAGGAGCCATTGTTATCCTACATATCTACAGAGCGCGGGGGCCGTTTCACTAAACTTCTTACGACTAAAATGTTCGTAAGTGCAAATTTGGAATCGTCTGGTAAGTTCAATTGGTGGATTTACATTTATTTAGCATAGGCTGTTTATGCAGCCTATACTCAATAAATGTATATCCAATAATTGTTTGCAAGAAAACATTGTTAATGTGAAATTTACAGACTATCATAGGTTTGCACTTACGAACATTTTAGTCGTAGGAAGTTTAGTGAAACGGCCACCTGATCCGCAACTGCATTATTTGCCAGATTCATATTTTGACAGTTTTTAAGGTTATTGCAAACAGTGTAGACTCGGATTAGACCGCACATATGTGCAATCTGATCTGGGTCTACTCTGTTCGTTCGCAATCTTATTTTAGAGCGGGGACAGAAGGTTTCACAATCATGGCGTCCTTTATGTTATTGCATTGACTTGCGACGGTTAGATTACCGGAACGTATTACGTACATTGGAACACTATAGGGTCATGTTGGATTGCGAGGATAAACATTAAATGTCTCCGAAACGACACAGGTCCACGTCATCATTGTCCTCTAGTATGGAGACATTTTGTCTCCCATTGACGCGTATCTGAAAATTCAATTTTCGAAATTAGGGAATTGCGAATTAGGAGTGTTGCAAACCGAATTCCGGTGAACATCTGTCATATTAACAGTGTCTTGTGAATAGTGTTTTTGTTCGTATTAGACATTTCTCGACGTTGGTGGAATTCTTTGGAATATTTATCCAATCAATTATAGTATTAGCATATTTCCCCCTTATTATGGTGTGTGTACGGAGCCGACAGGGCACATGGATTATTTTATATTAACTCGTTCACACGAAATAACAATTCGTTCCCTCAATTTAACAATTTGTTCCCTCGAATTAACAATTCGTTCCCACGATATAACAATTCGTTGCCTCGAATTAACAATTTGTCCCCCGAAATGATAATTCGTTCCATAAATTTAACAATTCGTTCCCTCGAATTAGCAATTCGTTCCCACGATATAACAATTCGTTCCCACGATATAACAATTCGTTCCCACAAATTAACAATTCGTTCCCATGGGAACGAATTGTTATTTCGTGGGAATGAATTGTTAAATTTTTGGAGCGAATTGTTAATTCGTGAGAATGAATTGTTAAATTGAGGGAACGCTTTGTTATTTCGTGGGAACGAATTAACAAAAAAAGAGAGAAGTATACATCCAATGCGGCTCTCCGTACGTTTGTGCTGGCAGGCGATCTGTTGTAGCATTTAGCTTAGTGAAACGGGCCCCTGGGGCCCGTTTCACTAAGCTTCGTATGACTAAGAAGTTCGTAAGTGCAAATTTAGGATCGTCTGTAAATTTAAATTGATGGATTTACATTTATTGAGCGTAGGCTGCATATGCAGCCTATGCTCAATAAATGTAAATCCAATAATTGCATAATTGTTTACAAGAAAATATTGCTAATGTGAAATTTACAGACTATCATAATTTTGCACTTACGAACATTTTAGTCGTAAGAAGTTTAGTGAAACGGGCCCCTAGTTTACAGTATCAACGGGGTTCGGGACGATTGTAACCTCACAGCCTTCACATTCATCAAACTACAATTGTTGTAGATATCCGTGCGTCATTTACGGGCATTTTCGTAATGAAATGCTTATTAATTTTATATATTGATGACAATGTGATAATGATATGTACAGCGAGGATTTGTTTCACAAACGAAACAAAGGAAAACGAATGTTCGAACGATAATAGTTTTCTACTACGATATGCATAGATGATAGTGTGTTTATTTTGCCCGTGGAAACGACATTTTCGTTCAAATAATATTACACGTCTATCGTTTGTTTTATCGTTTTAGCATCGCTTTTGTTATTGTTAACTAGAAAACGATGTTTTCGTTGGTTTAAATGTGACGTTTAAACCAACGAAAACATCGATTCCTAATTATAAACACGAACACGACGTTAAAACGATGTGCAAACGATAGACAGTCGTTCGTCTGTGGAACCAGGAACAAATCCGGTCTGTAAGTAAGCAGGTAAGTAAGTAAACACATTATTTATTATACAATACAACAAACGTAACACCTTTGATGAAAACACCACCCGGATATCAAATTTCTGTCGGATGGTACCGAGGTCAACATCATGTAGCCACATAATAAATTTCAGCTTTCGGATTTAAATCTGTATCTTAATTGCCGATGGTTAACGTAAGCCGTTTAGAAACGTTCAGCCACGGAGTTTACATAGATCACAGTTTACCACCAGTTGGAGTCTGAATAAGGCGGAATTGTCAAGCTGTCGTATGTTGTGAGAGTTTGATGGTAACGGCCAATATCGCTACGAGGGCGACCATAGGGTTCACGGTAGCATAACCATAATGGTTCCTGGTTTATCTATATGAAGTTTGTACTGAAGATGTGTGAATTTTGATGAAAACTGTTTACAATATTTACGATAACACCCGCAAATGATATCGTAAGTTGAGGAAATGTTCGGAGCATATGCGGATTAGAATTTCGCATGTGCTATTAAAAGATCGCCAACGTCTTTTACAGAACATATCATAGAGTCAATATTTTCATGAAAAGATCGCACATCTTTGTAGGTACAAAATCACAGAGCTCGTCTCATATTGATCACATATATATTGTTCTACAAACGATGTTTTTTCAAGTTAAAAGCAGCGAAAACGGGGTCAAAACGATGAGTTGAAAGAAACGACAGGAGTTTAAAATTGCCAGATATTTAAACGAAACTATCCGTTCCAAGCACGAAAAAACAAACGATACTCCTTGCTATGTACATTTATATGGAATTACAAAACGAACGTTTTCACTACATTTTCCATTCGTGTTCGTTTGGTTCGTTTCGGAGCCATCGCCAAATCTTCGCTGTAGATATCGGCATACGTTCTAAACACGAAGGAGCGAAATTCAAGGTTCTTATGTGTCGAAGCTACGCTGAGAAGGAACACAAAGACGAAATGATCATCGCCAGCCACCGTACGTACAACGTCTCTTTGCAGTCATATCGACGCCTAATCGTTCGCAGTGTATGGTCTTATATTGGAGGTAACAACGTGTATCCATTACCATTTTCCTGATTAGAACATGCCCGCGATTAGGACAAAGCACTAAACAGATGACATGGATAGTTAACGTCATAGCTATGCAAGGCATGAATCTCACTTAACAAAAGTATAACTGATAAATTAGTAATGCTAAATCCTCATAAACATCCTATGGGGATTTAACATGGGGAATTTGTTCTAATTTCAGAAATAGTGGACCGATTTTCAAAATGTCACTCTTGTTTTCTTTGTTGGATAATTTCAAAACTATCTCTGTAGATTTCAGAATCAATTTCCAAAATGTTTCGTTTTTCGACTCCTCCAGATTCTCCACCTCTTTGTTCTCCATGTTAAATTCACATAAAGAACTCGTTCTTCGTAATAAAATAAATATTTCACCAAATTTCACGAAATAAAAAGGCTCATTCTTAAATTTTGATAAAATTTAATATTATCGAAAAAAAGAGAAGTTTTTGTATTGTTTATATGGCCGTAAAATGTGGGCAGGTTTCGTGAAACAGACAGTCAGCACACATGACATACGTCGTATTTCTCCAGTCACAGCCACATACAATATCAGTAAATGTCCTATGGGATGTCGTGTAAAGGCAACATTCGAAAATAAACAGTAAGCATTCCTCACAGTGTCTACATCCAGCCTAGAAGTATACGGGTTTCTAGGTATTTGTGTGTTCAACATTTTTAGTATCAAAGGTATCATAAATGCAATGCCACATGTGGTGGAACCAATGTTCATCTTGCATGTGTAGGCTCCCTATGCACGGTGTATGATCACGTGGTTACAGCAACAACAACAAGTACTGAAACTTCCAGAAGCCCTCCAATTCAAAGAACATATTCTTTTAGCTTGTCCTTATTATGTAACGGATTTTTATGAAATCTGGCATCTGGCACACACAGAAACCATCAAACGCGTCTTGTTAAGCTGCATTTGATGGTTTCTGTGTTTTCGCCCAAACTTACGACACGGAAATCGATTCTTCACAAAAACGACATACGTATGTGCCGAACTCCAGGGACGACCAAATGCAGCTCGTGAAGACGCGTTTGCTGCGCCATCAACATCAGCATATTAAGGAACATATCAAATAATACTTACTTTGGAGTGGGAAAGATTTCAACACTTTCAGCCATTATTGTTGTTGTTGTTGTTGTAACCACGTGATCATACACCTTGTGCGGTCGAATGCTGTTCTAGGGAATCGATAACATGGTAAGTAAATAGAAAACACACCGGTATAAATGTTCACAGATTTATAATTTAGAATTCTGGTACCACTCTAATACCGAAAATACTCACTTCGGGTTGATGTCTCTGTCCTCAATATTGAACATATACAGTGGAACCCCGCTAAACCGAACACTCGGTGCAATGTAGATGTTTACCGTAGATGTGTTTCGCTGTTATATATCTCTGTTATATATCTCTGATCACAATGACTGTTCATGATTAAAAAACACTAGAATGTGTCATGAAGTGCTTACATGTCTGATTTACAGTGGAACATCTCCAAACCGGACACCCTGGGAGGTCCTCACAGGGTGTCCGGTTCGGAGAGGTTCCACTGCATGTACTGGGCAGAGATTCTGACATTCAACATATGTACGGTTTGCCCTGACTGTATCGCCGTGTATCGTCGGTACGCGTGTGAATGCCAGTCGTGTATCCCATGAGTATTGTGCAATTTGTTGATATTTTGATGTGATGCGATATGCTCCTTGTTAGAACAAGACTTAAGCGGCCCTCACATATCAGCAGGAGACGCCGGGAGATTTAGAGCCCGTGGATGAATCGGGCGAATTTCATGTCTGTGACATGTGCCCTCATATATTAGACGGGGCCCGGGCGGTGACCTTTGAACATTGTATCGCAGTGGAGACAGTGCGCCCGCTAGGGCGTCGGCCGGACGCCGCTAGATAATCTGGCGGGCGCCGGCTTATCAAATAACAGATCGGTAGACGTTCTGGCGGGATCCGTGACGCTATCGTAGGGTGGCCGTGAGGGGTCCGTGAAAATTCCACGGCGCCCGGCGGATTTTTTTCCAATAATTTACGTCAAAATCTTCATGCGGCCGCCAGATCACTGGTCTGTTTCCGGCAGGCCGCCGGGCGGAGCCCTAGCGACATGTCTACGGGCTTTCCACGATTTGGGAGTCATATTTTCACGCCCGCAGAGTTCGTGCGACCTCTAAAAATCGCAGCGGAGCCCGTAGAAATCGGGCAGTGTCCGGCCGAATGCCTCGCGAAAATGACCTTTTTGGCCCATTTTAGGAGTCGCGCCGGCGCCACGACCTACATGTGAGGGCCGCTTTATTAAGCTGATAAACACTGTACATAGTCCCATGGGTATTGTCTGATATGTGCATATACTCCTCTCGGCTTGCAGCATCATGATGGTCTGTATTTTGATAGGTACATAACCTCAGATCAGAACATGCATATTAGTAGGTGTGTTAATTGACTTTTCACTTCACTTTCTGATGCAAATATGCCCATTGGTATGGAAGTTCCCTAGGACAATATAAAACATTTTATCCAAAGACACACGCTCTATCTCATTTTCAGCTCCCGGTATCCATGGAAATCCAAGATGGCCGCCGTAAATATAGGTCAAATCTTAAAATTGGCCTAACTTGGTACCTGATCATGCTAGAAACATGATTTTGGTGTCTATTCTCATGTACTGGCATGCACAGAAATCAATAAAATTTTCAACAATATCCGTTCATGAAGACATGACCGAAATTCAAAATGGCCGCCATTTTTCGATAAAAAAAACAACGTCTAAATTGAACGCATTGACACAGTTAGTATGTCCTAATTAGGAGATAGTAAGTATTAATTATGAGATAGTAAGCCCTAATTAAGAATTAGGAAATAGTATCTCCTAATTAGGAGATAACAACTATTTTAGCATTGGCACCAGAACGCTTCCATATATAGTTAATGTATTTATAGACATTGGTCCGTTACTTCAACCTGTGTGTGAAATATGCGGTACTCCCTCTTACAATATGCGCTCCCGTCTATATACGATGTGGTTGTTCAGGAGGACATCATTCAGCAATTTGAGAAATCTAAGATGGCTATCACGATGTTCACCGTTGGATATAAAAATAAAACTCTTCAACCTTTCGCCATAAACTGATATGTGATGCCACCTTTTCCAGTTTACTTTGGTATCATATACATACCAACATTAAATGTCATGATCAGGGTCACAGCTATATAGAAAAAACATCGTAACATGCAGTACCTTTGCAAGTACAATGTAATTTGATAATGATGTTTAGTAATAATTATTATGTAGTCGTATCGCAGGGTTATAATTAAGGGACAGCTTCATTGCAGTTCATGGAATAGGCGGTTTGTTAGTAACATGCGCAGGGTAAATTTAACAATCTGTTTCATCGGAATTCTGATATCCCTGGTTTAGCCGCCAGGTGCATGTTTTGCTTCCTTGTTACTTGAGAGTTGAATCCAGGTTATACCCATTATAAAAGTAGTAAGATTTAATACTAATTGTATTACTTTTAGGTAGTGCGGCTAAATGACTCTGGTGTGGTGAGAACCTGGCACCAGGTCAGGTTATTCTAATTTCTGGGCTGAATATAAATATATGTTTGTTCGTACATATTTAGTTCTGATTTGGGATTTTCCGCACAATCACAACAGGTGAAATTTGGGATTCTACCATGTTAGCCCGGCCTAAAATGGCCTTATATTAGCTGTTGACAGGCCGTTAAACACAATTAAATAAATTACAAATCATGACATTAGACAACGCCAGATTTATTTCATTATTAATTCCTGTCCAATTTAGAAATCCTGATCAGACGCAGATGATACAGCCTAAACATCATTCAGTGTTTGCTGAATGCAAAATGAATCACTGATCAAATTATGAACAGTATAGACCCTCACCAGACTGTACTGAAAATGCAATAAATACTGTGTTATCTGGTTATAATGTAACATATAACACATGGGAAATGTGCAATTTTTGTTGCACCTGCTTTAGCAGAAATATAGTCGCCTCCGTTCCGTCCGTCGTCTGCGTCAACAAATATCAAAAAGTTTGTACAAGTTTCTTAATCACTATATAACTTTAATAATTACTTGACGGATTGCTTCAATATGTGGACACTTGATACATGTGAGCTTTTGGAACACACTCGTGTCCCAATTAACATGACCTTGGCCTTTTTTACCTTCATATTTTTGCGGAAACACTTAGCCATTTTTTTGTGTCGAAAAGTTTGTACACTACAAGTTTCTTCATCATCATATATATCGTTAATATTACTTTATGGATTGCTTCCGTATTTGGACACTTGATACATCTGAGCATTTGGAACACACTCATGCCCCAATTAACATGACCTTCACCTTTTTAACCTTCACATTTTTGCGGAAACACATAGCCATTTTTGCGTCAAACACTTTGTACACGTTTCTTTATCGGCATATAACTTTACTAATACTTGATGGATTGCTTCAATGTTTGGACACTTGATACATGTAAGCATTTGGAACACACTCATACACCCAAATACATGACCTTGCCCATTTGACATTCACACTGTTGTGGAAACACGTAGGCATTTATTTACGTCAAAACGTGTACAAGTTTCTTCATCAACATATAACTTTTATATTACTTGGTGGATTGTTTCATAGACACTTGGACACCTGATACATGTACGCATTTGAAACACACTCATGCCGCCATTAAGATGACCGTCATCGTTTGGCCTTCATGTATTTGTGGAAACACTTTACGTCAAAAGTGGGTCGCAGGTGGGAATATGCGATGAAATAATTTAACGATCAAGGTTCATCCTTACGGGAATGCCGACCGGATACCTGGTTTGGCCCTCACGTACGTCGTTGACAGTTTCAGCGGGTTATACCCCTTCTGTGAGTATTATGATTATTAGTGGACATTAGTATTTATGATTATTTGTGGGAATTATTATTTATGATTATTTGTGGAAATTATTATTTATGGACCTGGCACCAGGTCAGGTTGTACTAAGTTCCGTCCTGATTTTGGGACCCCCCCCCACCCCCGAATGCAACAAGTTGAAAAACACGTTGGCCCGGCCTTAAATAAATGACCTTAGCTGTTGATAGGCCATTCAATTCCAATCAGTCAATAATTTTTATGTCAAAAAGTTTGTACAAGTTTCTTTATCATGCTATAACTTTAAAATTACTGATTACGGAGTGCTTCAATATTTGAAACTGGATACATGTGAGCATTTGGAACACACTCACTAGTACTGTTGACCTTTTTCGTGTCTAAAACATGTAATGCATTTCTCTGAATGCCTCGGCAGGCATGACATACCTTTCATTGCGGAATTCTTGTTTTATCAAATTATCAGGTTGTGTAGTTATTCCGTATTAGACTGGTGTAAAGGTACATGCACACTCAGTAGGCACAACATGGTCTTTCCGGGAATAAATAAGTGTATAATTGTATCACTATTCCACCAGTTCTAAAAATTACGAGTGCCTCATTTACATGTAGTAATATTTATTTTACTGATAGTGACGGGCGGTGGTATCAGGCTATTTGCATATGCAAATGAGACGTGCTATTTTTTTAATTATTTATACTAATTAAATGCGTCACCTGAAAAGATAATATTTTCGACAGATTATAAAGTATTATCATTGCACATCAAAATATAAATGCAGATGAATACAAATTATGTTTTATAAAGTTTACTAACTGATTAGTGTGTGTTTCCTTTGTTATTATCCATTTTAAATAGAAACTAAACATGATAGGTGCTTTCAAGAATAAGTACACAAATTCCTCAGTAATAACATATCGTTTTGCTGCATATGCAAACTGTTACAGAATATTTAGTTAATGCAGAACGACAAACGGCGGCCATCTTGGATTTAACAATCTGGTTTCATTGTATCGTAATTTTATTATACATCACACGATATCCATTGAATGTTAGTGGAGACAAATTTCATGGCGTTAGCATATTTCAGTCAATATTTACGTTCAATTTAGACGTATTTTATCGAAAAATGGCGGCCATTTTGAATTTCGGTCATGTTTTCATGAACGGATATTGTTGAAAATTATTTTATTGATTTCTGTGCATGCCAGTACATAGGAATAGACACCAAAATCATGTTTCTAGCATGATCAGGTACCAAGTTATGCCAATTTTAAGATTTGACCTATATTCACGGCGGCCATCTTGGATTTTCATGGATACCGGGAGTTGAAAATGAGACAGAGCGTGTGTCTTTGGTTAAAATGTTTTCTATTGTCTTAGGGAACTTCCATACCAAAGGGGACCTTTGCATCAGAAAGTGAAGTCAACACCCTATTTTGTGCAGTTAACACACCTACTATATCATTGCTCGAGAGTGCAAGTAGAGCTTGGCGGACGGCTCATTATATTTGCCATTTTGGGACGTACATGTACGTGGTGTTTCACAAATTGGGGATTTGCAGAACGTTACCAGTCACACGTAGGTCACTCTCATCATAGGAATCGGTCGTCAAAACCGTGTAAGAGGAATTTCAACTGGCGTAATGAATAGAATGTGCACACTGAGAAGACACGATGAAATACCCATGCTGAAATAAGTCTACGAATGTTCGGATGTATTTTTGTAGTTTGGTAGCAGTGACTGGAGAAATGGGGCGTATGGGTATTGCGACCAGTATAGACCCAAGATCAGCCTGCGCATCCGCGCAGTCTGGTCTGGGTCTACACTGTCTAATATATTTTATCAGTGGAATATTCACCATGGATGTTTCTAAATAACAGTATAGATCCTTACTATGTTGCAGCGATATGCATTCATATCACGAGCTAGACTGACCACATTCTACAAGTCGTATATCTCCAGTCACAGTCACATGCTTCCTCACATATTACCATCATATCTGCAACAGTACCGGGACAGGATTGTTCATTCTCATTCAGGTCCGATATTGGTTTCAATGTTAGAGTGTTTTAACTCTTTGCATGCTAGCGGCGAAAATATCCACCAAACGAATTAGGAGTAAATATGTCTTGAAATTTCATTAGAATTGCGTCCGGAGGACGCAATTCTAATGAAATTCCAAGACATATTCATGATATTTATAACGATAAATAAAATAAAATATCATGAATTGTCATCTGCTATTTTTGAACTATTAATAGCCCACACATTTCCCAGTATGCAAAGAGTTAATTGAGGCTCGCTCTGGATGTATCTCTCTTGTATCGCAATATTGTGCCGAGATTGATTTCTAAATTATGTCATACATTTCTTGAAATTGGCAAAGAAATAAGAACCGACGGTCCAAATTTTGTGCCATATTTCGCCGCCATTTTTGGAAACTATTACAGTGGAACCTCTCTAAACCGGAAACCAAGAAAACATCTGTGATCTTATTTTTTGATGGGTTTCTTGGTCATTTATCTCAGATAATAATGCCTCTTCGTGATCGCATAGCACACACCTATGGCTCATAATGATCAAATGCCTGATCGACAGTGGAACATCTCTAAATCGGACACCCTGGGGACCTCCCAGGGTGTCCGGTTTAGAGAGGTTTCACTGAATCTATTTTTAATCAATATACGCGACAAACGGCGATCGGTGAGTGGATTAATACCAGAGCTGGGCGCAAATATTATGATTCTTGACACAGAACTGATGGTTGGAATACAATCTGCGCGAGCATTGCTGTGAAGTATCCGGACCACCAGTATTGTTCTTTGATATCGCGTTTATCAAGCAAGGCTATAAAACCGGTATAAATTCCGAGGCGAGAAGAGTGGAATTCCTCCCGTTTCCGGGTCCAGCTCGATAAACTTGATATAAAATCAGGAAAGTATTTTAATAAATATTGTATTAAATCAACATAAATGTTAGAATATATCCATTGCATAAACACACCGTTATATCTTGAAATGTATTGATCACCTAACATGTTGTCTGTGGCGGTGTCATTCGCACCTTTATTACTACAGGAAACATATCTAAACCGGACACCCTGGGAGGTCTTAGAGAGGTTTCACTGTAAATCAGGCAGTTTATCATTTTGAGCCATATCTGTGTGCTATGCGATCACGAACAGACATTATCACCTGAGATAAATACACAAGAAACGCATCAAAATAAAACCACAGGTGTGGTATCCTCATGTTTTAGTAGGAAGGAACATTTGTCTTTATTTCCATACGTGTAACCCATTAAAGACGGGATACACTGATAGTAGTATGAAACTTTTTAGTGGGGAAAATCCTATTTTCTTCATTTCATCTCGAAAGTATATGTTGTTACCACTCATTTGAACCGTCTCGACGAGACGGTTCAAATGAGTGGTAACAACATATACCTTTATGGAGAAATAAACAAAAGAATTAAAAATTATTGTATCCTTAGACTGAAATGGGTTAATGCAGAAAACAGTCAGGTGCGAAAGTGTGCGTCTCTTTTCCTCGTAATTCACTGTAAGAAGGTTAAGAATACCAGCGAAAGGTCCAGCAATATATTAAATCAAGAATATTATGCAGTTAAATGTAACTTTGAAAGAGTTATTGAACGAAAGCTATCACATTCTAGTACATCGCTACCTCTCTAAACCGGACACTCTGTTCGTTTTAGAGATGTTCTATTGTAATGTATGAATACGAGCACCCAATACATGTTTCTGTGACCAACGATCATTATAATTAAATAAATACATGTAAAATTGATACCACAGGTGGAAGACTCGGACCTAGGACCCAATGCATGGCTCATTTGGAAAACGTTACCCCACCCACTCAATTCCATACACTATACCTTACAGCCTTTTAACGCACCCATTTCCATACACTATACCTTACAGCCTTTTAACCCACCCATTTCCATACACTATACCTTACAGCCTTTTAAAAGGCTGCAATGTATAGGGTATGGAAATGGGTGGGTGGCGTAATGTTTTCCAAATGAGCCAAGTATTGGGTCCTAGTTCCGAGTATTCCACCTATGATTGATACCTATCAAAGTTAAACACACCACAATTGTCTTGGTGTCCTGTTTAGAGAGGTTATCCGGTAATAATGAGCCCATGCTGCGTGTTACCTAGCCTTGTTTCTGCAGCATGACATTGCGGCATGAGGACAGCGACATCGGTGGGGCGATGGAGAATTTCCGGAGCAGGGCCCAGTATCTCCTGGATCGAACCCAGTCCCTACTGGCGCTGCGCACTAGGTTAGCTAACATATTAGACTGTTAACCATTTCACCCCTAAGTAACTTGGGGCCGTTTCACTAAACTTCGTACGACCAAAATGTTCGTAAGGGCAAAATTATGATAGTCTGTAAATTGCACATTAACAATTGTCTTCTTGTAAACAATTATTGGATTTACATTTATTGCGCATATGCTGCCTATGTTCAATACTGAATGCAAATCCATCAATTGAAATTTCCAGACGATCCTAAATTTGCACTTACGAACGTTTGTACCGCGGTTGTATCAGGCTATTTGCATATGCAAATGAGGCATGATACTCTTTTTAATTATTTATACTAATTAAATGCGTCTCCTGAAAAATAATATTCTCCACAAATCATAAAGTATGATCATTGCACATCAAACAATAAATACAGATAATAAATAGTAATATCCGTTAACATGTTAATGAAACACGGTTATCGCCCCTGATATCTGTGTGAAAATTTACGTCTGATATAAAATGCATAATAATGCCAATCAATATGTGGGGTGATGGTGAATGAATGTTTGTTTTGCCAGAAAATGTCTCAGATGACGTGTCTGATATAAAGCACAGTCTGTGCCTACTGAGTGGACATGTACCTTTAACACTAGTACATTTATAATAATGGTATGCACAAATTTGAAAATATAAAAATAATACTTGCAAAAAGTGCAGATCCTGATGATCTGGATATGCCCTGTTTGCAAACCTCGCTATAAGCGGGTTGACGGGTTCGAAGGGTTAATTCGACGTTTTCCTGTACACATAGTGTGGCCATTACACACTCATTGCTAAGAATCGCAAATCCGAACTCCTCTGACCAGTGTTCGCCATTCAATGAAGACTTGTCATGATTCTACAAGCCAGATAGGCATTTTCAAGCTAAATGAGCTAAACTGGTAACGAACGTGATACTTATGTGTTTTGCGATCAGCGTAGATCCAGATCAGACTGTGCATCCGCACAATCTGATCAGGATCTGCACTTTTCGCGATTCCATCAATGAAACACCCGGTATGCTTCTAACAAGCAGCATATATCGTCACAGCTGTCAGGCTACAGGAGTGTGTTACTTGATCAGCAACTAGACTGGCCATAAATGGCCCATTCATCCAGTCACAGCCACAGTTATACATTCAGCTCCAATCCCTACAAGACCGGTAACGTCGTTGAGGCCCTGGGTAGAAGGCGGGCCCGGGCCGTCAGTGTGTGCCTGTTTCTACTGGCAGTATCCGGGGGCGCGGCGATCCTGGCCGCCTACTACGCCCTCGTGTGGACACCGTGTACCCGCAAACTGCTATGCCACGTGAGCGACGACTGCAGGCGTGTCGTGTTTCCTGAGGTATGTACATCTTCAAGGTGTATGATCACGTGGTACTAACAACAACAACAAGTACCGATTCAAAGTATTCTTTTATTCCTTATTACGTAACGGATTTTGATGAAATATGGCGCATCAAACGCGTTTTGTTAAGCTGAATTTGGTGTATTGTCGCCCAAACTTCTGTCGGTTTGCTGAAAACGACATAGGTCTGTGCCAAACACCATAGACCACCAAATGCAGCTCATGAAGACGCGTTTGCTGCGCCATATTTCATCAAAATCCGTTGCATATTAAGGAAAATATCAAATAATACTTACTTTGGAGTGGGTGACGTTGTTGTTGGTCTAACCACGTGATCATGCACCTTGATCTTTGTATAAGTTAGATAATGTATTCGAGTCGAAAATGGTTTGAAGTTAGATCACGGTTCGTCCGCATGTACGAGGAGATAATCCGCGAGCTTTAGCGAGTGGATTATCGATCGTACATACGGACGAACGTGATCTAACTGTGTTATCCCATCATCATGTCCATACATTGTCCATGTGACGTGTAGAGGCAGAAACAAAACTCGAATATGTATCAAAGATGTGATCATATATTGTGAGTGATGTATTAATCTTATATGTACCTCACCAAACAAACTCGCGTTACTGCTGTTGTCAGCTCTTTCATATTGGGCAATACTTTGTTTGGTGTTATGGGTGTGATGCAAAACAAATTAATAGTATACATTAACAATTCATTATACGGGATGACATAATCATTGGTTAATATCGCAAACACTTCCATCCATTTCACAACGCCAGCATGGCCATGATGCACCGTTTCTGTTGCAGTTGGTAGCCGAGGAAGCAGATCGGTACACAGATTTGGGCGATGTTTGTCCCTTGAACAATTAAGCACAATATGGGCATCTTCTCCAACTTACCGCGTGCAGCCTAGACATGATTGGTTACACTACAATGTGCTCGTGTCACTGCGCATTGAACATCAAAGATGAACAACTGCTGGTCGCATTTTCCTTTCATGGACTGCCAGAATTATCTTGTGTGTAGATAATTCTGACAGTCAATGTAAGGAAAATGTACCAGCAGTTGTCCCTCTGTGCGAAAACGCAGGATGACCCGGGACTCCACTGATCGTAATGACCATAAACCCCAGTAGGGGGCCGTGTTACTAAACTTCGTACGGCTAAAAGTGCAAATTTAGGATCGTCTGGAAAATTGAAATTGATGGATTTACATTTGATGAAATCGGCTACAGGTCTCCTAAATAGGACATACACCATGCGCATTTTCAGTAAACTTCATCAGTAATATACACAACAACTTTCTCACTGACTACTAGAGAACGTTAACAAGCATGTATCCACTGGTAAACTGCATACGACTAAAATGTTCGTAAGTGCAATTTAGGATCGTCTGGAAATTGAAATTGATGGATTTACATTTATTGAGCATAGGCTGCATGCACATAGGTACACATATGTGCGTACATATATATGGCAGTGAATGGGTAAATGGGGCTAATTGTGCATGTGGCCTATCACGCTGCTGATCTTCACGTCGACTGCACAGTTACGTGGCATGATACTGATCTATTCTTGTGATCAGTGCAGATCCTGATCAGACGGCACAAATATTCAGGCTGATCTGGAGCTAAGCTGATAACAAATAGCATACGCTTCATTCAGTCGGTCACAGTAACATGTTGTAATTGTAAATAATTCCAGCACAAAAATATTTACACAATTCCCTAACATTTGATTGGCCCGTAGCAAGTCTCTGTCCAAAATTTATATCCCAGTAAACTTCCACGCCGAACTACTTTCCGTAACCGTGAAGCGCAGTTAAAATAATTCTTAAGAAAACGGAAAATAAACACATTTTCTTGATGAATTTATTTCAAATGCTGGAATTATAAGGAATGAATGGCCTTTTTGTGGAATTTATCGGGGATATAAACTTGGAAAAGTCGCGGGAATACTGGACGAGGCCTTCCGGTCTTCGTACAGTATTCCCGCGACTTTTCCAAGTTTATACCCCGATAAATTCCACAAAAAAGGCCGTTCATTCCTATAATGTTACTAATACTATGTAAATGTTAATACTACTATTCACTATATTGAGCATTTTGTCACTAGCAGTGAAACTTACAAATGACTCATATTACCGACATGACTCAAGCCCATGGAACTACACCTTTCCACACATCGGGTATATATTCAGGGCCTGTGCTAAATTAATCAGGGCTGTAACCAGAGGTAAAACCCAGTCAAGCAGGACCAAGTCCCGATATGGGGTCAGAAAGCATTCTCCCCGCCACCACCCCTGGGATGTGTCATGCTTCCGCCAACGAATGGTGGGGGGGGGGGGCATATAGTGTTACCGGCGTCCGTACGTCCCGCACGTGTAAATTTCTTATAATGTTTCATTTAATGTAGCCTCTTCATATTTCACACATGCATTCCTCTGATGGTCCTCCATCATGCTGTCATAAATCCACGATCATCGGGCCCCCGCTAAACCCAAGGTCAAGGTCACATACTTAGTGCCTTCAAAACCTTAACGCTCGGGTAAATTTCTTTGCACATATATACTTGATATTTCACACACGCATTGCTCTAATGATCCTCTACCGCCCTGTGATAAATCCTCGATCACCCCCCACCCCCGCTAAGCCCAGGGTCAAGGTCACATACTTTGTGCCTTCGAAGCCTTAACGCTCGGGTAAATGTCTTATAATTTGCTGTTTCTATAAACGGATCTGCTTGATATGTCCCACACGCATTGCTCTAATGGTCCTCTACTGCCCTGTGACGAATCCACGATCGTCTCGCTCCCGCTAAACCCAAGGTCAAGGTCACACACTTGGTAAGTTCGAAACCTAAGCGCTCGGGTAAATGTCTTATACGTTCTGTTTCTTGCACTTTGATCTACTTGATATTTCACATACGCATTGCTCTAATGGTCCTCCATAAGGCTTGCGACAAATCCACGATCGTTCCGCCCCTGCTAAGCCTAGGTTCAATGTCACATTATTGGTGCGTTCAAAACCTTAATGCCCGGGTAACTGTCTTATAATTTATGTTTCCTTGCTCGGATATGCTTGATATTTCATACACGCCTTGCTCTAATCGTCGTATACTGCCCTGTGACAAATCCACTATCGCCCTGCCCCCGCTAAGCCCACGGTTAAGGTCACATAAATTGCGTTCGAAACCTTAACGCTCGGGTAAATATCTTATAATTTCTGTTTCCTTACATGGATCTTCTTGATAATTCACACACACACATTGATCTGATGGTCTGCTTTCATGCTGTGGCATATCCACGCTTCTCTGGCCCTCTGTGTTTACAAATGTGCCAAATTTCTTTGGATGCCAGTGGGGGCACTCGTGTGCCGATAGGCCACATTTCTAGTTTAATTCGTAACATAAAACATCGGCAAAATGACAGACGAGGCGCCTCGTGTGCCTCATGCTAGAACAAGTTTATGGCCATCATTCTAGTTACGGTTTTCAATTTCTGAGCACGTTGTTTATATTCGTTCTTGATATCGGGCAGATGAATTAATCCATGTTTTGTCAAAAGTAATGACTTCATCAGAAAAATCACAAATATGTAACTGGTAGCATGTCTTTGCAATGAGCGGTGTCGTCAAACGCCAGTGCTCATGCGGCGTTGCTTGGGTGTGTAAGGGGAACAACTGCCTTATGACTGTATATCCCATATCGTCTACAGTTGTCTCTGAGAATAATCAGCTGCAACGAATCCGTGACCAGAGGCGGATCCAGGATTTAACCCTTTGAACACGAAAGCCTGGTATGGCGATTTATGCAAACAGTGCAGATCCAGATGAGCCGGCTCGTAACGAGCCGTCTCATCAGTATCTGCACTTTTTGAACGTAATTGTCATAACTTCGAGAACCAAAAATATCCCCTTTTCATAAAAGAACTAGCGTGAAAATCATTTTGTGACGGCTGGATTGGTTGAAAAATGTACATATCAAAATCCATTCCAGTTATTTAGGGGTGAACGAGTTAAGTTTTACTCAGGGAGTGCATTTTGAACGAACTAGCCCTGAGGCTATGGATGTGGTTGGATAGCTGCGGTAAATAGAGAATATTAGTATAGTGTCATGAACGTGAATAAATATCTGTCGAGGCTGAGAAATCGGGATGGGCGAGGCTTGCCGAGCACATCCTGATTTCGAGCCGAGTCAGATATTTATTCACGTTCATGACAATATAATAATATTCTATTTATCCCGTTAACCACATCAAAGTTGTTCAAATGTCTCTAAAATGCATTTGTGGCCTCATAAGTTTGTCTTCTGAAGCGACAAGATTATCGTGTTACGTCATTCACATAATGACGTAACGTCATACATAATGACGTATCTACTAGACGTGAACGAGAAAAAATACACGTACCTGCTTTTCACGTCTAGTAGCGACATAGTTGACGGGATAAACATATATACAACTCGGCAAGACACTCCCGTAACGTCCGTACGCATTCGCCTGCGTTAACCTTGCCTATAGATTCTGAACATCTAGTGACAATTCCAACGGGAAATCAAGCATTTTGAGTGTCTGATCTTGAGCTGTGATACAGCTCAGACTCACAATATCACGCTGCTCGATTCCAACCACACTGTTCAGGTAGTTTGCTATGCTATGAAGACATTGACAAATATTGGCAACATTAGCGCAGTCGGTAGTTTAGTAGACTGCTTTGGGCGATACGTGAGTGATTTGCAAAGCCATCCCTGGCACAATTGTGAAAATCAGACATTCTCTGCATTCCGTTGTGCTTAATTGTACTGGATCGGGCATGGTGAATATTTCGCAATAATGGTACCGTCACCCATGTCCGGCTGTCAAGGCCTACAATGAGCTAAGTGGTGTTATGTGTCGCTACGTGATGGCGAAGCAAACATTGGGTTTACCTAGTTCAAGAATACATGCTCTAAGTTCACCATATACATGTAATACCGCGAGGGCAATGGCGGCTCTGTGAAATGGTTACATTTATCTGTCTGGTTTTATGTCATTTTCTATAAATACGCGCTATACATTTTAGACGCAATGTCGATCAATGTTATTTTCGGGCAATAACTCTGAAAAACTCCCGTACCGGACCGTACGGGTGTTTTGCAGAGTTAATGTCCGCAACTAAATTGATGTCAGAGAACTGAACTTCACAAGTTGTATTTGGTTAAGCCATGGTACTATCATTGATAGCATTAACCCTTTGAACCCGAACGTCCGCTATATAGGCTATGCAAACAGTGCAGATCCAAATGAGCCGGCTCGTAACGAGCAGTCTCGTCAGGATCTGCACTTTTTGAATGTAATTTTCATATTTTTGAGAACAAAAAAATACCTCCTTTCCATAAATGGACCAGTAAGTTGTGCTGACCTTATACAACTAGTAATATTAATAAGCTGTTTCAATATACATGTATAATTAATATATATTTGTATACCGTCAACACAGTGCCGTGAAACACGGTTCGTGAAACATTTTTGATATCCTGTCAACACGACCTAATCACTGCGTATGCATATGTGCGGGTGTCATACTAGTCGATTCTCAGATTTTGAGGATGCGGCTGTGGTTATTTTTTTGCATTGTAAAGCTATTTGTAGTGTTGAAGGAATACATATAATAGTAAGTTAGTGCCGTGTATGGGAACAAATATCTGGCGCGGCACGGAAACGGGATAAGCTCGGCAGCCGAGCCCATCCCGTTTCCTAAGCCTTCCCAGTTATTCCCCATTCACGGCATTAACCTACTATTCTCTATATATTTTCAAGTTAAAGATTAGTACAATGTTCCTTCAATATTTACAAATACGATATGTACATGTAATGCATTTGACTCAAAATGTATGCTGTGTATGGATATGTACGCTCGTTTCAAATGGTATGACGTCTTTTTCGTAAGCGTGTCATCAACACATAATCGCGCCCATATGTCTGGCTCTGTGGATTTGATTATATGTTATTCTTATTCTTTTGACACATAGCTGTTAACCTATACTCATATATTGTTACTGTAATGTGTGAAATTGCGCTACTTGCATTTGCCCCCAGTGTAGACCCAGATTAGACTGGGCTTTCTCGCAGTCGGATCTCAGTCCAAACTCTTCGACATGTTTTCAGAAAAACACCCGCGACGTTCCAAACAAAGTTTATATTCATTACTGATTGTACGGTGATTACAGGTTGTACGGTGATACAGGATATCAGATCAGGGGGCCGTTTCACTAAACTTCGTACGACTAAAATATTCGTAAGTGCAAATTCAGGATCGTCTAGAAATTTAAATTGCTGGATTTACATGTATTGACCATAGACTGCATTTGCAATAAATCCAATAAGTGTTGACAGACAAGAAAACATTGTTAATGTGAAATGTACAGACTATCATAAGTTTGCAGTTTATACGTACGAAGTTTAGTGAAACCGGCCCAATGTTATAATACCAGGAGCTACACTGGCTATAAGCCATAGTATTTCTCCATTCACAGTAGCAGGAATTTGCCAGTCGATTGTCTAAATATGACCGTTCGTCTGTATACGTCTGACCAGGATGGAACATCCATTTATATTCATATGTATACGTTCAACTGATATGGTGATCCGCGTAGTCTCAGAAATAACGGATAAGAGTCCGTTATGATTGCGTACTGATATATTAATCGCTGGTTATAGTAGCCAAGTTACACATTTTGTTTGCTGGCTGGGACGATGTCATTTCTCGGTTATGTATGTATTTATTCCACTTTTTCTATTCACTGTCATTGTTCCAATTGTAGTTTATGGTCAACAACGTACGTCGCGGGCGTTATTACATTTGCATTTGAACACTATATATTGTAATATGTGTTTGGAGAAATGGTCGTATGATCGTTGCCACCAGTGTAGATCAGTCCGTGAAGCACGGGTATTGGCTCTGACACTGGGTCAATGACGTTGTATGTCGTCTCCCAAGAAGGGGAGAAAGAAAGGAGGCGGATACAGAGGAGACCGTGCCCAGGCTCTCCTTCAAATCTGATACACTGGACCGCCTTTTAAAGTACCCATCCGAAAGGACTAGTAGAGGAGGAAATACAAAGTGACTTCGAGGGAACGAATTGTTAATTCGAGGGAACGAATTGTTAAATTGAGGGAACGACTTAATTTCAGGGAACGAATTGCCATTTCGTGGGAACAAATTGTTAATTCGAGGGAACGAATTGTTAAATTGTGGGAACGAATTGTTATTTCGTGGGAACGAATTAATAAAAAAAATCCATGTCCCCTACGGGGCTGCGTAATATGCAAGTAAATACTGTGAGAAAATGATAAACAGGGGAGATAAGTAGGCTTGGCGTAATTTGGAATTTTCGCTTTGTTGTTAGTTGTGAAATGAAAATACTGTACCCCATTTAGAAAGGAGTTCTCATTATAGGCGCTATGGTACGGTGGCACACAGGGGACATGGGAATACGTTTTACTATTGCGTGCGCACGCGATAGCTATTACCCTATTGCGTGCGCACGCGATAGGGTAATAGCTATCGTGTGCGCACGCACTAGTAAAACATATTTCCATGTCCCCTCTGTGCCGCCGTACTACGGTGTGATTAATTGAAATAACCATTTAAAAACCATCGATTTCAAAACATGTTTATAATAAGGGCCAATAAATAGCGTTGCATATTTTATACATGCGACTTATATGTTAAGATATTGTTCACATATTGGATTTAAGGAATTAAATACGAGGGAGCGTTAGGGGGTAGTGACCAGTTAATTTAAAATTATCAATTTCACGCCCTCGGACAGTATGCATTTAATTCAATATTCCAAATAAGTGGGCAGACAGCAATATGAGTTCGACATTTGTGACCTATACACACTAGAAGCTTTTACATAAACACAAATATGCTGCTCTATTAGTGCTCCTTACCTATGCAGGAATGTGAAATATCTTGGTGCAGCCTCTTTAAAATTGTCCAATTCTGAGGTAAAATATTCACTTTAAAACCATGCCGTGCCACGCTACTTGCGGAACTACAGATTGAATGTTGTATGTGTTCTCAATCATCATCCAGAGGCAAATGCACTATCATGGTGCAAACCAGTTCCCATCCATGAGTTTTCTCTGAAATAAATTCTTGTTTGAAACTCCCAGAAAAATCTGTTGTTTTGATCAGTTTTTGTCACAACATACCCTCAATTCGTATTTGCCCATTTCTGATCAATGGGAACAGGTCAGATGGCCCTGGAATGAGCATTCATCAATTAATACGATGTAAAATCTGAATAAAATACAAAATCAACTACAAAAAATTCATTAAACAATTGAAAAGAATTTTAATCAGCAGAAAGTGTAATATTTGTAAATTTCACCGGTGCTATTATACGAAACTGGCGGCTAACTGGTCACTGCTACCTTAAGCATGCAGACCCCTTTTTTCACTGCACATTTTCTGTCATTTGCTAGTAGGGTGGTCAATTCCAAACAGAATAAACCTAATATTAAATGTATATTGTGTAGAAGTGTCTGTCACAAATTAATGTTAAGGGTGGTGGTACAGCTTCGGAAAGTGGTCAGATTTGGGTCGAAACAGCATTTTGCTACAACAGTGTTACTGCTGACGTGTTGCTATGTAAGGAGGCGCTAACTATACGAGCACTTCATTACACTGCTTAGCAAGCACTACAGCTGCTTCACATGTATTAGCAAGATATGTATGTGACCTTGAACCACTAAAAACTGTGCATATTTTCGAGAAATTATCGGCAGATTTGAACATTTTCATAATGTCACTGACATACAAGTTATTTCAAGGGCCCTCAGTAGGTTCAAGACGCAACTAAGAGATAAATAATATACCTAGTAGCACAGTACTTGGTGTTTATTGCTCGTCAATAAACTTAAAAACTGTAAAAATAATAGCTATCAGACAATAGCAGAGCTCTACCATTTCACACCCACTGCTGCGACAAGGCCACATTAACAGAGTGCACATTTAATGTAAAAGGATGGAGTAAATCGATCATAGAAAGTAGGTCAGTGTCAGTTCAAGGTCACATGTACATTGGCTTCATATGAGTACCACAAATTGATGAAGTAGCACAAGCATGGTCGGCTTAGTGGCTGTATTTGGTGCGAAACGGACCGAAATACGTAAAATGATTTGTCAAACTAGCAGAAAATGTAGGTCAAGGTCGAATGAAGGTCAGCTGAGAGACAATGGTTTAAGGTGGAGCACAGCAGGGCAATGTCATTCTAGGCTTTCAGAGTCTAATAGGGAGGGTAGCTGGTCAGAAACATGGAAAAAGTAACTCTGAAACAAGTGTGCAGGCATACAGGTCACTGTTTACGACACCGCGGGCCAACTAGTTTCAGCCCAATGTGAAAATACACTAACCGAGATGCTATTTCTTGTTCTTCTACTGGTCTGGTTATTCTTGCCAGGTGGCTACCATCCAGGTACAGGCTAGCAGCAGCTTAAATGGAATAAGTGACACATACAGCCAAGTCGGGTAAACTAGAGACATTCAGTGAAAGATGCGGTCCTAACTGTGCGGACTAAGGCGGTCAATCTACACAAAATAGACATTTCTGTTATTAAGTAGATCTACATTTAACACAAATTCAGAGAAATGTCCTTCAACTACACTTTCCAGGTTAATCGTTGTGCAACACAGTCAAATCCGTCCAGAAAATCATCAAGATATCAAACATCAGAATTTCACCATTTAGTTGTTGTATTTTCAGCTAGAGAGGCTTCCCTGCTGAAATGGCTCAAAACATTCATCAGACACATGTCAGCTGTCCTGAAAAGGTATTTTCAATATCGATAAATGTTTACGTCAACATTGAAATGTAACAAATGACAGAAATGGCAAATTTAGGAAATCATGTTTTGCCTTAAGGGGGCAGTGACCAGTTAATTTAAAATTATCAATTTCACGCCCTCGGACAGTATGCATTTAATTCAATATTCCAAATAAGTGGGCAGACAGCAATATGAGTTCGACATTTGTGACCTATACACACTAGAAGCTTTTACATAAACACAAATATGCTGCTCTATTAGTGCTCCTTACCTATGCAGGAATGTGAAATATCTTGGTGCAGCCTCTTTAAAATTGTCCAATTCTGAGGTAAAATATTCACTTTAAAACCATGCCGTGCCACGCTACTTGCGGAACTACAGATTGAATGTTGTATGTGTTCTCAATCATCATCCAGAGGCAAATGCACTATCATGGTGCAAACCAGCACCCATCCATGAGTTTTCTCTGAAATAAATTCTTGTTTGAAACTCCCAGAAAAATCTGTTGTTTTGATCTGTTTTTGTCACAACATACCCTCAATTCGTATTTGCCCATTTCTGATCAATGGGAACAGGTCAGATGGCCCTGGAATGAGCATTCATCAATTAATACGATGTAAAATCTGAATAAAATACAAAATCAACTACACAAAATTCATTAAACAATTTAAATGAATTTTAATCAGCAGAAAGTGTAATATTTATAAATTTCACCGGTGCCATTATACGAAACTGGCGGCTAACTGGTCACTGCTACTTTAGCAACCGCAGCATTTGGTTCCTGAACAATCCTGAATATGTGAACAATAACATATGTATAGTTCAGCCACGTGACAATGCAATGTCCCATCCGAGGATTAATTTTCAATTTCCTGTCGAACAGTTAATTATTAAATCTTGTAATATACTAGTTGCGAACGGTAACTTGCAATTACTCCCGTACCGTCCGTAGCTACGGACGGTACGGGTGTAGATTGCAAGAGTTACCTTCGCAACTAGTAATATACAACTTATTAGGGTTAAACGTTGCAATATGTGAAATACGTGGAGCACAATGCTGCCCAGCGATTGGCTTAGAAAGTAGGGCTAAATATAAGTACTATTAGGTTCAGAAATACGATACACATTTATACATGGACTATTTTTCCTATATGTTTCATAACTGTCTGTACATATCTGAGACACAGGGCTTTAAAGATACAGTGTCCTATGATGCAGCATCGTTTGATTGTATGGGATTCAACTGTATACACTGAGTCTTGAATAGCAATTAAAGGTACACTTACCACTTGGTTTCAGTTTAATGAAATACCTTCCACTCAGCGGTTACTTGGAACATTCTCGAAGATATGACGTATGTACGCATGCAGCTATGATAAACAGTGACTCATATTGCCAGTTTGATTTTGGAATAATTAGAATCTATACTGTTACTAGAAAGTGCATATTCATATTACTCATAGCATGTGTGGTTGTATAGCAATAGACATGCCTGGGAGACATTCACGTTAAAGTGGTCTTCTGTGTTTGTAATGTGGTTTCCTGCCATATATTTATGGTTGTGACTGGAACAATGGGGCTTATGGGTTTACGACCAGTGTATATCCAGATCAGCCTGTGCATCCGCACAGTCTGATCAGGATCTGCACTGTTCGCCATTCCATCAATGAAACACTCGTCATGATTATAACAAGCAATGTATATCCTTATCAGGCCATAGGAGTGTACTCTGTGACCAGGAGCTACACTGGTCACAAATCCCGTACGTCCCTTTTCTCCAGTCTCAGCGATAATTGTTTGTGTACCAGCATTCAGTGTTTGATGGATAAACATGCAGAATTTGGCTCTCTAAATTTCGTCAAAGTTTGACATAATTTACGGAAAATATCTTAACTTAATATTTGTTCATGAAAGTATCGCACATCTTCCTGGGTCCTCGATAGCCTCTTGGCGTAATGCGCAGGCTGATTTCGGCCTATGGTGGTCGCATTTCTCACGGTTGAATATTTTCTTACGAACTGAATAGTGTGATTACATGTAATACACAGTTGCGTGCAGTGGAACCACTCCAAACCGGACACAGAGAACGGTTAGTTGTGCTTAATCTTGATAGGGTTAATTACCCTTTATCTCCGATGTTAATGTCGGTTCATGATCACAAACCGCTCACGCGTGTCTTGAAGTAGTCATGTGTCTGTTTTACAGTGGAGCCTCTCTAAACCGGAAACCCTGGGGACTTCCCAGGGTGTCCGGTTTAGAGAGGTTCCTCCACTGTGTTATATTAATTAGCGTTCCGAAGGGCTACAACGATAAACTAATTTATCCCGTCAACACAGTGCGTATATATATGTGCCGTGAAACACGGTGCCGTGAAACATTTTTGATATCCAGTCAATACTATTTTTGCATTTTAAAGCCACTTTTAGGTGTTAACGGGATAAATAGAATAGTAGGTTAGTGCCGTGAATGGGAAAAAATATCTGGCGCGGCACGGAAACGGGATGTGCTCGGCAGAGCCTCGCACATCCCGTTTCCTGAGCCTTGCCAGATATTTGTTCCCATTCACGGCACTAACCTGCTATTCTATATATCTGCAAACTACAGATGATGTGAACCTGCCCTCATATGATGAGACAGATACGTCAAAACACAAACCGACGGCATATCCATTATTGCTGATTATGCTGCTATCTCTGCGACTTCGTTCGCCTAATCCCAAAATAATGACACTCGGAGTCTAACTTGGAGAGAATTGCGGAACTGTACAGAAGTGTTATTTTAAAGACACTGGGTCTGATTTATGTGCAGAAAATGATGAAACTGTTTAGTAAATCTATTTAAATAGTATATTTGTGTCGTATTTCTGACCCCGAAAATTGTGGAAAAACTAGCGTTCAACGCTAGTTATTTGCGAATATTATAACTATTGTTTTACCAGTCCCATGTTTTTTCAAGCGACATAATATGTACGATTGTGTCGCCTGAAAAACGTGGGACTGGTAAAACAATACTACGATTGTGTCGCCTGAAAAACAGAGGACTGTTAAAACAATTGTTATAATATTCGCAAATAACTAGCGTTGAGCGCTAGTTTTTCCACAATAAATGGTTACTAATATAAATGTACAGTATTTATATCATTAAAGTAGTAGTGTCTGTAAATGAAATGATTTGCTAAATGTGGCATTGTATTATCATTTCACAACACAATATACTGGTATGTGTAAAGTAAAAATGCATAACCAAATTATCTCCCCTCTTTTATCACAGTTTCTGACAGTATATAGTATATATTTGCCGTAAACCCATGCTTCTGTAGGGTGAACAATAAGTACTATTAGGTTCAGAAACACGATACACATGTGTACATGAACTAATTTTCCTATATGTTTCATCACTGTCTGTACATATCTGAGACACAGGGCTTTAACCCTTTCACCCGAAGTAACTGAATGGGCTGCGATATGTTCGTTTTGCAACCAATCCAATCATCGCAAAATGATTTTCAGACTAGTCCATTTATGAAAAGGGGATATTTTTTGTTCTCAAAAATATTAAAATTACTTTCAAAAAGTGCAGATCCTGATGAGACGGCTCGTAGCATGTGGTGGTTGTATAGCAATATGAAGGTGCATGATCACGTGGTACTAACAACAACAACAACAAGTACTGACATTTCCAGAATCCATCTCTGTATTTTCGCCAAAACTTCTGTCGTTTTTGCGAAGAATCGATGACCGTGTCTCCGAACCGGAAATCGATTCTTCGCAAAAACGACATAAGTCTGCAAAACTCCATGGACCATCAAATGCAACTCATGCAGACGAGTTTGCTGCGCCATATTCAATCAAAATCCGTTTCATGTGAAGGAAAATAATATCTGCAAACTACAGATGATGTGAACCTGCCCTCATATGATGAGACAGATACGTCAAAACACAAACCGACGGCATATCCATTATTGCTGATTATGCTGCTATCCCTGCGACTTCGTTCGCCTAATCCCAAAATAATGACACTCAGAGTCTAACTTGGAGAGAATTGTGGAACTGTACAGAAGTGTTATTTTAAAGACACTGGGTCTGATTTATGTGCAGAAAATGATGAAACTGTTTAGTAAATCTATTTAAATTTTATATTTGTGTCGTATTTCTGACCCCGAAAATTGTGGAAAAATTAGCGTTCAACGCTAGTTGAACGCTAGTTATTTGCGAATATTATAACTATTGCTTTACCAGTCCTATGTTTTTTTCATACGACACAATCTGTACGATTGTGTCGCCTGAAATAACATGGGACTGGTAAAACAATAGTACGATTGTGTCGCCTGAAAAACAGAGGACTGTTAAAACAATAGTTATAATATTCGCTAGTTTTTCCACAATAAATGGTTACTAATATAAATGTACAATATTTATATAATTAAAGTAACAGTGTCTGTAAATGAAAAGTTTTTCCAAATGTGTATATTTTGTTGTGAAATGATAATACAATGCCACAGTTGGAAAAACTTTTCATTTACAGACACTGCTACTTTAATGATATAAATACTGTACACTCATATTATGTCAACATTACTTGAAATTTAAACCTCCAATGAGTATTGTACGTGTAAATAGAAATGCTTCATATATACACATTACTGTCTGTTTCACGAAAGCTGCCCAAATTTTACGGCTAAATAAACAAGGCAAAAACAATATTTTTTTCGATAATATTAAATTAAAGCAAAATTTAAGAATGAACCTTCTTTTTATTTCGTGAAATTTTGTCAAATATTGGTTTTATTACGAAAAATTGATTTGTCTATGGGAATTTAACATGGGGAAACAAGTGGTAAGGAAAGTGTGGGAGGAGTCAAAAAACGAAACATTTTGGAAATTTACTCCGAAACCGGACTAGATAGCTTGGATATGATCTAACTAAGAAAACAAAAGTTAAATTTTAAAAATCGGTACAGTATTTCTAAAATTCAAAACAATTTCCCCATGTTAAATCCAGTAGTATAGAGGGAGTCAAAATGATACCACCTAACGGTGGCATCATTTCTCCACCCTCTATACTACTCCACCACCCCCCGAAAAATCAAAAATTGGTTAACGAGGAAATTGTCTCCCACCAACCACGAAATATTCAAAATTGGTGTCATAAATACATCATGTTTTTTTCACGTCCAATTGAACAGATAAAACAATAGTCTTAAAAAGGATTTATTTTGACACCAATTTATGAATTTATTCTAATAAGTTTCCGATTTAAATGCGTCCTCGCGCAATAGTCTATATTCCAACACCATATTTTCCTCCTCCGATATAGCTAATGATTCCGTAGATCAGCAATTAATTCTACCAGCTCTAGTCTACCACGTTCACCTGTAGCCACAGGGCAGCGTAGTTGCTTATGTCTACAAAGAGTTTGGGCACTAACGAATTTACAAGGGCATCTGGGGCATTGAAATTGCGGGGGGACACAAGGAAATTTTCTACGTCTCGCTAGAATGCCTTCGTAGATAGTCTTTACGCGTAAACGTCTTACAACAAGTCTCACACTCCTTATATATGTATATGTTTATGTTTATATTCAATTGGTCGTAAAAAAAACATAATGTTTTCAAGACCAATTGAACAGATAAATTTCATAGGTTATACAAAAGTATATTACAGAAAATATGATAACGTCAGAAACTAGAGCAGAAATAGAAAGTTTGAGAAGAAAAGCCGAATCTCTAGGGATTACTTATAGTAAACGGTTGAGAGTTAGGGGGTTGACAAAGTTGATAAATGCCACAAAGAATGAGGCGTTTACAGAAAATATGATAACGTCAGAAACTAGAGCAGAAATAGAAAGTTTGAGAAGAGAAGCCGAATCTCTAGGGATTACTTATAGTAAACGGTTGAGAGTTAGGGGGTTAAAATCCGTGGCAAAATTGCACTGGTTTCAGCTATTGTTTTCAGCTATTTTCAGCTACCACAGAGAATATATACTCGATGGCCGATACGGGGATACCACCATACAGAACATACAAGAAATCCCAAGACAGGCGAAACAAACCATACTACCTATTTTTTCGACATTTCTACCGCCGAAAGATGACCGCCGAAATAATTTTTGATAATTTGTTCTAGGAAATTTTCCAATTGAACATATAATTTCAGCTATATATAGTTCAGCTACTTCTCAAAAATGCAAGAAACGAAAAAGTTCGCAACCGCAAAAGACATGGGAATACGCTCTGTAGGAGAGAGGACGGACAAACACGTACTACTACAAAATATATACGACAACAATTTGGCAAGCGACATAGGCAAAGTCTGCTACACTCCAACGATAGAAGTTCCGGAGGGAACAGAAAATCTCGCACAAGGGGAGGGAATTCGTACACATTTGGAACCAGTTTCCGAAGTATTTGTAGACGACATGTATGTCTGGACACTATTGGCTGCAGACCAAGTCTCCACCACAAAAGCAGGGTCTCGATTTGTATCCGCGGCGGGCCCAGTTGCAAAAACAATTCTTTCCAACATTCGAGCCCACGCACACGTGGCCGAGCTGCCAGGTAGCATGCACGTACGCATAGTATCTACATCTAGGTATTCTGGAGACACAACCACACTGTACAGAAGAACATGTACCACAATTTTGGAGACGGACAGAACCGTTCTAGACGTATTCGAGAGAAAACATCCAACAAAACCGGAACCAGAAGCTATAGTAGTGGCAAAACTAGACGTTGCCGATATAGAAATAGGAGATCTTTTTGAAAAACTCCCCCGCTTCCTAGAAAGCCTCCGACTAGACGGTATAGGGTTGTATGGAATAGATTGTACGAGAGACTACGCGGGTACACTAGATAGAAACATTTTGGAAACCCACCTACAAAACAACTGGAAAAAAGATTGCAGTATTCTAGACAATATAGGCAGTGTAGGAGCCAACTGTATATCCCTTCTAGTCCCAGATCCACCAGTCGGATCTCTTTGGAGAGGAAAATTCTACAACAAGTTTGTATGCCAGATGGAATGTGCAGGCGTCCTCGACAGTATGGGAAACAACGTGGCCAAACTACTGCGATTGTCCAGATTCTAGACTAGGAGAAACATTCGCGCATCCACTAGTACAACAAAAGGGAATATGCAGGGTAGAGGTGTCTCTATACGGAGTACAGGCAGAAGATATTTCTCTAGATCTTGCAAACCAAGCGGTACAACACATACAGAAAATGGGGGATCCAGAAGACGAGAAGCTTTTTTGGAAACAACCGCTCGAGAAGCAGTGGAAAGCACTAGCTTCTGCTATACATTGCAACCTTGTTCTACTCTCGAAACAGACGAAAACACTGTACGCCATATATTGGGGACACTCCGGGACGCGACGGCTGTGTGGAGTATACAAAACGTACCAAGACCAAGATATACATACGTTGGAGGAGACATACCTGCCTCTGTGGGTATCTGCATTTGGATTTGTAGGCCTTCCTATACACGCGGTAGTGTTGGACCAGGACGAAGATGGAGTAGGTACGACTTTGCAAACATATAGAAAAACAGAAGGTGGAACATATCTAGCGAGAAGCAAGGCACCGCTTGCGCGACATGCAAAGGAATTTCCAGAACCTCGCGATGGCATTCGCCCACTAGTGGATACAGAGTTCGTACGGTGGCAATGGAATCGGAAGTTTTGGCACGGCGATAGAACAGGTATACCGTTTCCGATAGAGAAGGTGGAGACTACCAGAGAAACCTGCCTACTATCCACGCGGGACAGAGTTGCACGACTGGCGGAAGAGAAATTGTTGCTGGAGGAGAACAATTGGCGCGTATCTGTGGAAAGAGAACGGGGAACGGCAATGGAAAGAAAACGTTTGGAGTGGGAAGAGATAGTTCTACGACAGAAAGAGGCGAGAGAGCTGTTGGAGGATATTGTTGCTAGAAAAACCGCATTGGAAACCAAGATAGATATACTACGAGAGTCTCTACTAGATGCAGCACACGAGTTTCGCAAGCACAAGAAATCTACAAAACTTCTAGACATGTGGGTAGACAAGGCCAAGCCCTTTGTACCGGCCAAGATAGAGGTGTTGGGGTTCCAAATTCTACCAGAAACGGCAAACAGGGTATTTGCTGGCACAATTCTAGCAATTCGAGCAACAACAGACGACGGAGAAGAGCATCCAGGTGTGGAAATAGGGCAGACAGCGATGCTATGTTGGGCTCAAAAACACTTGCAGACGCGATATCCACTCCAAAAATACTAGCAAAATATACAGAAATTTCTGGAAACACACCTCGAACAGCTTCATTCTACTTGTGTGGAGACGTCCACTTTCCACTAGAGTTTCGACTAGAAGGATTCGACAAACCATTTGGGCAACACGGATACCGTAGAGCAATACTAGAAGAGATTGTAGCTCCGAAAGGATTTGCCAAGCGGTTGGATATACTAGAAGAGGAGGAAACAGCTAGAAAACAAACGTGTACACAAGCAGACAATTCGGTAGAATATTTTGACAAGATGGAATATCTGCGGGGAAAGAAGTGGGCACTATGCGAGAAACTAGAAACCCTGCCAGTAGACACAGAATTCCGAATATCTGGATATGGAGAGCACCTATATCGCGGAAGGAAAGATACATATTGGAAATAGGAAAGGAATTGTACTGTTCGAACGCATTCGTGGAGGCCCAATTGTTGGCAAATCCCAAACTTCTGGAAAGACCCATTCTACTACGTACGCTACAACTAGGCACATCAAAAGCAAACCACAAGGAAATGCGGGTATCCATGCTGCCAGCTTTGTAGACCCCCCAAACAAAACAACTATGCAACACAAAGAGCTACTCCATGTAGAAAGGGTCGCCAGGGCGTATGGACTCGCTAGGAGTTTTCTTTTTTTCCTCCGGTTTGGCGGACTGTTTGGTGGGGTGCGCGAACTGGGCGTCGGGATCTCCATTCTTCCAGATTCTACAAGACTCTAGGGACACGAATGGGAACAGTGGTTTGCAGACCGCGTACGCCACCACGAGAACCCGAGCCACCACTTCGCATTCTCTACGGTTTTCCAAATGTCGTGTACCTCCTGCTCGTCTTTCTTCGGACACTCGGAATCGATAGTTTTTTCCAAAACGGCTGGCATCGTCGGAAATTGCGTCCAACAGCCTGCGTTCCAGTGTATCCAACCGGTTCTCCAGGCGTCTCTCCATGTCGGACAAATTTGTTTCAAATTTAGTCGATTCTCCGAACGAGCTGGCGTTTTGCAGATTTTCTAGTAGAGCCGTGGGAAACTCGGTGGAACCAGGTGTGGTCACCCTGTGCACTACGGGGGTAGTAGTTTCTTGTTCTTCGGGCTTTGTACTACGTTCCGCATCGACGGCGTCCCATATTCTTCGAAGACGAGTGGTACCGATCCCATATTTTTTCTTCGTGTCGTCCGCAGACTCGACACCTCGAAGATTGCGAATATCTTCTATATCCTGCTCGGATAAATTTCGTTTTTGTGGCATTTTTTTTTTGTAGGCGCAAAAATAGACAAGTCTATATACATATATATATTTGCCCACTGTACAACAAGAAAACTAGGCAAACCCAGGCCAACTAGTAGCCGACCTAGGCCAACTAGTAGTCAACCTAGGCCAACTAGTAGACAACCTAGGCCAACCGCCAGTATGCCCGGGCAGACGGTAGAAAATACAAAACCGTGTATAGACCTTCTAGAATATTTTTGACTACTATTTTGAAACTTGTGGTGATCGGTTTTGTATTTTCTACCGTTCCGCCCGGGCATACTGGCGGTTGGCCTAGGTTGTCTACTAGTTGGCCTAGGTTGACTACTAGTTGGCCTAGGTCGGCTACTAGTTGGCCTGGGTTTGCCTAGTTTTCTTGTTGTACAGTGGGCAAATATATATATGTATATATAGCTTGTCTATTTTTGCGCCTACAAAAAAAAAATGCCACAAAAACGAAATTTATCCGAGCAGGATATAGAAGATATTCGCAATCTTCGAGGTGTCGAGTCTGCGGACGACACGAAGAAAAAATATGGATCGGTACCACTCGTCTTCGAAGAATATGGGACGCCGTCGATGCGGAACGTAGTACAAAGCCCGAAGAACAAGAAACTACTACCCCCGTAGTGCACAGGGTGACCACACCTGGTTCCACCGAGTTTCCCACGGCTCTACTAGAAAATCTGCAAAACGCCAGCTCGTTCGGAGAATCGACTAAATTTGAAACAAATTTGTCCGACATGGAGAGACGCCTGGAGAACCGGTTGGATACACTGGAACGCAGGCTGTTGGACGCAATTTCCGACGATGCCAGCCGTTTTGGAAAAACTATCGATTCCGAGTGTCCGAAGAAAGACGAGCAGGAGGTACACGACATTTGGAAAACCGTAGAGAATGCGAAGTGGTGGCTCGGGGTTCTCGTGGTGGCGTACGCGGTCTGCAAACCACTGTTCCCATTCGTGTCCCTAGAGTCTTGTAGAATCTGGAAGAATGGAGATCCCGACGCCCAGTTCGCGCACCCCACCAAACAGTCCGCCAAACCGGAGGAAAAAAAGAAAACTCCTAGCGAGTCCATACGCCCTGGCGACCCTTTCTACATGGAGTAGCTCTTTGTGTTGCATAGTTGTTTTGTTTGGGGGGTCTACAAAGCTGGCAGCATGGATACCCGCATTTCCTTGTGGTTTGCTTTTGATGTGCCTAGTTGTAGCGTACGTAGTAGAATGGGTCTTTCCAGAAGTTTGGGATTTGCCAACAATTGGGCCTCCACGAATGCGTTCGAACAGTACAATTCCTTTCCTATTTCCAATATGTATCTTTCCTTCCGCCGCGATATAGGTGCTCTCCATATCCAGATATTCGGAATTCTGTGTCTACTGGCAGGGTTTTTCTAGTTTCTCGCATAGTGCCCACTTCTTTCCCCGCAGATATTCCATCTTGTCAAAATATTCTACCGAATTGTCTGCTTGTGTACACGTTTGTTTTCTAGCTGTTTCCTCCTCTTCTAGTATATCCAACCGCTTGGCAAATCCTTTCGGAGCTACAATCTCTTCTAGTATTGCTCTACGGTATCCTGTTGCCCAAATGGTTTGTCGAATCCTTCTAGTCGAAACTCTAGTGGAAAGTGGACGTCTCCACACAAGTAGAATGAAGCTGTTCGAGGTGTGTTTCCAGAAATTTCTGTATATTTTGCTAGTATTTTTGGAGTGGATATCGCGTCTGCAAGTGTTTTTTGGAGCCCAACATAGCATCGCTGTCTGCCCTATTTCCACACCTGGATGCTCTTCTCCGTCGTCTGTTGTTGCTCGAATTGCTAGAATTGTGCCAGCAAATACCCTGTTTGCCGTTTCTGGTAGAATTTGGAACCCCAACACCCTCTATCTTGGCCGGTACAAAGGGCTTGGCCTTGTCTACCCACATGTCTAGAAGTTTTGTAGATTTCTTGTGCTTGCGAAACTCGTGTGCTGCATCTAGTAGAGACTCTCGTAGTATATCTATCTTGGTTTCCAATGCGGTTTTTCTAGCAACAATATCCTCCAACAGCTCTCTCGCCTCTTTCTGTCGTAGAACTATCTCTTCCCACTCCAAACGTTTTCTTTCCATTGCCGTTCCCCGTTCTCTTTCCACAGATACGCGCCAATTGTTCTCCTCCAGCAACAATTTCTCTTCCGCCAGTCGTGCAACTCTGTCCCGCGTGGATAGTAGGCAGGTTTCTCTGGTAGTCTCCACCTTCTCTATCGGAACGGTATACCTGTTCTATCGCCGTGCCAAAACTTCCGATTCCATTGCCACCGTACGAACTCTGTATCCACTAGTGGGCGAATGCCATCGCGAGGTTCTGGAAATTCCTTTGCATGTCGCGCAAGCGGTGCCTTGCTTCTCGCTAGATATGTTCCACCTTCTGTTTTTCTATATGTTTGCAAAGTCGTACCTACTCCATCTTCGTCCTGGTCCAACACTACCGCGTGTATAGGAAGGCCTAACAAATCCAAATGCAGATACCCACAGAGGCAGGTATGTCTCCTCCAACGTATGTATATCTTGGTCTTGGTACGTTTTGTATACTCCACACAGCCGTCGCGTCCCGGAGTGTCCCCAATATATGGCGTACAGTGTTTTCGTCTGTTTCGAGAGTAGAACAAGGTTGCAATGTATAGCAGAAGCTAGTGCTTTCCACTGCTTCTCGAGCGGTTGTTTCCAAAAAAGCTTCTCGTCTTCTGGATCCCCCATTTTCTGTATGTGTTGTACCGCTTGGTTTGCAAGATCTAGAGAAATATCTTCTGCCTGTACTCCGTATAGAGACACCTCTACCCTGCATATTCCCTTTTGTTGTACTAGTGGATGCGCGAATGTTTCTCCTAGTCTAGAATCTGGACAATCGCAGTAGTTTGCCACGTTGTTTCCCATACTGTCGAGGACGCCTGCACATTCCATCTGGCATACAAACTTGTTGTAGAATTTTCCTCTCCAAAGAGATCCGACTGGTGGATCTGGGACTAGAAGGGATATACAGTTGGCTCCTACACTGCCTATATTGTCTAGAATACTGCAATCTTTTTTCCAGTTGTTTTGTAGGTGGGTTTCCAAAATGTTTCTATCTAGTGTACCCGCGTAGTCTCTCGTACAATCTATTCCATACAACCCTATACCGTCTAGTCGGAGGCTTTCTAGGAAGCGGGGGAGTTTTTCAAAAAGATCTCCTATTTCTATATCGGCAACGTCTAGTTTTGCCACTACTATACTTCTTGGTTCCGGTTTTGTTGGATGTTTTCTCTCGAATACGTCTAGAACGGTTCTGTCCGTCTCCAAAATTGTGGTACATGTTCTTCTGTACAGTGTGGTTGTGTCTCCAGAATACCTAGATGTAGATACTATGCGTACGTGCATGCTACCTGGCAGCTCGGCCACGTGTGCGTGGGCTCGAATGTTGGAAAGAATTGTTTTTGCAACTGGGCCCGCCGCGGATACAAATCGAGACCCTGCTTTTGTGGTGGAGACTTGGTCTGCAGCCAATAGTGTCCAGACATACATGTCGTCTACAAATACTTCGGAAACTGGTTCCAAATGTGTACGAATTCCCTCCCCTTGTGCGAGATTTTCTGTTCCCTCCGGAACTTCTATCGTTGGAGTGTAGCAGACTTTGCCTATGTCGCTTGCCAAATTGTTGTCGTATATATTTTGTAGTAGTACGTGTTTGTCCGTCCTCTCTCCTACAGAGCGTATTCCCATGTCTTTTGCGGTTGCGAACTTTTTCGTTTCTTGCATTTTTGAGAAGTAGCTGAACTATATATAGCTGAAATTATATGTTCAATTGGAAAATTTCCTAGAACAAATTATCAAAAATTATTTCGGCGGTCATCTTTCGGCGGTAGAAATGTCGAAAAAATAGGTAGTATGGTTTGTTTCGCCTGTCTTGGGATTTCTTGTATGTTCTGTATGGTGGTATCCCCGTATCGGCCATCGAGTATATATTCTCTGTGGTAGCTGAAAATAGCTGAAAACAATAGCTGAAACCAGTGCAATTTTGCCACGGATTTTAGCAAATACTGAACAATGCTTAGCAATTGCTGAACAATGCTGAACAATGCTGAACAAATACTGAACAAATGCTGAACAATGCTTAACAATTGCTGAACAAATGCTGAATAATGCTGAACAATGCTTAGCAATTGCTTAACAATGCTGAATAATGCTGAATAATGCTGAACAAATGCTGAATAATGCTGAATAATGCTGAACAAATGCTGAACAATGGTTAACAATGTTAACAATTTGGTGCTCCGCTGCGAGCTTTGTTGCGAGCATAATGGTGATCATAAGTATCGGGTGGTGCGCATTTATTATTTTAATAATTTTGAAAAAATTAAATAAATATGTTAAAGTGATGAGAGTTGTTAGAATAGTTAAATTAATTTTAAGAAAAATGAACTGCGACGAACTTCTCGATCAGCTAATAGAAGAAACCTCAACTCCGACTGCCAACAATAATGATCCGACAGAGCAATCGGGATCTGGGTTGAGTGCAACGACTCCGAATGAAAATGAAAATGCGGCGCGACGAGAGCGGCTAGCTGCGCTGGTTGCTGGGGGACAATCGGAGCATTATCTCGGTAGGCGTCTCTCAGTTTTACAGGTGGATAAGATGTCAGATGCGGAGATCGATAAAAATGTATGCGCGATACGAATCCAAATTGGGAGCAGAGATGACAAAAACTCTTGGATCGGCGGCTATTCATTTGTACGCTACCGCCGTTAGTAGACTTCTCCCTATACCAAACACTGCGGGGTTGATTGATGATCTAGAGACTGACCCTTTTATCGGAGGACACACTCTTAGAACGGCATGCTGCTCAATTTATCACAAGTTTGGAATGTACTTAGCTCACTAACAACCGCGTTGACCACGGGTAAACACTGTCAATTTGGACATATATGCCCACGAACTATAAGCTCTAATATTAATATTATAAATGATGACACAAGACACACCCACGAGAGTGACGGAGTTGAACCAGATTGCTCCAACACAATCGAACCAGAGTGTTACTCCGCCACTGGATGACATACCACATATAAAAAATCCCAAAAGACAGGTAGCTGGGCGGGCGGCGGCTGCCACCCGAAAAGTTAAACAAGATAAAATACTCGCCGAGCTTCGAGAGGCTAAACTCCAATCGAGATTGGGGACGGAGACAGCAAAACATCTGAATACAGAGTTGAGTACAACAACACCCCCAATTCACGAATTGGAAGCACACTCAAATTCAAAGAATTTGTCACCCAATACCAACTACCGTTGGAGTTGGGCTGAACCCAAATTCGTGAATTGGAGTTGGGTTGTTGGTGGTGGTCTGGCAGTTGTTGGTGCCCTGTGCGTGTGGAAATACCAGAAAAAACAACCAGCCAGTGTTCAGAAGAAAGTTTACTAACACCAATCATCAACAATGTTGAATTTGGATGCGCCCCATTTAAACATTGATCGCGACCCATTTTATATCAATAATTATAACAATGGCTGAACAAGATGGTAAAATGTTAGTGAATGCGCTTTATCACGCCGTGGTGATATCGGGTTTCAGTATCGGGTATGCTCGACTATCAAAGATGGCCCTAGGAGGAACCGCTCCCAAATTGGACTTTACTGTGAGAGACGTAGGGCTCGCGACCTTAGATGTAGCGGCCGCAGTTTGGACCCGAGATTATCTAGTTAAAGCTGGAATTCTACCAGTTATATATGGAAATAAATGGCTTCAATCGCAGTAATAGTAGGTGGTGCGCTTGTAAACGCATTGGCGTTCAGCGGTAGCAACTTTATATTCTCTAAAATGAAAAGCTCGAACGTGGATGAGGAGCGTAAGCGTCATGATTTAGCTGTAGAACAACTCAATAGCGCAAAGGAAGCATGGTCGAAAAAACGAACCGCCCATCTGGACTGGGTCAATGAAGAGCTTCGCCGCGAAAATCACGCCGCGCAAACTTTTCAGAACGTTGAAGAAGCCAACGCGAGTACGCGCTGGCATATCCGCACAAAAGTCTCGATCCAATGGATCCCGAGCCCCAACTTTCAGATTCTATGTACCGTCAGAGCCCCAAAAGGACCGCGAGATCGCGTTCATCATCGTGGGAATGGGTGTGGTGGGTCTCGCCGGCTATTATATTCAATCGAGATTTTAAATTAATTAATTAAAACATTTTTTTTTTATAAATATATATATATAGAACGATGTTAGTTGACGAACTTTATAACGCTATGATTGATGTAGGCTACACTGCCCAAAAACATCGTTTACCTGGTGCAAAGAGTATGATTCGTCTGGCCCGAGATTGTCTCGAGGACGAAAAAGCGGCCACCCTTTTCGCAAAGCGGATGTTAGATTCCTCCACCAATCCTGGGAGATTGGATGAATTAGATTCCCCTCTCCTGTTCCAACCCAAACGCGATTGGGGCTGCAGCGACAATCGCAATTGTACTTCCAACAAAGGTTTATTTTTTATTACCGGACGAACTGGCGAGGGCATGTTGGAGATTGTCCGATATATTAGAATACTTCGCATACGATGAACACGCGCAAACTTGATACCAAACTAACGCGCAAGCTGTCGAATACATACTATAGTCCACGCGGCTACTGGAAGGGACTCGCGGCCATCAAGAACCTCGCGGCGGCGACCAAGGTTTCAGAAAACGCTGTCAAGGAATGGCTCAAGAAGCAGGCCATCTGGCAGATCTATTTACCCGCGCCTCACAATATTCCGCGGCCGAAATTCGACGTGCCGGTGCCGAACCAAGTTCACCAAGCGGATCTCCTGTTTCTCCCTCACGATCGCGTCGGTCGCAAAACGTACAAGTACGCACTGACAATCGTTGACGTAGCGAGTCGTTACAAGGGGCTGAGCCGTTGTCCACTAAAGAGTCTAAGAAGTGGCCGAGGCTCTTTCCCGAATATATAAGAGGAGTCCTCTCAAATGGCCGAATCTTCTCCAGGTCGATACCCGGCCGCGAGTTCATGGGCGCGGTCTCTCATCTATTGTCTAAGCATAAAGTTTCTATCAGACGCGGCGCGTCAATCATCCACCGGGACCAGGGGATCGTGGAACGCTTCAATCGAACCCTGGCTGAGAGACTGTTCGGACACCAATACGCTAAAGAACTTGTAGACCCTCATTCGCGATCGACCGAGTGGGTGGCCAGACTGCCCGCCGTGGTCTCCGCACTGAACGGAGAGGTGACCAGATTGATAGGTAAGAAGCCTGTAGATGCTATCAAGTTTAAAAGGGTGACGAGCAAGCCCTCTGCCGTCTCGCGCGGGCGACCCGTTGGTTTAGAGGAGCAGCGACTTCCATCAGATATTGACGTCCGGTACCTCTATCAACCGGGAGAGCTCGAAGGTGGCAGCCGCCGCGCGACTGATCCCGTGTGGTCAATGAATGTATATCATCTGGATCGCTCTATTACCAAACCTGATGAGCCCGTGCTCTATTATTTGACTGATGGTCCATCTCGCGGTTTTGTTCGCGAAGAACTTCTTATGGTGCCTTCTGACACCCAGCTACCCCCGGATCGTAAGATTCTTTAGTATTCTATCCTTTTTTCAGAGTTCTTTTTTTTACCTATCCTATAGGCTCTGTGTGCAACCCGTCTTCCATCACTCTCCTCTTGTCGTAGTACGCCGAGAGTCCTAATTTTTGTTGACAGTACGTCTTCATCACCCCGTTAATCATTCGGAATCCCTGTTCTCCGCCATATCCCTACCCCTTCGAGAGCACTCTTATACCTTTCCCAAGTCAGATCGTTAGATCTCTTCGACATCCCCTTGGCCGAGTGCTTAGATTTTCCATCACCACTCACGTAGTAACACTTGCTACACAGAGCGATGGCTCTATCTCCCTCGAATTCCAGCTTGAACAATCCCGGAGTTCTGTTGCTCCACGCGTCCCACGCCAACCACTCGGTCTTCTCCTTATTAAACTTTCTCTTCATATTCTTTCTCACCACCGCCGCCCAGCGTCTTCTCCGACAGCGCGAAGTACATGCTGTCAGTGTCCATCTGTATCAGTTCGAAATCTCCGCGATCCACGTACTTGTCCAAGAAATCGTAGTAGAACTCCAGCATCCGGAGCTTGGCCAACTGGTTAGACCGCTATGCCACACTGAAACGGTCTGTTGATCACCACTCGATTCTTCCTGCTCGATATCTCGTAAGCCTCCCCAATCTCCTCCAGGTCTTCGAACCACGCCGACCTCAGTGCCCGGTCGACAGTCTTCTCATCCTTCGTATATGTGGTGTTCAGGTGTCTCTCTTGTGCCTCTATTAGCTTGCCACAACACGCGTTGCCAACCAGTTTGAATATCTCCGCCAACACCTTCTTGCTCTTGTCTACGTCCCCCGTCCGTCTGGCAGCGGTGACCTCTTCCACGAACCACTGAAACGGTTTGCCGGGCGTGTAGTCTATCACCCTATGCACCGCCTTGATGATCAGACCGTGCTCCAGATACCACTTTAGCAGTGGGGAGTATATGATCATCTTCTTGGCGGACATTCCGCACGAGCTTTCTCTGTCCTTCGACCCTTTTCCTCCCGGTACCGGCCAGGTAGTCCTTCATGTGCTGCGGAACATCGTTCTCATCGATTTCTTGATTAACGAACAGCGGTGACATTTTCCGAGAACTTGTCTCTCAACGTTTCCGGGACCTCTATATCCAACTCCGCAAATCCGAACCACTTTTCACTCCTGACCTTCCTCACGAAACAGTCATATACGACTGTCTTTCCGGGTCGTCACACGTCCATATCGTCTCCTCCCCGCACGGCATGTCTTTCGACAGGGTAGACAGATACAGTGCATTGGCGTCCGTACCCCATCACCGCCTTGCACATCTTCTCCTCCCGACTACCTACCTGACCCCTGATCGTCGACCTGCCAGCCTCTGCGTATCTGGAGAACACTATGGACGGACCACCGACCAATCCCTGCTTCATCATCTCATAAGTTTCAGATTTCGGTGACCACAGCTCGGGTGTGTCCGCCTTCCCATCGATCGTCCCACGAAGTAGGTACTGAAGGGAAACACCGGGCAGAGACACAGCATCCTTGAGTATATCCACACCTCTTCCTCTGTAGAACTCCGTCATCTTAGTTAGAGCCTCTAGGAACGGTCCGACATCCAAGTCGTTGTAGTGTTGCAACCATTCCTTGAACGTCTTCATCCCATTTTCTTGGAATACCTTCTTACACTCTTTCCACTCGGACAACGACAGTAGGAACTCACCCTTCAACTTCGAGTACCACTCGGGATAGTCTGGCAGCCCCGGATGGTCGAGCTTGTCCGCGCTATCGAACCACTCGTACGGGAAGTGAGACTTTATCATTTTACAGTCGTACGCCTTAACCCACCGGTCGTACGTGGTACCGGGTCCCAGATACTGGATGATGTCGAGAAATCTAAACTCCGGGGTAAACAGAAACATCGTCGTGCTGGCTCTCTTTCCGACCATCACCTTAGTCACGGTGGCCGCCAACTTCTCTACAAAGTACTGCTTGATGAGGTTCAGGTCGTACCTGCTACAGTTGAACCCCACCACCGGGACTTGGTCAATCCAAGAGATAATATTTGCTTGCTGAGACTTCGACAACATATCTATGTCGGCCGGCAGATACTTCTTCCTAACCCCCTCCCTGATTGCCTTGCCTCTCATCTGTAGCTCGGTCACGAACTTCTCTACTAGCGTGTCAGGATCTCGTTCGCAGATGTGGGTTATCCCTTCATGCATCGTATCCCCCAAAGACACAGATATAGGAACGTGCTCGACCTCGAAGGTCAGGTCTTTGGTGGGTTGAGTGGTTTTTGACTTGTCGAGATACGCCTCGAAGTCATAGACTATCTGGTGAGGGTACAGAGTCGTCTCCTCCTCGCGCGGTGATTGTGGATAGTAGGTATTAATTTTATCAAAATTATCATTCAACCACTCGCACTCCCACATCACCACCAGCTCGTAACCCGCCTCCCTTATCTTGGCGTCTCGAATTTTCGTCTTCCTGTACCTACTATACAGCGCTGTCTTACCGTGATGAATCGGACACCCGTGCCAGTAGCATCCGTGAAACTGAAACACGGTCTTGGTCTCGTGACAATATCCATCGACAGGATCGCCGGCCACCCACCTCTCTCCAACCGTGACCGCATCTCGCGTGATGTATGTGCTTTCCCAATCTCTCTTCTTCTCTGCTCAACCATTGAATCGATCTCTCGCTCGCTGACCCCTTGGGATAGAACGCCTTCTCGTATGCAGACTGTGGTCTCTCTACGATCTTACCTGGACATGTCACCACGGTCTTCCCACCCATGCAGGTGGTCGCGTGCCTGTGCATAGTTACACGACTTTGTGAACCGTTGTTGGCATCCGGAGCACCCGTACTCGTTCGTCATCTTGCGGAGGTTCGTTATGAGGAAAGAGTGACCTCCAAACATTCCTATCGTCATTGTCTTCTCCCCAACCACATCGTAATTTGCCGGAACCTTCATGAGATACCACACTCCTCGTCGGTGGGCTCGTAAACGCGAATGCCCATCTTGAAGTGCTCTTCGACCTTCTTAATATCTTTCAAGGGAATTCCCTTACTATCCGGTCCGTTATCGTGACCGAAATATTCGTTAGCTAGAGTTCGTGCATTCTCACAACAGCGGTCTGGTCTCCCATCCACGGTGGATGGCTATGCACCTAAACAGACACAAGTAGTCGTCGTACGTGTCGACGGAATACATTCCCTTTTTCTGTCTTAACCAGTCTGGGAGTTTTCCCGCTCCCATGAGAAGTTGTTGAGCGTCGATGATCATCTTCACCTCGACCGATATCCAACGAACGAAGGTCCATTTTGTGTTTGGTCTCTCAACTTTGTCGATGTCCATTCGACCTTTCTCTCTATCGGATATCCAACTCTCGGCTTTGGCGATCTCGTTTATCCACGGACTGCCCTTTGATTGTTTGTGATAGATCATAGTAGCGTCGGTCTCTATGTTCCTAATACGATACGAGCACGAATACCTCAGATAACACGCCGTGTTCATCTCTGGACGAATTTTATTCATTATGCGATTAGCGATCTCCCCATCTACCCCCCTCTCGAAAGTCCATACTATCTTCCTCCTACCCCTATCAACAGTTTCCCTAACTTCGGCTTCTTCGGAGAGAATCCTGGGACCCTCCTCCACCAAAGCTCTGGCGATATCTCTCCTACTCTTAGGAGGTCTCCCAACCAACCCTTGATAAATCTTATTGTAGTGTGCCTTGAATAGTGGTTTTCTACGCGCGCTGGGATCTTCTTTTACACGCTGCGCGTAAGCGGTGGCGCGCAGACTGGCCGTCGTCTCGTTCTCCAATTTCTCGGATCGTTTTTCAGGGTCAGCGGGCAGTCGTCCGGTCGAAACCGCACGTCGCAGCCTCTCCTCGTAGACGATGGCTCGCGCATCACTTATCCTATCTGCTATATCTTTCTTGAGTCTCAAACCTCTTAGGGAAATTCCCCAACTCTTAGCTTGCTCTCTCATTTGCTTTATGGTAGGCATTATACTGAGTATAACCAATAGATTTTTATCTTCAATAGGGTGTAATTTTATTTGTAATAAATGTATGACAGATTGCTGTAATATACTGAGTATAACATAGGGATTCTTATCTCTAATAGGGTGTATCTTCTCATGTCATAAATATATGGTGAAAAATATGTTCTCATACATACCCGCCGAACAGTAGGTGTGTTTTTAAAAAAATTATGCTTACTCCCCCCTTTGTGTTTGGAAAAATTAAAATTATGCTACTCTTCGTGTTTTGAAAAATTAAAATTACTCCCATTCTCATAAATATTCTCATAAAAATGGAGGAAAATCTGAGTAGTATATAAGAGTCATTAATTATAGCACCACCTGGTGGATAGGCACCACGTGTAGCCGGTGGCTTCCAGAGGGTGGTGGTATCATTTTGACTCTTATATACTACTAATCCCCATAGACATCTTCACTCCCTGAAGATGTCTATGGGGATTTAACATGGGGAAATTGTTTTTTCGCAATAAAATCAATATTTGACCAAATTTCACGAAATAAAAAGAAGGCTCATTCTTAATTGTTTCTTTAATTTAATATTATCAAAATAAATCTTGTTTTTGAATTGTTTATATAGCCGTAAAATTTGGGCAGCTTTCGTGAAACAGACAGTAGTGATGTACATGTATATAGGAAATTGAAACATAAACACGTGCTTATACGTAATCAATTCTTTTTTTCGTACGTGCTTAAATGAGCAAATAAGCCAAATTATTGCGCAGCATGTCTCAATGTAAAAATAACCTTTTAGTCATTAAATGTAAAAACGGTTATTGCTTTCGAGGAACAACACTGTATAATTACTTTGCCTCTGCGAACGCCTGCCTAAATATTCCTTTGAAGCTACCAATATACTATGCAGATCTATTTGTGTACTGACAGATACTGATCACTTTCTAATGGATTTGGTTTTATTAATTCGTTCCCACGCGATAACAATTCGTTCCCTCAATTTAACAATTCGTTCCCTCGAATTAACAATTCGTTCACTCGATATAACATTTCGTTCCCTCGAATTAACAATTCGTTCCCACGAAATGACAATTCGTTCCCTCAATTTAACAATTCGTTCCTCGAATTAACAATTCGTTCCCACGATATAACAATTCGTTACCTCGAATAATAATTCGTTCCCACGAAATGACAATTCGTTCCCTCAATTTAACAATTCGTTCCCTCGAAGTAACAATTCTTTCCCACGATATAACAATTCGTTCCCTCGAATTAACAATTCGTTCCCACGGGAACGAATTGTTATTTCGAGGGAACGAATTGTTAAATTCAGGGAACGAATTGTTGATTCGTGGGAACGAATTGTTAAATTGAGGGAACGAATTGTTATTTCGTGGGAACGAATTAATAAAAACAAAACATTATACGTCCCCTGCGTGGCTCCATTGTTTAGATACCAACTTCCTCGTCAACTCTGCGATAATAGAGAATACCAGTCGAATGTCCTTTGATATCAGGTGTATCAGGCAAGGATAGGAAACACGTAGGAATTCCGAGGCTCGCCGAGGAATTTCTACCGTTTCCGAGACGAACCTGATAAACTTGACATCAACAGACACTCGGCGGGTGTTTTATTTGTATCAGGTAACGTGTTATGCTAGATAAGGGTCAAATATTAACTATTTGTCTTTGAAAAGAAGCGAACTTTACTTTGCATCATTACACTAACGTCGTTCGGTAATGCCATGTGACGTCATTCGACCAATGAAACGTCAGTTGTCAAAACCCGGATATTCGTATCAGGTCAATGCCTGATACAGCATTTTATCAGGTAACGACCTTTGTGTTGGCCGAATACGTACTGACTGATGACATTGATGTATCAGGCATTGACCTGATACGAATAAGCGGAAACGGACGTTTAATTGGTCGAACGGCGTCACATGGCGTTACCGAATAATATCAGTGGAATGACGTCACGTAAACAGGTCAGGATTCTTTAAACGAGAACACCATCATAATTGATCAGTATGCAGCCAAAAACGTTACCTGATAAATAGAATACCATGCTAATGCCTTGTGATATCAAGTTTATCAGGCTCGTCTCGGAAACGGTAGACAAGCCTCGGAATTCCTGCGCGTTTCATTGGCTTGACACCAACAGATAATAGCATGGTGTTCTCTATATGTTATCAGTCAGTACGTGTTCTGCCAATACAAAGCTCGTTACCTGATAAATCGTAAACGATGGTGTCGAGATTTCAACCACAAACGGAACCAGCGTAACTCTGGGTTACACTGCGCTGTTCGCTATCGTGCTGAAAAAAACAGTTTAACCCTTAGAGCGCTACTCACAACAATTGTCGTCTGCTGTTGCTTTTATATCTTGCCTTATTTCTCAATAAAAACATGGTTTGACAGCACTTCAGAATCATTTCCAATGGAAATGATTCTGAAGTGCTGTCAAAGCATGTTGTACATTATTCTAAAGTGCTGTCAAAGCATGTTTTTGATGATAAAAATAGAAAATAAACAGCAGACGACACAAACAATAAGATAGCGTTCTAAGAGTTAATACACTTACATCTACAGCCACCTGCGTTTTGCCCAGATGTCAACGTTTTTGCACATCCATTGGCAATCTCAACTCGCAATCAAGCAGTTTGAATGACTGAACCTGAGCTGTAGCACAGCTCAGGTTCAGTCAATCAAGCTGCTTGATTTCAAGCACAATATTCAAGTATTTTGAAATAAAACTAAATACAAATATTGACAAGATTATCGCAGGTGGTGATGTAGCAAATGCCTAGTTCGATAACATGGGCATCTACGCTCTCGGGACTAGCATTCCCCGCAAGACCAGATTATCCAAGATGGCCGCCAATTCTGATATTACCTTACTACGTTAAGGCAGCTTCGAACACAATGTTGTGTTTGTAGTAACCAAAATAAGGTTTAGAATTCTGGTGAAAGTTTCAGCAAAACAACTGATTTCTCAAGACATGTGCATTCGTCTTCCAAGACATATTGAAGAAACCCAGATCGTGTGACATCATTATGTCAGTTGGCAGACCACAGCGGACTTTAGATAATAACATAATTATGACGCCGACTGAATACATACTATATTGTTGACATTTTCGGCCAGTGTAATCCCAGACCAGACGACTGCGCATTCTCGCAGTCTGATCAGAGCATACACGGTTCGCTATTCAGCCACTGAAGAAGACTGCCTAGAAATGTACAAAACAAATATTAGATTCCATTACTACTGAGTAACCTACAAGTATTGTAAATGTCGCGAGGGCCCTTTTCGCAACGACCGACCAATAATAAATGCCATGTGTCCATCACGCAGCCTTATTATCACATAGCCCAATCCCAGCATGTTACTCGTTTATAGTTCATGCTACCCAGTGATTTACCGTGCTTCTGGTGGGCTTTATTTCCTTGAAGTATTGTGAACAGCATAAGTCCATTATGGGCCGAGAAAATAAAAACAGAAAGCATCAACACAACTCCAGAATCTACGTCGCTTATATCGAGAGTACAGGATAGCAAATATGTGAACAAATTACTATATACAAGACAAACACACAAACAAAATATAGAAGAAATTAAATCTGAACAAAAATGGACAAATTTATTTTCTGATGATAATTTATGCTGGCAACAAATTTACACATTAACTTTCGATTGTACAATAGATTCAACATTACGCAATTTCCAATATAGATATTTAATGCGTACCATTGGGACAAATAAACTACTCTATCGTTGTAATATAGTAAATAGTAGTCTATGTGATGTTTTTGCTCTATGTATGTTGAGAGCATAAAACACATGTTCTGGGAATGTATGCATGTGCAACATTTTTGGTCACAACTTCGAAATTATCTAAATGAAAAATACTTAAAATATGAATTAAATTGTCGTAGTGTTTCTCTAGGAATAACAAGTAAGGCACTGATGGTAAAACAATTTAATTTTGTAATTTTGTTAGCAAAATACTATATTTTCAAATGTAAATATGGAAAGCATGATATTACTTTCGAATCTTTTGTAAGTTACTTGAAAAATAGAATACATATAGAAGAAGAAATAGCGACAATGAAAGACAAAAGAGAACAGCATATTATTAAGTGGGACAGGTTTAATATATAAAGTTCTTATAGGCACCGCAAGAAAAATCAAGCACAACATATCTCTATATTAAATATAAACTACACAACTACACAGGTGCAGCAGGTGTGAACACAGAGAAAGACATCCTTACCTTATTCCTTCTGTTCATGCTCTGTGTATCTCAACTACATGTACTTTACTCTCCCATACATTTTACTTTTTAATATAGTATGTAATCATTGTATTTCATTTAGCTATATTCTCTTGTAAACTTTATAAAATGTACATGTTGTATTTAAAAGTGGAAATAAACCATTTAATAACAAATAAAAATGAAAAATATTTCCTCCTAGATGTTTGTACTGACTAATCATTTTAAACATATAGACCATAATGCAAACATTTAATAACACTGTAGATCCCGTGAGACGTGCGTCAGGGGCGAGCCCCATGTAGTGGCGCGAGTACGCTAGGCGTACTCGCGCCACTACATGGGGCTCGCCCCTGACGCACCCCGGTGTGTCCTAAGCCGTATCTCCAGGAGCTGCAGTGTGTGTCAGTATTTCCCTGATATTTTGATAAATCTTATCTGATGAATGGAATAGAGCAGAAATGAGCATGGAACTATCAATGGCAGATATTTCGGGATGAATTTATTTATAGAAAGCCGGTCCAAATTGTGTAGTTTCGAGCCTTATTGCTTGTAAAAAGAGCGACTGTAGCATGATTTGTTGTGAAAATGAGTGGATATAGTTATTTCGAGTAGTGTTTATCCAAATCATCATACATATAAACGCAATCTGATCTGGGACTACATTATTTGCCAGATTCATATTTTCACACTTATTACTGTTATTCCAACCAGTGTAGACTCAGATATGTGCAGTCTGATCTGGGTCCACTCTGTTCGCAAAACTAAATTGTTATGCTACTCAGTAAGACATAAACGCTGAAATACATCATAGGGCCGGATCACTATAAATATATTTGCAAAGGGAGATAACTAGCTACGATCCCTCATTACAGCCGACTATTGTATGACCACTATATACACAAGGTGTATGATCACGTGGTACTAACAACAACAACAAGTACCGATTCAAAGTACGTATTCTTTTATAGTGTCCTTATTACGTAATGGATTTTGATGAAATATGGCCCATCAAACGCGTCTTGTTAAGCTGCATTTGGTGGTCTCTGTATTTTCTCACAAACTTCTGTCGTATTTGCGAAAAATCGATTTCCGTGTCTCCGACACGGAAATGGAGTCTTCGCAAAAACGACATAAGTCTGTGCCAAACTCCCTAGACTACCAAATGCAGCTGATGAAGACGCGTTTGCTGCGCCATATTTCATCAAAAGTCCGTTGCATATTAAGGAAAATAATAATACTTACTTTGGAGTGGGCGACATTGTTGTTGTTGCAACCACGTGATCATGCACCTTGATATAGATGCATCGCCAATCTCTCAATGGTTATCACTAGCGGATGGCTAGACATACTGAGTAACACCCTTTTGTGACCACGTTGACGATTATTACCCAGGAGTCTTATCATAAAAATATTACACCGTATAATGGGAACCATGCCAACCAATTTGTCTCTTATTGAAACCGGCTTACAGAAAATTCAGTAAGCTCAATGGGAGCGCTTGATCAAATAATACAGTTTGTTTTCTCTGGCGAAGATTTATAGACTCGGGATTTTCTTGTCAGCGACAGATCTCGTGTACATTTGATCTGATAAACAGGTCTCTTGTTTTCATGAAACGCTAACTGATTTGGTGCCGTGAATTGGAATGGCAAAGATACATACTTAAATAACTCTTGAAAGCGTCTTAACAATTGCGACTTTTACGGTGTCTTTTTGATCTTGACCTTTCGTAAACATGCACCGTTTTTTTGTCAAGTTCTTAAATATAATACAGTGAAACCTCGCTAAACCGGACACCCTGGGAGGTCCCCAGTGTGTCCGGTTTAGCGAGGTTTCATTGTAAATCAGGCATTTGATTGTTCCGAACCATAATTGTGTTCTATGCGTTCGCGAACAGGCATAATCACCTGAGATAAATGCCCAAGAAACCCATCAAAATTATAATCACATATCGATGGTCTAGTAACATAATGTCGTAACTGCTATGCTAAAGCATAGCAGTTACGACCTTATGTTACTAGACCATCGATATGTGTCTTGTTGTCCGGTTTAGAGAGGTTCCACTGTATGTGATTGTTGTGGTGAGTGTGTGGTAATTGTATCGTTGACGTCGATCTATAACTAGACGCTTCTGACGCGGTTTCACGCACTTGGCACATCGAGAAAAGTATGTGAACAAACAACATATAATATGTTTCTGGTCCATGCACAATGGAAACATCACATGACGCCTCTATCTGAGAGTGTCAGAGTGAGAATAGAGTAAAATTGATACAAATTATTTGTGTTTATATACAGTGAAACCTCTATAAACCTTACACCCTGAGAGGTCCCGTGGACAGTTTTTGTCATTTTCAATCATGAACTGACACGACAATGATATAAATGGCAGTGAAACCCATCTACATTATACACAATGTGGTCGCCAGGGTGTCTGGTTTAGAGAGGTTCCACTGTATAATGCCTAGGTAGATAAGGTTTTTAGGATCTTCTGGAAATTTTAATTGATGGATTCACATTTATTGAGCATAGGCTGCATATGCAGCCTATGCTCAATAAATGTAAATACATTTATTGTTTACAAGAGACATTGTTAATGTGAAATTTACAGACTATCATAATTTTTCACTTACGAACATTGTAGTCGTACGAAGTTTAGTTAAACGGCCCCCTGTTGTCCGATCGCTGTTAATGGGGCTTAATGTGATTTGCGAACAGTGTATCTACTGTTAAAATAGCACACTCACGTAGCCTGATAATTATATATCATATTGCTTGTTAGAAATATGACGAGTGCACAGGCTCATCTGGGTCTATAATGGTCGCAAATACCATAAGCCCCATTTCTCCAATCACAGTCACATATGCGAATATGGTCAACTTAACGAACGGCTGAGTTGAGCAGTCATCGATATTTGTCTTCCGCTATATCTATTTTTGTTATTCGCAAGACGTCGGGTCACTAATCTTCGTACGACAAAAGACAATGTTCGTACAACGACTTGCATTAATTTACTCCCACATCAATGTGGTTCATTAATGCTACAATATTCTGTAGACATGTAAGGTATGGAAGGTAATATCCGCCATAATTATATTAGGCTTGACACTTGCTTGCTAATGACATTCTAAGTTCTATTCGTCTTATTACAATTGTAAGTGGCTTGATGCTTGCTGACTGGTGCCATTACAACTTAATTTTGGTTGTAGTCTAAATTGCATGTGCATTTGGATTGATGCTTTATTCATTCGCACTGTTTCAAGTGACATCCGGAGTTCCATTATTGATTATTGCATCGTTGTTTTGCCATGCGTTTCGGTCACCCTAAACACCCCAAAGGCTGGAAAAGGCTACAAAGGCTACAAAGGCTGTTCGAAGTTGCTTGTACGTCCGTTAGCGGATATTTATACCATACATTGTCATTGAATTGACTGAATTAGTATGTGTTATGATCATGTTAATCATTTTAATCATTTGAATGCAATAATCTACCACAAATATACGTGTTTTTGGTAAATTATCTAAACGCGCACCTGCGCCGATCGGGCCGCGCGGAATTGGACAAAGAGTGATTAACACCTATTAACATATCGTTTAGCAGGTGCAGCTAAACACCGATTATACTTATTGCATTAGTATTAATATAATTCAATGATCGATCAACGACATTCATTTAAACATGCTTTATGTATCAACACATTACGTGAACATAGGACGAATGCCGAATTTTGAGACATCAGCTAGTTATCTACCTTGAAAATGGGTATCCACACGGTGACTACAAATATGTTTATGAGCGCTACGTACGGCTCTGCAACGAATATTTCCTCAGATTGTGGAAGCAAATTTTTTTATTTACATGGCCGAATAAACGTGTAACTAGTTGTAAAAGACATTTACGCTAGCTGACATGTTCCCGTCAATTAACCCATAGTATTTAGCACAGTTTATTCCACGAACATTTTCCTTCCCGTGTCCTGTATTTGTAATTAACGTAATTACGTCAATTATTGGCAGTAAACTGTTCCTTTTGAAATTTAAAATTTTTTATTTTCTGTGACGGGAGATGCTGGTACTGGAATAATAAAGTAGGCAACAGGTAGTTATAAAAATTATATGAAAAACGGGTGGAATAATTACAATTACGTGTTTATTTTTCGAAGTGACATTGTAACACCATACATTTAATTTTTCATTTAACACAATGTGCGTACATCACGTGCGGATACTGAAACGTTTGCAAACTGATATTTACAGATGCACACATACGAGGGTAATCCAATATATATATAGTGAAAATGGCTCAGTATTATCATCACCGTGTTCATGACCCTTGACATATGTGATTATAACGTCACATGAATATGACGTCATACAACGTAGTGACGTAATATAATGCGACATCATTGACGAAGTGTCAATATAGCGGTAGGCCAAATTTAATTCAGGTACATGCACAATATATCAACTTATATTCGTTTTCACTATTTATTGGATGACCCTCGTATATGCACATATTAAATTATATTTATAGATAAAATACGACCGTTTAATGATTATGGGTCCAGCTTGTGACAAATTTAACAAGCCACAATTGTGCATGGTCAGCTGCACAGTAATATTCATTTCGGGTCAGGCTACAACTATGCATTGTTTGGCATTGTAGTTCGTAGTTATCGATTATTTCGTTTGAATAACCATAGTAAAACTATACATTGGGTACACAAATAATAATTATTAATAATAATAATAAATAAATAATGATTAATAATAATAATTATTAATAATATGTATAGACTATTAATACTAATAATGAATAATAATAATAATGATGAAAAGTCATGCATGAGCATGATGTTATTAGCCGATCAAATCAGGGTAAAGTGCATCGAACATATGTATGTGTCTCTGGTAACATTGTCAATGGTAAACTATTTTCGACCACAGTTCTGTACCCAGCGTTGACATTTTTCTCGATTTTGTGCAGGTTTTGGAAACCCGTTCCCAAATCCATCCAATAAAGTATTTGTCTTCACCGGGTTTCAGGGTTCGTGAATCGCCATAGCAGCAATGTTTTGTTGTCACCATTATGTTGCGAAATATTCCAGCGTAACACCTGTACTGTATGCTCTATTTATCTACAGATTACACTCCGCAATACACAAAGTTGTAGTCACTGTGTGTTTGTCCGAATTCTGTGGCAGCACGCGAGTGGGCGGAGCTACCGGACCTAGCGGTTACAGTGCCATCTAAAAATAGACGCAAGCTCCTGTGTATTCAGGCACATGCCCAGATTGGCCTTGATAACGTTGTCACTTGTTTATCCCTTGTTTATCGATTTAAATGGTTTACATCGACTCGAAGCTTACGTTGAACGGCCGCACAAACTCGATTGAACTGCACGCCTTCCAATGATTTAAATACGCAGCGCGTTTAAATTGTCAATTACGTTTTATTAATGTGCGCACTGGTCATTTAAAAAGTGGCCCATCCGTGATTTTTTGCGCGATGTCGGGCGCAAGACAATCAATAATGTGCGGCATTGACAATAATTAAGGGGGATTGTCGCAATCGTGCGTGCTAGATGCATCCCTGCCATCCCTGCATGATACGTAAACAAATCAAAGTTCGCTATGAAGGGCAATTCTTCGTTTAGTTTGGTGGAAAATTTTGTGAATATTAACTAGCGTCAAATGACGCGCATACGCGATCGGAGGAGATTTTGAGCAGAGGTCGATTATAAATTAGCCGAATAAACACATTTTACGCGATTATACGTGGCTGAAACTTGTTCTGTTTAATAAATAAAAGCTTTAAATTAGCCCAATAATCGGCGTATGTTGGCGTATATGGCCATTAGAGCCAACTATGGACTTCAACAACAACAACTTCCGGGTTCAATCTCTTCCGGCGTTCAGCTCATTACGTATTCAAAATTGTGTTATTTGGCTATATTTAAAGTTTTAAACGGAGATAATTGCCAAAAATGCAAACTTTATCGGTTGATGCAATTTGGAAGTGATACAGCAAAATTCGCGTTCGTAGATTACCGAATAGCGGAGAAAAGGGTTGCTACAAACTTTTTCAGAATTCGATGGATGACCAATATATTAGCCGATCTATAAATAGATCGGCTAATAATAATACAAAGTAATAATAATGCAATACTGCAATAATGCAATAAGTATAATCGGTGTTTAGCTGCACCAGTTAAACGATATGTTAATAGGTGTTAATCACTCCAATTCCGCGGCCCGATCGGCGCAGGTGCGCGTTTAGACAATTTACCAAAACACGTATATTTGTGGTGGATTATTGTATTAAAATGATTAAAATTCATAAAATGATCATAACACATAATAATTCAGTCAATTCAATGAAAATGCATGTCATAAATATCCGCTAACGGACGTACAAGCAACATCGAACAGCCTTTGTAGCCTTTGTAGCCTTTTCCAGCCTTTGGGGTGTTTAGGGTGAAGTTACCTCGATAAGCCACGCCCCTTGACAACAACAATTTCAACAGTAATGTGGGAAGGTAATATCCGCCATAATTCTATGTGACTTGATGCTTGCGTGCTGATGACATTACAACTTATATTCATGTTATTGTATTCGTCATTTGTATGTATTACATTTGAAATCTGCTTGTTGTAATTGTATTTGTCTTTCTTACATGTCCATTCTGCTGATTGCTTTGTTCATTCGTCTTATTTACATTACAATTATTGATACGTCCTTATTCGTGTGTCTGTTTTATTGCACTAAGCATTTGCAATAGAAAGTAAGAACAAAGCACTTAGCACTTTGAATAAGGCCGAAAGCAGTAAGGACAAATGAATGAAACATCAAGCCAAATGCGCATGCAATAAAGACAAATATATATTACAACCAAGATGATTTCAAATGTCATAAATACAAATGACGAATAGAATAACATGGATATACGTTGTAATTCCATCAGCAGGCAAGCACCAGGCCACATAGAATTGTCATAAATACAAACGGTGAATGCAATAACACGCATAGCACGTGTAATGTCATCAGCCAGCAAGCATCAAGCCACATATAATTGTAATAAGACGGATAGAACTTAAAATGTCATCAGCCAGCATGCATCAAGCCAAATATAATTATGGCGGATATGACCTTCCATAGTAGGGGTCATTAAATCTGAATAATTCCAGCACAAAAATATTTACACAATTCCTTAACATTTGATTGGCCCGTAGCAAGTCTCTGTCCAAAGTTTATATTCCAGTAAACTCCCACGCCGAACTACTTTCCGTAACCGTCAGGCGCAGTTAAAATAATTCGTAAGAAAACGGAAAATAAACACATTTTCTTGATGAATTTATTTAAAATGCTGGAATTATAAGGAATGAATGGCCTTTTTGTGGAATTTATCGGGGATTGGAAAGTCGCGGGAATACTGGACGAGGCCTTAAAAAATTACAATTTTCGAAAAAAAAAAAAAAAAAAAAAATCTGTCGAAAATATTATTTTTTCCGATGACGCACTTAATTAGTATAAATAATTAAAAAATATCATACCTTTTTTGCATATGAAAATAGCCTGATACCACCGCAAGTCACTATCAGTACAATAAATTGGACACTCGTACTTTTTAGAACTGCAGTGGTAGAATAGTGACACAATTATACACTTAATTAAATACTATAAAGAACGGGTTGTGCTTACTGAGTGGGCATGTACCTTTAAGGATACATTTATTAATGTTTATTTAATGAAATAAACTATTTTCAGACAAAATTATTGTACTGAATGTATTACATCATCACAGCCATTTTGCATACTTTTAATCATCAAATATATGCAATCGTTAGTTCCATATGAAATAATGCATTTCAGGAAAGATAAATGATTATTCCCTCTAAGTATACTAAGTACACTTAATAGCATGAAAAAGTATGCTTAGCAATTTTTGCTAAACTTCGTACGACTAAAATGTTCGTAAGTGCACAATTATGATAGTCTGTAAATTTTACATTAGCAATGTTTTCTTGTGAACAATTATTGGATTTACATTTATTGAGCATAGGCTGCATATGCAGCCTATGCTCAATAAATGTAAATCCATCAATTGAAATTTCCAGACGATCCTAAATTTTCACTTACGAACATCTTAGTCGTACGAAGTTTAGTGAATAAATTCAATAAATGTAAATCCAATAATTGTAAGAAAACATTATTAATCTGAAATTTATAGACTATCAAAATGTTGCACTTACGAACATTTTAGTTGTACGAAGTTTAGTTAAAAGGGCGCCAGACGAATGCATGCTGTCTGATCGAGGACTACACTTGCAAAAAAAACATTTTAACTTGTTTACTCATGTCAGATGTGAGAGAATGTAACATCATCAGCGCATAATCTTAGCAGCGATTATAATCCACTGGCAGTAGTAGCATTAACAAGCCCCGCCTGCCTACTGCCAATATTGGCACAACTGCTGCGCTTGTATGAGGTCGCATCTGTTGGGATTTGTTGGTGCACAAATATCAACATGCTGATAGAAATATAATTTCAAGTAAGTGAAACAGTTTTGTATATTAGTGCATTAATAATATATTAATTTATAAAAAAAATTAAGTACATGTATGTAAGTGACAAGTTGTTGGCTATTGTGTCTTGAGATATTAATCGTATTGTGTGTTAAATTCTTACCCTATTATTGAAGTTGACTGTTCAAAAATTGGTATTTCACATATTGAATTTTTAATAAATTCTTTTCTTAGAAATTAATTTATTAAAAATGCAATATGTGAACTATAACGTACTTATTGTTTACAAGCCCAGTCGCGAAGCTCCGCCCCTAACAGTGATTTCATTCGCATTCGCTATACTAGCATGTGATTGGCGGTGTGACACGAAGTGAGTGCGTGTGTGGACGGTAATATGCTTTGCGTCTCGTGAAATGATGACAACAAGGCGTAAAATCAGTTCTAAATATAGCGGCTAAATATTTAATGATTAATTTAATAGATATTGGCGAACGTGTCGCAATATGCGATTAATTGAGACGAAATGCTGTTCTTTCATTGGTCAGAAACTAGGGTACACAATAATGTGTGGTATTTAACTAAATGATTCCTTTGACATGCATGTACATGTAGATAGTGGTAGTTAAATATTTGTTGTGGACCAGGATCAGCGTGAACATCCGCATAGCCTGGCCAGGGTAGTCAGTCCATGCTAGTCTGAAAAATGTAATATAGTACAGAGGAACGTCTCTAAACCGGACACCAATAACATATACGTGATCTCATTATGAGGTGTTTCTTGGTAACACATCTCAGATAATACTGCATGTTCATGATTGCAAATGACATAAGTATGTCCCAGAATGGTCATATGTCTGATTTACAGTGGAACATCTCTAAAACCGGACACCATGGGTGTCCGGTTTAGAGAGGTTTCACTGTATTACATATACTTTCATTTGATGTTCAACATTTATCCCGTCAACACAGTGCGTATGTGCCGTGAAACACGGTGCCGTGAAACATTTTTGATATCCAGTCAATACTAGTTTTGCATTTTACAGCCATTTGTAGGTGTTGACGGGATAAATAGAATAGTAGGTTAGTGCCATGAATGGGAAAAAATATCTGGCGCGGCAGGGAAACGGGATGTGCTCGGCAGAGCCTCGCCCATCCCATTTCCTGAGCCAGATATTTTTTCCAGTCACGGCACTAACCTACTATTCTCTATTTAGTTTACTCAAATATGTTCATAAACGGTTTGTTAATGTTTTTATTTACCATACACGTTCCTAAGCGGGAATTACTTACATTTAAATTTGCTATTGAGATTTTTATCAAAGGCTACATTGACATTATGGTCCCCAGCAGCGATTATGGACTTTATAGTATACAAGGTCTATGATCACGTGGTACAAACAACAACAACAAGTACTGAAACTTCCAGAATCCATCAGATTCAAAGTACGTATTCTTTTATATTGTCATTATTATGGATGTTGATGAAGTATGGCACATCAAACGCGTCTTGTTAAGCTGCATTTGGTAGTCTCTGTACTTTGGCCAAAACTTCTGTCGTTCTTGCGAAGAATCGATTTCCGTGTCGGTAGAAATTGATTCTTCGACAAAAACGACATAAGTCTGTGCCAAACTCCCTCGACGACCAAATGCAGCTCATGAAGAGGCGTTTGCTGCGCCATATTTCATGAAAATCAGATTCATATTAAAGAAAATATCAAATAATACTTACTTTGGAGTGGGCAACATTTCAGCACTTTCAGCCACTGTTGTTGTTGTTATAACCACGTGATAATGCACCTTGATATACATGCGACCATCATAGCACTCAGGCCAATGTGCGCATCCACATAGTCTTATCAGGGCCTACCCAGTTCGCCATTGAATCAGTAAATTAGCTTCACTGCCATGCGCAAAGTAAGCAGTCGTGAGTTACCTTTTGTCACCCAATGATTCACACTAGATGCCGCTTTTTCTAAAATATGGGCTGAATGTTAAGTAAATATTAACAACGGGTTGTTATTGAGAATTTATGCCCGACTATCGATCGCGAGAGAGCCGTACTTGAGGTATCCTCATGATCATTCGGATCAAGTGAACAGTATTCACGGGCCACAAACGTATCACAGCTATTTCTATTGCAGTTTAAAATGTGCATTAACTACCCGTTATCAAGTACCGTAGCTTAAGTTCTTCGACAAAAAAGCGGCCATTAAAATACAATAGCCGTAGTGTCTTGTGGATCGAGAATAACGATCACGTGATCACACTTATAATGAGGGTAGTACAAGTACCACTCACTCGACAAACTCTGACATAGATGTCTAGTAGAATGTCTTTTGTCAGCTGATGACAGAATTTATCTAACTATGTGTTGAACACCACAATACAAATGGGGCTTATTCAGTTTAGATCAATAAATAGCTCGTAATCATTTGCAGCAGCATGTGTCCGTCCTGATAATCATGTATTTGGATATTCCATCATAGTTCAATAGTAATGTTACCCTGGATGAAATGTGAACAGTGTAGGCCCTGATCAGACTGCGCGGATGCGCAGTCTGATTTGAGCCTACACTGTTCTGCACTCGATAAGCCCCATTTTGTCATGAGCAGTCATATATTCCCGGATTGTAATTACGTTGCCACATGGTTTGAAGGTATATACGTATCGGTGTATTTAACGAAATGACAAAAACATATGCCGGGAAGTCGGTTCTAGGTTATATAGTACCGGCGATTGCCATCGATACGTTGAGGTGTCAAAAGATGGACGATCTTACACGAGTGATGATTTAATACGAATTTTATTTAATGAGTTTACTGATTTCATAGAACACGAGGTTGTGCTGAGTTTCTATTGAAATCAGTATACAAGTTTAATAAATATTAAACCAACACAAGTGTTGGATTCTATGTTTTGCCTCAGCACATATGTACTGATCATCCAGCGAGTTTTCTCAAGGTACATATCGTGGGAACGAATTAATAAAACACAAATTCTACGTCCCCTGCGGGGCTCCGTAAGTTCATCGATGAAAACGTATGACTTTTATTTACATCTGTGTACTTCGTTGGTAAGTATATAATAAATCGATATAATGCCAATATAACATAACGCAATGTAAGGAAACTTGTAAGTGTAAAATCCACAATATCATTTGTTCCGACAGCCGATTTTTGGAAAATATATCATGGGTGTGCTATAGTTAATGACATGAGTCTACATACAAAATGGTAGCATTAGAGAAACACGTTAATGTGGGGAGCAAATTCATAGAAATATTCGTACGAATTTGTTTATCATACGAGTTTATCGTACGAAGTTTAGTGAAACGAGCTCCAGATAAGTAGTGTTGAAATGGTTAATGCCGAAACCGCGGTTTAGGGATTTATTTTGCAGTTGGCTTGCCATATACATGTACATTGTATAAACAAGCTTGTAAATTCAGGATACAATCTTCTCTGTCATGCCCACGAAACAATCACGTTAGTTAGCCGTGATTGCGTTGCTGCCAATCTGTTCCTATCAACAAAACACTACAGCAGCCATCTCCCGCGACAGTCATTACGTCGTTCAGTGTCAGGTGACTGCGGCATAGGCTGACAGAAATATAAACCGTATATCAGGGCATTTGCTACAAGACATTCACAGTCTGTTCATAATGTACATACACGCACTTGAATCATGTTGAGCAGTTCAATCCGATATACAGTAAATACATTAGGTTTTGTTCGTAAGTGCAAATTTATGATCGTCTGGAAGATTCAATTTATGGATTTACATTTATTGGGCATAGGCTGCATGCAGCCTATGCTCAATAAATGTAAATCAATAAGTGTTTACAAGAAGACATTGTTAATGTGAAATGTACAGACTATCATAATTTTGCACTTACGAATATTTCAGTCGTACGAAGTTTAGTGAAACGGCCCCGGGCTCATAACATGCTGTAAAAAGACGGAACTATTCAACTTCTGCTCAGAAACCATGTTTAAGCCGGTGTGTCTGTCAATCAAGATGTCTGCCATATTGACACGTACAGATTCTAACTAATAGTACTAAAACTAACCATTCCGAAAGTATTGTTTTATACCTGAGTAGGAGCTACGCCGTTATCGTGTGGAAAACAAGCAATAATTACCGTAAATATCATCGACAATTGGTGGGTGGTTGGTCGGGCGACGTGAAGGCGTAAATTAACGGTAGAGGCATCACGATTTGCCTGGTTTGGCCCTCAGGTACGTTTTGTATCTTTGGATCTTTTGTTACCTGGGAGTTGCATTGGGTTATTACCCATTATAAAAGTAGTAAGATGATTACTGATCATACTGCTTTTGGGAGGGGCCCAGGGATTCTGGTGTGGCGAGGACCTGGCATCAGATCAGGATATTTCAGGGCTGAATATATAGTTTTTTTTGTCAATATTCAGTTCTGGTTTTGGGATCCCCCACCCCTCATTTGTACATGTACTTGCACATGTACATGTACTTGTGCAAGTAATATATGGGATTTAGTACTAAACCCATTGACACGGCTTTAAATGACCTTAGCTGTTGATAGGCCGTTAAACCCCAACAAACAAACACAATCATCGACAATTGACACATAATTCGAGCCTAATGCAGCATTCACTGAGGCATCATTCGACATAATTTACGGAAATTTTACCGACTTTCGAAATCAATATTCTTGTGGTTACTGATGCAGGAAAGTGGCATCCAATAACGCGCTGTACGATATCGCGATGACAACCTAATTCCTCCGTCACCACAACTACAACAGTAGATCTAATGACATTTTCGTTATCAAGGTCATGGTGTTTGGGAGAAAGCTCTACTTCGTCCTAATAACCAGTAGAGTGCCAGCTCAGCTTGCACGTCCGTGACCTGTAATCATGGTATACACTGCACAACATCAAGGTCTATGATCACGTGGTACTAACAACAACACGTACCGATTCAAAGTACGTATTCTTTTATAGTGTCTTATTATGTAACCGATTTTGATGACATATGGCGCATCAAACGCGTCTTGTTAAGCTGCATTTGGTGGTCTCTGTATTTTCGCCCAAACTTCTGTCGTTTTTCATAAGTCAGTGCCAAACTTTCTAGATAGTTCATCAAAATCCGTTGCATATTAAGGAAAATATCAAATAATACTTACTTTGGAGTGGGCGACGTTGTTGTTGTTGTAACCACGTGATCATGCACCTTGAACATGTTACATGGAATCATAAAATGTGGCTGTGACTGGAGCAATGGGGGTTATGGGATTTGTGACCAATGTGGCTCCGCATGAAATAGCACACTCATGTAGCCTGATACCGATCTGTATTGCCAGTGCAGATCCTGATCAGACTGGATCTACACTGGTCGCAAAACCCACAAGCCTCATTTCTCCAGTCACAGCCACATATGTGTTTAGAGGCGTGATCGAATCCATGGATTGTGATTGGACTTACATTCGGGTCTGGTCGGCGTTTTCCCACCGGGGACCGTTCAAATTAGAGGATTACATTAGCAATATCTTCGCGTATTTCTTATTGCATTTAATGTCACAGCGGTAAACGAGGACAAATGACAACAAAATTGGTAGCAGCTCGACATTAATACAAAGCATGCTGATTTCTACGGAGCCCCGCAGGAGACGTAGATTTTTTTTTATTTCGTTCCCAAGGAATAAAAATTCGTTCCCTCAATTTAACAATTCGTTCCCTCAATGTAACTATTCGTTCCCACGAACTAACAATTCGTCCCTACGAATTAACAATTCGTTGCCTCAATTTAAAAATTCGTTCCCACGAATTAACAATTCGTTCCCACGATATAACAATTCGTTCCCACGAATTAACAATTCGTTCCCGTGGGAACGAATTGTTATTTCGTTGGACGAATTGTTGAATTGAGGGAACGAATTGTTGATTCGTGGGAACGAATTGATAAATTGAGGGAACGAATTGTTATTTCGTGGGAACGAATTAATAACAAAAAGATTATCTACGTCCCCTGCGGGGCTCCGTAGATTTCCATATACATATATATCATCCTAATATGTATGTGGGTCACCGAAACGGCATTTAGACATTTCGAATCAGTTTATACACAACCGCCTGCCTTAATCTTGCCCAGATTAACAACGTGTCTGAGCATCTATTGACAATGTCAACTGCTTGACTAGCACCATAATCCAGTGTTTTGAACTAAAGAAATCTGTAAATAGTTCCAAGATTAGCGTGGACGGTGGTGTAAGTGTGTATCTGGCATACTTCATGTTCACACGATCGCCATATGTGCGACCTGTGTATACTAACCCTAACAACGAGTGATTACTGCGTAGCAGGGGTGATACAATGTTGTTTAAGTACAAATTCATATTTAGAAGCCATGAAAACCAAAAGTGCACCACTAAATGGCTATTAATTAAGCAACGTCACGAACATGATCCATATTGAGTGTGATAATCGTGTTGTTTGACAGTCCAACATATCGGCGAAACCCCATATTTAACCAAAAGTGCTACACTAAGTAGTTCTATAGTTACCATGGTGATAACACGAAAAGTGTATTCCAGGGGGCCGTTGCACTAAACTTCGTAGGACTAAAATGTTCGTAGGTGCACAATTATGGTAGTCTGTAAATCTCACATAAACAAAGTTTCTTGTAAACAAGCATATGCAGCATATGCTCAATAAATGTAAATGAAATTTCCAGACGATCCTAAATTTGCACTTACGAACATTTTAGTCGTACGAAGGTTAGTGAAACGGGTCCCAGTTTCATATGTAGAACAAATAAAGTGGAGACTTCACAATGTAGCTTAAACTAAACAATACGGTTTGTTTATGTTAATTGTAGAAGTTTTATCAGGTTTGGCCATGCGATCATCACACGAGCCGGATCTTCTGGATCTACACTTTTTGCCAATACCACTATAACGGGCCTTTGGTGTTGAAAGGGTTAATTTGACGACCAAACCATTGAACGCCAATGTCACCCTGCCAATCCTGTAAAATGACGTTCTTAGCAGGGTGTTTTCTTTGTATGGCTTTTGTAAAATACGTATGGATATATTTTTTAAATACTCAACCTTCTGACAAATTGTTTCTTATGACGTTTGCGACCAGTGTTATCCTAAGTTGCGCAGCCCAATCAACGTATACACGTTTCGCTGTTTCGTCACTGAAGTAGCGTTACTGTTCTCAGAAAACTCATTAAATTTCATTCCAAAGCTGTGAATGTGGAAGTGAATTGTAAATGTTGAACATATCATAGGATACTATTTCTCAAAACCCCGATGAGACACGCCATGTGATTGTGTACCTAAGAACATGTGCGATGTCTCATGAAAAATTGTTGCGATATTTTCCGTAAATGACGTCGAAAGATGACGAATTTTCATAGCAAATGCGAAACCGCATTTGCTATGAAAATTCGCCATCTTTCGACGTAATTCACAGAAAATATCATAGTTTCTGTAAAATATATTTCATGCAAGATCGCACATGTTCTTAGGTACAAAATCACTATGCTCGTCTCAAATACGATTGATTGTTACATCGACACGCCTTGTCATTCTATTGGTAGTTAGAGGCCCTTGGTTCTTCCTCTTCCTGGCGATAAGATGACGGCACATACAGACGTTAATTCTGCAAATGAAAGTGTTGACATACTCGCCGTTCCTATTTATAATGTAACGGATATTGCCACAAATGATTCAAGCCATCGGTAAACGGCGCTAATCGTTTGTATATCTGAGATATAATAAATGGATGATACCATAGAAGATAATATGAACGGAAGAACAAGACCATCCGCTTCGGCCGCTGACCGACAATGCCTGGCGTATTGTCTGTACGATCAGTTAAGTGCAGCCCAGTTTGCGCAGCCACAGAGTTTTCTTAAGATCTACACATGATATGCGATTAGTACAGTTTCAATGTATATGTATAATACTGTGGTTATGCAAACATAATTCAACAGTTGTGTCGATTTAATATTATGTTTTATTTTCAACTCGTCGACTGATTTCTTGACCGGCACCAATTGCGCCTGGTCAATAAAAACTGCACAACCTAAGAAAACAACGACCACAATGCTGGCACAGTGAGGAGACAAACCACAGCAAGCGTGCATAAAACAAACAAAACCCCCGGATATAACTACATGTATATGCAAATACGGAGACATTTTTTAAGATAAACGTGCATTGAATGGAGTGCCATCTGCCCCGAGTGTCGAAGCGTGTTTGGCATACACCACTTATTGTAATAACGGTTGTTTCCGACACTCGACAATGCTACTAAACAGAATTGTCTGTCTGTAACGGAGGCGATTTACGTTACGTGTATGTTGTATTAACGGTTTGCAAAGAAAACCATCAATCAATCATTTCTGCAGACAAGTGGTTGTTGCTGTTGCCTCCGTGACCGCCATGCCCCACTACCCCATCCATTTGTCATTCAATTAGATCAGTAATATGAAACGCCATTTATGCAGAAACTTTACAGCATATATACATTCTAAAACTGTAACAAGCAATAAAACATATATACTAGGCCATGTTATGACACATTACATAATCATGAGTGCGTCGCATACAAAAAAACATAATATATAATTAACTGACTCTGTGAACAATAAACAACCCGACTGGCAAGGACGGACTCGATTCAACTGGACAGTATAGAAAGTGCGAATTAGCGTAGGGACCCATTAGACAAATCAAAGGACTGAACGTCATGAAATTATTCGCAGTATGTGTATGTGGATGACACATAGACTAATGATTAATCTAGAGTGGAAAACGATTTAAGTACGGTAACTCTTGCAATCTACTCCCGTACCGTCCGTAGCTAGCTACGGACGGTACGGGAGTAATTGCAAGAGTTACCGTTCATTTGTATTGTTTGAAGGCTCGAAGAATAGAAGGGATGCGGAATTTTTGGCACGATTGACAAGTCAGTCGGTGCGCGTGTGTCTGGCAACATATGAAAACGATCCGGACAACTAGTCATGTCCATTTGATCAGTTAAATATGTTGTCCATGTGTAGCTACGGCCTTCGTGTTTTAGTTTCAAATTAATATGTGAGCAGGTTTCGTAAAAACATGTTCGAATATATGGCTCCTATCGAGTTTGCAAAGATATATAAATCATTGAGACATATTATACTGAATTTATTGCATTAGCACAGCCATTTTGGCTGTGATAATGTAATAAATTCAATATAATAATGGTGAGTCATTCATATGTAATATCGTATGTATGGTGCACGATCAATCCCCTATGTTGAATAATTATATGCTTCAATACTACTTGGCCATGACATGAGGTCAGTTGCACGCCTCATATTCGCGTTAGTCACGCATTACAGTTACCTTCGTAAAGGTACCGGATGGTACCGGTCCCGGTTGGTACCGGTACTGGCTTGTAGGGATCGCCCATTTCGAGTTATCACTTCCGGAATGTCGAAAAGGTCAATAGCTATTCTGAGAACAGAAACCGAAACCGAAGATTATAATCGTGCACCGAATCATGGAGTTACGAATCGCGAACAATCGAATATGGCTGTTAATCGTACCACCCTTAGAATACGGAAACATTTGCAATAACATAAATTTATTTAGCAAAAATAAAAAGCAAACAAAACATTTATTACACTGAAAAGGCGATCAAGCTAAGTTGTTAGAACTATTTTTATGGCGTAACCGTGTGTTTAGCAAGTTCAACCCGCAAAATATGTGCTGCGACCGACATCTGCTAATTTGCATAAAAGCTGGAAGACCTCAAATTTGGATATTGATTTTATAATTCTTCGCTAGCGCTCGAATAAGAAGACACGTCGGTATGTGCCAAATCAGATTTCTTATAAGTTTGTCTCGGCACATGTATATGCGTAGGCTCTCTTACGGAGCCCCGCAGGGGACATGGATTTTTTTTATTAATTCGTTCCCACGAAATAACAATTCGTTCCCTTAATTTAACAATTCGCTCCCTCGATATAACAATTCGTTCCCATGAATTAACAATTCGTTCCCTCGAATTAACAATTAATTCCCACGAAATGACAATTCGTTCCCACTATTTAACAATTCGTTCCCTCGAATTAACAATTCGTTCCCACGATATAGCAATTCGTTCCCGTGGGAACGAATTGTTATATTGAGGGAACGAATTGTTAATTCGCTGGAACGAATTGTTAATTCGTGGGAATGAATTGTTAAATTGTTAAATTGTTAAATTGAGTTAACGAATTGTTAATTCGTGGGAATGAATTGTTAAATTGTTAAATTGTTAAATTGAGTTAACGAATTGTTAATTCGTGGGAATGAATTGTTAAATTGTTAAATTGTTAAATTGAGTTAACGAATTGTTATTTCGTGGGAACGAATTAAAAAAAAATCTACGTCCCCTGCGGGGCTCCGTACTCTCTAGCTCCCCGTTTTTCGAAAAAAGCCAGAACGTTGACAGTGCGTTACTACCATGTATCATTCAGGTGCAACATGAAACACAGTGACACTCCATTTAATGTTAAACTATTTGATTTATTATGTTAGCTCGGCTAATGTTGCTGTTAGAAATGAAATAATGGTAGCTTTTCCGTAATATATTAGTCAATTTATCTCCATTCACCGGTAGAAAAAAACAAATGACACTATAGTCGAGTTACCAATTGATTTGCTGCCATCGTGCTGCACCCGCCAATGGATGTTTCAAATTACGCCTATACATCAAATGTGAAACTAATAATTGTTAATATGATCACTAATGTTCAAACATATGCCTTTTGCTTGCACTATCGAGAGTTATTTAGGCGTATGGAACACGGTGTTCAATGACAATGATTCGCCACGACAAAAAGGAACTCATTGAAATTGAATGGGTAAGTGGAATAAGGGGTATAACTCCATCAAGATATTGACACAACAACAGTCGGGCGGGACAATTGCCAAGACGTGAGGCTCGTGAAATGATCGCCAACAACTTGGGACTTGTGTAGCACTTTTCTCTCTAGCAGGTGCAGATATGAATGTACGGAACCCCGTAGGGGACATGAATTTTTTGTATTAATTCATCCCACGAAATAACAATTCGTTCCCTGAATTTAACAATTCGTTCCCTCGAATTAACAATTTATCCCCACGAAATAACAATTCGTTCCCTCGAATTAACAATTCGATCGCACGAAATGACAATCCGTTCCCTCAATTTAACAATTCGTTCCCACGATATAACAATGCGTTCCCACGATTTAACAATTCGTTCCCACGAAATGACAATTCGTTCCCTCAATTTAACAATTCGTTCCCACGATATAACAATTCGTTCCCACGAATTAACATTCGTTCCCGTGGGAACGAATTGCTATTTCGTGGGAACGAATTGTTAAATTGAGGGAACGAATTGTTAATTCGCGTGAACGAATTGTTAATTCTTGGGAACGAATTGTTAAATTGAGGGAACGAATTGTTATTTCGTGGGAACGAATTTTTATTTCTTGGGAACGAATTAATAAAAAAAAGAATTAATACGTCCCATGCGGGCCTCCGTAATGAATGTACTTCACGTGACAGAACAAAATGGGTTTTCTAACCGTGTCTCAAATATGGAGACCTGATATTTGTCAACTGAAAATAAGGTCATGAAAAGAACGCAACAATTTGTTAAACAAGACGATTGCTTGCCATTTTAGCAATTGTCATTCCCGACTGTTGTTGTGGCTGCAACTGCAGACATGACAACACATTATATGGTTTGTTAAAGCATGGTACTATGTGTGCATGTGGGCCGCCGGCAGAGAAAATGTACTTACGGCATGTACAGCAATTGACGTCATTTGTCATCTTGCACAGTTACACCGTATGACCCCCAGTCTACTGGCTGGTTCACGATACCCAAATATAACGGTTATATAAACAATGCGAAAATAGGAGACCGATTTCCAAAATCTAATTTTTTGTTTTCTTACTTTCTAAGCTATCTAGTCAGGTTTCCGTCAATGTCAATTTCCGAACATTTTCGTTTTTCGACTCCTCCTCCATGTTCTCCACCTATTTGTCCCCCATGTTAAATTCCCATAGAGAAATCATATTTCGTAATAAACTCAATTTTGACAAAATCTTACGAAATAAAATGAAGGTTCATTCTTAAATTTTAATAAAATTTAATATTATGGAAACAGTGTTTTTGTATTGTTTATATAGCCGTACAATTTGGGCAGGTGTTCGTGAAACTGACAGTACTAGTTTTTCTGTTGACAACAACAAAACCTACTGCTACCACTGAATGGCGAACAGAGTGGGCCCTGATCGATCAGTCTACATGTATGTGCAGGCTGATCTGGGGGTACACTGGTCGTTTACGTCGTAAGGCATGGTTTCTCAGCCGGGGTCTATATATAACAGGTATATTAACCCGCTAGAGACACATTATTATAACGCACATCACGGGCACCATGTAACGGGGTAATATACTTCAAGCAGCTTATTACTGAAAGTAACAATTCCGTACAAATGTATTGTGTAACGTCTGTATAATTTATTGTTCACAAATTGGATGTTTAAGGAATTAAATGCGAGGGAGCGCTAGCAACCGCGGAATTTAGTTCCTTAAAATTCAATATGTGAACAATAACATACTTATAATTAACCAAGTTTATAATGCAGTCTTTCATCCGAGTACTGATTTTCCATTTTGTTGTCGAATACCGTAGGTAGTCATTATATCTGGTAATATGTAACTTATTCGAGTTAAATCTTTCATTATGTGATACAGGCCAGCGATTGGCTTAGACAGTAAGGCGTATTATAAATGATGGCATGTGCATTGAATTATGTTCGCAACGTTTATGCCTTTATGATATATAGACTATGAAATCTGACGTTACTATACATTAAGTACATACACAACAAAGAAATGGTCTATCCTATAAACTGGTATTGCTGATTTGTACTCTCATGGGATTATATAACATTGTATGATTGGTTGCCAAAACCTGTGTTTCCACGTATAATAAAATGACCACAGACGTAGCTCGACCTACTTCTCCGACACGATTATTTTAGACAAGTGCAAGAAACATACGAGACACGCCATGTGCTTTTATAACTTCGGACATCAGCGTAATTTCATGAAATACGTTTACAAAATTTACAATATTTTCCGTAAATTACGTCAGAAGTTGACAACATTTTCAGAGTACATGCGGAACATAATTCCGCATGTACTCTGGAAATGTTGTCAACTTTTGACTTTATTTATGAAAAATATTGAAAAGTTTGTAAACGTATTTAATGAAATTGCGCAGATGTCCAAAGGTACGTATACAACATCACATGTCGTGTCTCATATACGAATGGGGTCAATGTAACTAAGGGGCTGGCCCCATTGTGGAGTTAGTCTCATTCTTGCAGTATATTTCTGTCGTTGGGACTAAAACTGATGGTCCGAAGTCGACAAGGTAGAAACACATACGAATGTTTCCTAATGTAGAAAAAACCAATTGCGTGTAGAACAATATTTCACTGTGTTCCGAACACAATATGAACATACATAGTGCGATTACAAGCATCTTTATTGACAGCTTACAGTGGGGTCAGCGTGTAAGTGCACATACGAACGAACACGGCAGGTTGGAACCAACCTGTCGTGTTCGTTCGTGTGTGCACTTACACGCTGACCCCACTGTATCTACGCATTTCGTTTCAATACATTTGGATTGCTTTAAGAAGGAGTAATTAGGAGTCTGAATCGTGTACGTCATGGAATAGCACGTCCACGTAACATTATAAACATACAGGTACATGGGTGATGCTATGTATTTGACGAGTTTACTGATTGCTTCAGAAACGAGACTATGCAGAGTTTTTATATGCAACTCGTTGACTGAATCCCAGTTGACTAAATCATATCATATTATATCAATAATACTGTTAGATTATATTGATTGCACAAATGCAGTATCATCCATTGAAGCCATTCTGATTAACTAACGGGGTTTCCAAAGCGTATCATTTCAACATATAATACACAAGGGTATTAGTATAATAATAATTATATGTTTGTATACACTGTTATTATACTTCGAAAGCCCATTGTATGCAACAAAAAAATTTTTCATCGATTTGGCGGAAGTCTTATAACGGTTCTATACATGCCGTTGACAGCTTCATTTCCAACGCGGAAATCGTTTGCGTGTGTAGAGCAAGTCGCAATTGAAACGGTTCCGTTTTTAAATGTTGTTACTCGGAGACTTATAACATGGTGACTTTGGCTTACATACATGACGCATATATTACATGCGTCTATTTTATCGAGAGTCGGGTCCATGGCCTGACAATCATGACGACTGGTCACCAAGGTCTCGATTTACGGTTGCTAGGCAGCTGGTCATATACTCTATACCGTGAATAATGACGTATTAATCACGTAAACCTACAGCTTTGCAATTATAGCCAGCAACTAGCAATCATATGTGCATGTGACTGGAGAAATCGGTATTGTCGGTTTTGCGATCAGTGTAGATCCAGATCAGCCTGTGCATCCGCACAGTCTGATCAGGATCTGCATTGCTCGCCATTCCATCAATGCAACATCCATCGTGCTTCTAACAAGCACAATATATAGTTATGATTTTACAGGAGTTTGATACTTGACTGGTGCTACACTGGTCACAAATCCCATAAGCCCCGTGTCTCCAGTCACACCCACATATATGTGCACTCATCGTGGTGGTATTGTGATTACGTCCAATGTAAACCCAGCTCAGATTGTCTTCGCGTAGACAGATTATGATATGGTATTAAAGATTATTTAAGCAGGGCTTCAGATAAGGAATTAGTAATTGAGTATTTTCACTCCATCATTTCTGAAGCAATTGGGTATTTCAAAATTTTAATTGGGTAAAATAAAATCACACTACTGTTTACACATTAACAGACAGCAATTATTGAATAGTTTGCTTCTAAATGAAAACATGTCTTGGCATTTCATTAGAATTGTCTAATTCTAATGAAATACCAAGATGTGTTTTCATTAAAAATAAGAAAAATATGCTATATTTGTGCTCTGTTTGTTGCTTTATGCAGTATGATAAAGGTACCACAAAATTATTATTGTTTTTTGATACTCGCTACTTCTGATTTTAATTGGGTTTTTGGCAATTTTAATTGGGTATTTAAGCAAATACGCAGCTTATCTGGAGCATGGTTTAAGGGTAAGTAGGGGGAGGGGAGGGAGGGAGGGTTGGGTCCGTTTCACTAAACTTCGTACGACTAAAATGTTCGTCGTAAGTGCAAAATTCTGATAGTCTGTACATTTCATATATTGATCATAGGCTGTAACGATGCTAAATTTACACTCATGAAGACTTAAGTCGTACGATGTTTAGTGAAACGGCCCCCTGATGCCTCTGACGAACACTTTCGTTCCTCATCAGGCTGATTGCATCGTACAGACATTCACGGAAGTGGTGAGAAATTATGTCTGTCTTCAATTCTGTGTGGATCTCTGTCTATGTATACAATGTACTCATGTGTAAAGCATTTAGCTACATGCTCATTAATCCCTATGACTGTTCGCCCCAGGGACGCTGCTTTCAAATGACTGTTCGCCCCTGAGACTGTCCGTTCCAATGCCTGTTCGCCCATGAGACTGTCCGCTCCAATGCCAGTTCTCTCCTGAGACTGTCCGTTCCAATGACTTTTCGCCCCTGAGATTGTCCGTTTCAATGACTCTTAGCCCCTGATACTGTTCGTTCCAATGATAGTTCGCCGCTGAGCTCGTTCCGATCCAATGACTGTTCGCCACTGAGACTGTTCGTATCAATGACTGTTCATCCCTGAGACTGTCCGTTCCAATGACTGTCCGCCCATGAGACTGTTAGTTCCAATAATTATTCTCTCCTGAGAAGGTCCGTGCCAATGACTGCTCGCCCCTGAGACTTATCGTTCCAATGACTGTTCGTCCCTGAGACTGTCCGTTACAATGACTGTTCGCCCCTGGCACTGCCCGTACCAATGACTGTTCGCCCCTGAGACTGTTCATTCCAATGACTGGTCGCCCCTGAGACTGTTCGTTCATTTGACTGTTCGCCCATGAAAATGTTTCATGCAAATGCGTGTTCGCCCCTGATATTGTTAGTTCCAATGACTGTTCGCCCCTGAGACTGTCCGTTCCAATGACTGTTCGTGCATGAGACTGTTCGTTCCAATGACTGTTCGCCCCTGATACTGTTCGTTCCAATGACTGTTCGCCCCTGAGACTGTTCGTTCCAATGACTGTTCGCCCCTGAGACTGTCCGTGCCAATGACTGTTCGCCCCTGAGACTTCCGTTCCAATGACTGTTCGCCCCTGAGACTGTTCGTCTCAATGACTGTTCGCCCCTGAGACAGTCCGTTCCAATGACTGTTCGCCCATGAGACTGTTCGTTCCGATGACTGTTCGCCACTGAGACCGTCCGTTCATATGACTGTTCGCCCCTGAGACTGTCCATGCCAATGACTGTTCGCCCCTGAGAATATTCGTGCCAATGCGTGTTCGCTGGGTCGTTCCAGTGACTGTTCGGCCACGAGACTGTTTGTGCCAATTACTATTCGGCTCTGAAGTTGTTCGTGCCAATGAATATTCGTCCCTGTGACTGTTTGTGCTAATGAATGTTCGCCCGGCCCCTGATACTATTAGTGACAATGACTGTTCAACATAGAATGTAATGCAAGCCGTTATATTCAAAACCATCTAGTCTTAATTACAATATCCCATAGAACGATGGCATCAGGAAGAATCATTGAAGCACTTCCAACGATGCATTACTACATGCACATCCATTTGGCTATAATTGGACGTCAGCTTAAGTTTAATGAAACCCTAGATACGCCTGTCTTACTAACTTAAGACTGATGTGTTTCAGGATCGTATTTCTAAACAGCCCTTAGCATGGGAGAGGAAATGTTAATCGTAAATGCAGTTGTCCCTCATTATCCTTATTTATTAGTTTGCCAAGAATAGATAGACATTAATAATCCGGTTATGTGTGTGCGACAAATATGTCGTCATGTTATCCACAAGTGCGGTCGATAAATGGTTGATAATTGAAATACAATTATTATATTATATTTCATGAAAAACATTTAGAAAATACAATATTCTCCGTAAATAACGTCGAAGTTGATGAACTTTTCGTAACAAATGCATAGTTTTTCCTAATTTGCTCTGAAAGTTCCGCCAACTTACGAGAGAGGATTCACATCCGTGTGGATGGTTCATCATGAATACTGTCCGGAAAATTTAGGATATGTTATTATTTCGAAACTGCAAATGCCGAAGATACAACATTGTGAAGACATTGCTTACATTTGATTCGTTTATTCTGATCGACGTTGTGCTTTCAACAACAACGCGAATCTGGGGAAATGTAAAACTATAATTTAACCCTTTGAACCCGAAATCCCGCTATATCGGTTTATGCAGATCGTAACGAGCCGTCTCATCGGGATCTGCACTGTTTGAAAGTAATTTTCATATTTTTGAGAAAAACAAATACCCCCTTTTTATAAATGGAATAGTCTGAAAACCATTTTGCGATGATTGGATTGGCTGCAAAACGAACATATCGCAGCCCATTCGGTTACTTAGAGGTGAAAGGGTTAAAAGCATTTTATTCCCTTTGAAATATAATTGGCTGGAAATCTAAAGACTAAACAGTATTTCTTGAGCATTTTTCGGGATATAAGACGTTTATGACAGTTTATACCCTGATAAATGTTCAAAAATGTCGTTTATTCATATAACACATGAGGGCGAATCTGGCTCTACGTATTTCACGTATCTGTAGTTGATTTCACCAACATTGCAAAGTATACTTATCTAGCAAAGTATACTTTGAGGGAGAAATTTTCAATTTTAGGATAAATTTACTAATTTTTATTATACTGAATTTATTACATTATCGCAGCCATTTTGGCTGTGATAATGTAATACATTCAGCATAATAACTCTGCATACTTTTAATCATCAAATATATGCAGTGGTTATTTCTATATGAAATAATGCATTTTGGGGAAAATAAATGATTACTCCCTCAAAGTATACTTTGCTAGATAAGTATACTTTGCAATGTTGATGAAATCGGCTACTGACATATGTCTATACCAATGCATGCTGCTACACTTTGCGAACTTGAGCAGGCATTATTATCAGCGATACAACATGTAGGTGACAATGAAACTCATATACCCACCTAGGATACATAGACGTACTGCATGTCCGGTTGAGAGAGCAGAGCCTTGCCCATCCTATGGAAGCCCTGGAGGGACTTCCGACTTCTTTACTTCCGACTTCCGACTTCATCACTTCTGACTTCATTACTTCCGACTTCATTACTTCTGACTTCCGACTTCATTACTTCCGACTTCATCACTTCCGACTTCATTACTTCAGACTTCATCACTTCATTACTTCATTACTTCCGACTTCATCACTTCTGACTTCATTACTTCCGACTTCATTACTTCCGACTTCCGACTTCATTACTTCATTACTTCCGACTTCCGACTTCATTACTTCCGACTTCCGACTTCATTACTTCATTACTTCCGACTTCCGACTTCATTACTTCCGACTTCCGACTTCATTACTTCCGACTTCCGACTTCATTACTTCATTACTTCCGACTTCATTACTTCAGACTTCATTACTTCCGACTTCATCACTTCTGACTTCATTACTTCCGACTTCATCACTTCTGACTTGGAAGTAATGAAGTCGGAAGTCGGAAGTAATGAAGTCGGAAGTGATGAAGTCAGAAGTGATGGAGTCGGAAGTCAGAAGTAATGAAGTCGGAAGTAATGAAGTCAGAAGTGATGAAGTTAGAAGTCGGAAGTAATGAAGTCGGAAGTCGGAAGTAAAGAAGTCGGAAGTCCCTCCAGGGCTTCCATACCATCCCGTTTCCTAAGCCTTGCCAGATATGTTTTCCCATTCACGGCACTAACCTACTATTCTCTATATATACCGACACGCGGAAATGTTCGTGTGTCTTTAATATATTGTTTTCCGAATATCAGTCATTGTTTACCCGCCTTTCTTCTGTTATTAGTATGTTATTGTTGTACTTTAATTTTGTTGTTTACTTTATCGGTGGCAATATTTTGCTCGCAATTAGAATTTAAATTACATTTACGACAGCTGTCTTGAATGGTGACGTTATGCCGCGGTGTTTATTGTACATCTGTCCAGTCCGTCACGTTTCTGTAAGAAGTAAAACTTTTTACCGTAATAGGTAGGGACTTCGAACTTCGTGCATGTGTGTCTTCCTTATGGTGTGTAGATGCGCAAATGAATTTCGATTTTTGATTCGACCCCCGGTCATGGATTATCTCCCCCTTTTCTACTTATAATTCGAAAATTTTGCCTTGTAAGACGTAAAACTGTTTCACCGTAATAGGTAAGGATTTCAAACTTGGTGTGTGCCTTCGTTATGGTGTGAAGATGTGCAAAGTGATATTCGATTCAACCTCTCTGGTATTGAATATATCCACCGTTTATGCTCTACAAATTCACTGTCTATTGGTGGAGGAAAGTGGGTATTTTGCGATGGCGCACCAGCGACTTTGCTCTAGTTACTCAATATCAATATCGGTATGTGCTTTAATAGTTATTGTGCCTTCAAGGTGTGCTAGTCGGTTGACCTTTAAATTGCAATAATGTTACACTATCACTGATTCTAACGATCTCCCTATGTGGATGTCATATAGAGGATATTCCATCGTACATTTTGAATAGCGAAAATAATACACGAGTGAGCGTCGGCTTCCGCGTAAGCAACGAGTGAGCGTAGCGAACGAGTTGCTTGCACGGACGCCGACGGACACGAGTGTATTATTTCCGCTATTCAAACATGTACGATGGAATATCCCATTTATTACACTTCCACGGCGGATACATATGCACATTTAGTCTATTTTTGAGATTATAATCAATTAATTGTGATGTGCGCATGAATAGTTATACAATGACGTGTTTTTCCGCGTTCTGAAATGTGACGTCATGTAAACTTTTTGAAATCCAAATTACGCAGCTGTTTCTATGAACCAGATGTATTTGAGTGCCTGTTTGGAATGTGTTCAATCACATTAACATTCTAGATTAGTCGAGACCCTTTCCAAATTTGAAATAACTTTATTTTGACTGAAAACAAAAATTAAACATTCTGCATGGTAGCTCCGGGTTTCCAAGAAAACAGACAATTCTAATGAAATACCAAGCTACGGGTGTTCTATTCACGGTGTATTATTTGTAATGAGGCGAAACCCGTGCAAATACTTTGCAAGAGTGTAATAAATCGCGATAATACTAGACAAACAGCCTTCCTTGATACGTACATGTAACTAAAGCACTACTGATGCAGATAAGCCCGGAGGGCGGTGTCACTAAACTTCGTACGATAAAATGTGTGTACGAAGATATTTTAAGTTTTAGTCACCACATTAATGTGGTGCACTTACATTATACCTCACTACCTACATGTATCGGTCATTTACTTCGAATTCACAAAGCAATTCTCCAAATCGGCCGATTTTGATCAATTTGCTGTACATTTTAATGTTTCACTTACGGACTTCTTAGTCGTACGAAGTTTAGTGAAACATGTGCATATGTGCGAGTAATAGAATAACATTTGCTATATCGATGGTCTAGTAACATAAGTTCGTAACTGCTATGGTCTAGTAACATAAGGTCGTAACTGCTATGCTAGCAGTTACGACCTTATGTTACTAGACCATCGAAATGGCATTTTTCGTACCCATTTCCACGATATCCATTCAATATTTCGAGGCAACCATGTTAGAATAAATAAGGGGCTCATAGGTATGTATACACATTTCTACACTATCCCTTCAATATTTCGAGGCAGCCGCACTTGGAAATGTAATTTAGTTAACCCTTTCACCCTAAGTAACTGGAATGGATTTTAATATGTTACTTTCCGACCAAAACAAATCATCACAAAATGCTAGTCCATTTATGAAAAGGGAGCATTTTTTTGTTCTCAAAAATATGAAAATTACTTGCAAAAAGTGCAGTTCCTGATGAGACGGCTCGTTACGAGCCGGCTCATCTGGATCTGCACTGTTTGCACAAACCGCTATAGCAGGCTTTCGGGTTCAAATGGTTAGGATTAGATTGTTGAAGACCTATTTATTCACAGGTAGCACTCAAAACGTTCGAAACTGCGGATGTAATTCTGGGAGTAATTGCCATGATGATCACGTGTACTTACGAGACAAAGTACCGCATATTGCCGATAATTACCTACGTCCTGTATGTAAATCGCGTCAAAAAGAGGTTATATAGAGACTAGTAGGTTAGTGCCGTGAATGGGAAAAAATATCTGGCAAGGCTTAGTAAACGGGATGGGCGAGACTATACCGAGCACATCCCGTTTCCGTGCCGCGCCAGATATTTTTCCCATTCACGGCACTAACCTACTACATTTGTATTATATTTATCCCGTCAACACATACAAATGACTTTACAATTAAAAAAAAAATAACCCAGCCACCACACATATTCATACGCAGTGAATAGGTCGTATTGACAGGATATCAAAAATGTTTCACGGTACATACGCACTGTGTTGACGGGATAAATAGCAAATGCCTATACGGAATCCGGGCCCGTTTCACTAAACTTCGTACGAATAAAATGTTCGTAAGTGCAAAATTATGAAAATTTCCCATTAACAGTGCTTTCAAATTTCAAGACTATCCTAAATTTGCACTTTCGAACATGTTAGTCGTCCGAAGCTTAGTGAACCCCCCCCCCCCCCCCCCCCCGCACGTTTATTGCGAAAATGATTAATTACGTCAATATTCCGATATGTTTTACTCTATAAATACATATACGTTTGTAACTGGACTAGTTTCCCGTATACAGCTGTGAGTAATAAAAATGTAAGTTGAGTATGAGAGTGTGTCGTGTCAATTAGATGAGCAACTTCAAAGTATAGTATAGCTAATGAAGAGGTAGTTTATTGCGAACCGTTTTTTAATAATGTATGGCCTGATATGAGAAAATGTGAAGAACATTCAACAGTGGGTATATATCAAGGTGTATGACCACGTGGTACTAACAGCAACAAGTACTGAAATTTCCAGAATCCATCTGATTCAGAGTACGTATTATTTTATAGTGTCCTTATTACGTAACGGATTTTAATGAAATATGGCGCATCAAACGCGTCTTGTTCATCTGCATTTGGTGGTCTCTGTATTTTCGCCCAAACTTCTGTCGTTTTTGCCAAACTCCATGTACAACCAAATGCAGCTCATCAAGACGCGTTTGCTGCGCCATATTTCATCAAAATCAGTTTCATATTAAGGAAAATATCCACTAATCATATCCTCATGCACATACTTTGCACACGAGCTGTGCTAATACAGAAACAACACCCGGAAATGTGCCAATGATGTGATAAGTATCCTTATTTGTATGGGTTTCATTGTCATCTATCTCCGATGAAAATGGTATTGAAGTTCGCAAAGCAAAGCCTTGACATAGTCATATGCCTGATTTACAGCGGAACCTCTCTAAACCGGACACCCTGGGAGGGTGTCCGGTTTAGAGAGGTTCCGCTGTATTAAGCTTAGAGCTGTTGAGGTAATCAGAAACACTACAGAGCTGACCCGGTCAAGGAGCTAGTTTATAAGAAGCCGCCATCAATCTCTGTGAGTATACTTCCTATCTAGCAAGCTAATGGTTCCTCCAATAGCATGCTGGGCAACACGACCAGTAAATACAGCGGATAGCGGTATCTGCGACTATAGTCGTAAGTCAAACAGCTGTTTAAGTTGACGCAGAAACAGTTCGCACTCAATTGATATCGATACGAAAATTGTGAGGTACTATCGTAGTATAGGGCATTATTTACGATTTTATTTTGCATGTCATTGTGATTATTTGTTTTCACTGACTCGTAAATGCGATAAGGTGGATCATGTCATGTATTGGCTTGTATAATACGTTAGCCCGTCTGCGAAAAGGCAGCTCGTTACATTTGCGAGCAGTATAGTCCCAGACCAAGGTTCCAGTGTTCGCTATACACTCAAAGAGATAAGGTTACCGCCGTAAACAAACTGGGGCCCGTTTCACTAAACTTCGTACGACTAAAATGTTCGTAAGTGTAGATTTAGAATAGTCTGTAAATTTCAATTGATGGCTTTACATTTAGTGAACATAGGCTGCATATGCAGCCTATGCTCAATAAATGTAAATCCAATAATTGTTTACAAGAACATATTGTTAATGTGAAATTTACAGACTATCATAATTTGCACTTACGAACATTTAAGTCGTAAGAAGTTTGGTGAAACGGCCCCCTGACGTATACTAACACGACTGTGTGGATTTGCATATAATAAGAATCAGTAGTTAATACTGCATTGTCCCTTTCTGAAGCGGGGGTTGGGGAGAATATCCTAATACCATTGTGTGAATTTGCAAAATAAGGGCCACGATCTGCAATTTGGTTGGAGGGTTGGGTGTCGGTGAAAGAAAGTGTGCCAAGTCTATCAGGGAATTAGCTTCCATACTGACCCCTTCAGTGACTCCCTTTTCGTTGCCGGTGCCATATCCGAAACTGTTTTGATTATCATATGTGGTTGTGACTGGAGACATGGGGCTTATGGGATTTGTGACAAATGTGAATCCTGATCAAATATGACACTCGTGTATCCTGATAACCATCTATATTGCTTGTTAGAAGCATGGATTGTGCTTCATTGTTTGAATGACGAACAGTGCGGATCCTGATCAGACTGTGCGGATGCACAGGCTGATCTGGATCTACACTGGTTGCAAAACCCATAAGCCCCATTTCCTTAGTCACAGACACCTATAAGGACCGCGATCTGCAAATAAATCAATGGGTCAGTGAGATAAGGGGGCTAACTCCATGATGGAGTTACCTCCCTTAACCCAATGAACCATGGAATGTCGTATTCACAGCCGTAGGGGTATATTTATCCTGTGCAGTCTGATCTGATACTACACTGATTGCAAGAACAGTAATGAGTGTGAACATATGAAATTGTCAAATAATGCAGTCCTGGATCAGATTGCGCAGATATGTAGAATGATCTGGATCAACACTAGTGGAAATCACTACAATTGCTAATTTTCACATCATGTCATTCTACATTCGCCCGCTTTACAAACAATAAGGCCATTTATTATATACCTACCCATGAAATACATAGTTATGCGATGTAAATACAAGTCATATGTTATCATCGATGAACAACTTCCGGTGAAAATACGACTACTTCCGCTATCTATATTCATAACGCGCATCTGCAGTGCCGGACTGCAAATAGGCTGCAAATACACATTCATTACCGCATACAGTCTAAAAAACTGCTAATTTCCATGGTATGGTATATAATAAATAGAATATTCATATTTTTGCAACGAATATGACATATATGTTCATCTCGTGGTGTGAAATGTCCATATTTCACGAGTGCCGCACTCGTGAAATATGGACATTTCACACCACGAGATGAACATATATGTCTTATTCGTTGCAAAAATATGAATATCCTCTATAGACTACACAACTGGATTTCTTAAATAAATTCAACGGGAGATAACTAGCTACGATCGCTCATTGTTGTTAGGTCCGTTTTCCCAGCTTGAGGACCATCATGGAACGCCAAATCTACATGAACTAAAATAATTAATGCTAGCTCTAAATAATTATAGCCAGCATTAACCATTTAGGGCTAGCATTACTTATTTGAGTTTATGTAGATTTGGTTTTCCTGGAAGGCCGACTCTATATAAACTCAAATAAGTATTGCTAGCTCTAAATAATTAGCATTAAATATTTAGAGCTAGCTCCAAATGATATAGAGAGCTAGTCAAATGATTTGGAGCTAGTTCTAAATATTTACAGCTAGCTCTAATTATTTGAGTGGATGTAGATTTGGCGTTCCATAGACCATATCAGGAACAGCTGACGGGGTGGATGTTTGGAGTACAGGTGATATGCCAGGCTCGTACATCAAAGCCGCTCCACCGCATCTCTATAGCCGTGTAACTTTGATGGCCACTGATTAACTCATCAGACACATTGATTTACTGTGGCTAGGAGAACAGTGCTTTATTTTCTTACGACCAGTGTAGATCCGGATCAACCTGCGCATCCGTATGGGTTTATGAGTTTTGCGACCAGCGTAGACCCAGTTCACACTGCGCATCACCCTGGACGTTTGTTCTTAAGAACAAACGTCCAGGGTGATGCGCAGTCTGAACTGGGTCTACGTAAACCGGAATGACATTGTGTTAGTAGATCATGAACCGACTATAGAATGATGTTAGCCCCGTTTCTTCAGTTCTACGTAAGTACAGCAACTGTGGCACTGATTTTCAATTACGGCCAGCAATTACGACGGTCTAATGTGTACTATATGCATTCATTTGGGGAATCTCGCTAATCCAAACGGCCGCTTAACCCATTCACCCCTAAGTAACTGACTTGAACTATTTCATTTTCAGTTTGAGACTGTTCCATTATAATACAGAAAGGGATAAGTTTTTGTAAACAAAAATTCCACAAATAGCGAAGATCTTTATAAGACGGTGTACCTCATTGTTAAACAGACATTTTACCCAAAACAATAGCATCCGCAATATAAAACAATACTGCCAAAACGATTAACGAGACTGCTTTTACAATCAAGCATGGTATGTCAACCCTTAATCAGTCCCAACCAAGTCTGGCTTTCGTCACCGTTGACAATGGTACCTAAACGACTAGACCCACCATTAAACATAACAATTGTATATTATAAACGACGAACGTTTGTAATGCTAGTCGGATCTTCTCGGTCTACATTTTTTTTATCAACATTGGTATAATGTTCTCGAACAAAATACAAAAATCATCAGACTTTAACTCTTTGAACCCGAAAGCCAGCTATAGCGGTTTATGCAAACCGTGTAGATCCAGATGAGCCGGCTCGTCACGAGCCGTTTCATCTGGACCTGCACTTTTTGAAAGTAATATTCTTATTTTTTAGTACAAACATACCCCCTTTTCGTAAATGGTCTAGTCTGAAACCCATTTTGTGACGATTGAATTGGTAGCAAAATGAAAATATCAAAATCCATTCAAGGGTGAAAGGGTTAAACAAAATGAATATAGTTGCGTGCGGTACCGGACTGCGTGCAGCAACAATGTCGTGACATACATGTACACTACATACGAGTACATGTACGCTTTAAATGTCTTTGTTGTATTCGGGAAACTGTCAATTAGGGCTTGGCAGATTTATTACGTGTTCTAATTAGGTTACTGTCTCCATTACCATTTCCTTTCCATGAATACACTACGCGATCGATTCCGCGCTTTTTGTGAGCTATTGTCTTATATCAAACTTTGGAATTAGCAATTTTAGATGCGTGTACTTGACTTTCAGTGTTATTTATTGAGTATTTTTCCAGTCTGGTCACATCATTAGCTCTAGTTCTGTATAATTCTGTCCCAATACGGCGGTGACTAGCTACAATAATTCGCCTCCGATATGTTATCTACGGCTACAATTACACCCATTCAAAAAATGTGAGCAACCGAAGTGCATACCCAAACCTGTTGCATGTAGGTCAAAATTTAGTAAACTGTATATTGTATACCTTTACACAAATAATATTTGATGTAGAACTAGTAAATTGCCAAACATAATAGAACAGGGAAATCCATTTTACCCATGGAAGCCATCTGTCTCTTGTTGTTGTTCAACATTCAACATAACGAAATGAAGCTTTCAAATTTACAAGATATACATGTAAATATCAGATAAACACATTGATACTTAAAATAGCCAATTTCTGCATGTGTATGTTCTTTATTAATAATGTATTGATACAGCTTTGACAGTAGTTTTATATCGCTAACATATCAAATACGCCGGATAACAAAACTCACTCTTCCATGTGTTGCAGTGTTTGTACTAGAGTGATTCCATGGGCGGATTCGGATCGGGGGGTGGGGGGGGGGGGGGGGGCGGACCTGACGCGAGCCCCCCCCCCCCCCCTAAAATTCGCCGAGTAAAGATTTTTTACAAGTTACAAGGCACGTTTCATGCCAAGTGCCATGTATTCCATGCATTTTTCCGCTCCGCTCCGCTCGGTCGACTATTTTGCAATACTTGACTATATTATCGAACGAGCTTAGCTCGTTCGATAATATATTCAAGTATTGCAAAATAGTTACGCCCCACCACCCTAACCCAAATCCTGGATCCGCGCCTGGATTCTGCTCATATAGCACACCCATACATATTGGTATTGGTCTATACGGAGCCACGCTGGGGACGTAGAATTTTTTTTTTTATTATTAATTCGTTCCCACAAAATAACATTTCGTTCCCATGAATTAACAATTCGTTCCCTCAATTTAACAATTTTTCCCCATGAATTAACTATTCGTTCCCTCAATTTAACAATTCGTTCCCACGAATTAACAATTCGTCCCCACGAATTAACAATTCGTTCCCTGAATTTAGCAATTCGTTCCCACGAAATAGCAATTCGTTCCCACGGGAACGAATTGTTACTTCGTGGGAACGAATTGTTAATTCGTGGAAACGAATTGTTAAATTGATAGAACGAATAGCTATACGGTGGGAACGAATTGTTAATTCGAAGGAAACGAATTGTTAAATTGAGGGAACGAATTGTCATTTCGTGGGAACGAATTGTTAATTCGAGGGAAGAAATTGTTAAATTGAGGGCACGAATTGTTATTTCGTGGGAACGAATAAAAGGCATATGCGGGGCTCCGTATGTCTATTTCTTTGTTAGGGTCATGTATGCTTTATCCTAACAGCATCGGTGCTGGCATTGTGGCTCGTCTGAGACCATACTAATTACACACCGTGTAATGTAACACATATATATGTGCATACACAATTGGAGGTTCACTATCTCCATGATCTCTTGGACCAATAATTATGAAACGTTCTAAAGATATTCGTAAACTTTGAATTCGAAATCGAACAGTTCGATGGCAATGGCTTGGTTTAGAGTGTCGGATAGGCAGTAAGCCCGATAATCTCGAAGTCAAATTTAAATGTGGGTTTGACTAGAAAAATGGGGCTTATGCGAACAGTGTAGGTCCAGATCAGCCTGTGCATCCGCACAGTCTGATCAGGATCTGCACTGTTCACCATTTCATCAATTAAACACATGTCCTGTTTCGAATCGGAAATATATGTGTTTATATTATATCGTTAGTCGGTTAGACGAGTGTCATATTCTTCAGTCACAGCCACACAGAAATAGTATCGTCACGGCCTCGTGGTGAGGCCTGTCAGACACAGCCGGTTGTTGCAGCCATCAGTGTGGCCAACATTGATCGCTGGTTTCCAGATAAACGAGGGCCGAACAGTGTCCATTAGCCGGCCGAGATAATGGCCGACCGACGGGCTGGTCAATACCTCATACATCGTCACATGCCATATCCGATTCAGGATACGACATTACTGACACTACTGGATTTGTTATTAATCTGCTCATTCCAATGACTGTCAGCTGTTTGCGATGTTTCGGAAATTCGGTACACTGTTCTAGTCGGTAGACATAACTTCACACGACGTTGACATACCAATTATGTCAAGTGTCCAGCTAATATGTAGCTTTGCTGTACGTGATATATGTACACTATACAATTCAGAAACACAAACAAAGCTGTCTTAACGTAACTGCCTAACAGCCGAAGGTACACATATGCGTATATATGTTAGTTTGCTCGTTGTGTTTACAATAATTTATGCCACCCCACCGAGGCCGGCCCCCATAATGATCCACTTCTCTGAGCAAGAGGTGAGAAGTATGCAGTAGCTATCCTCTTGCATGACTATGGCGGAGTGAGTATCTAGAGCGTGAAACGACAAGATGGCGATGTGTTGAGTGAAAGTCTAGAAAGAGGTGAGTCGAGCATACGAATATAATGAGCTGAATTGAGTTAAGGTATTAGGTCATAGATAGATACACATGACTTCAATGATAATTGCTTCATAAGAGTGATGTGATATATGAATATAACATATGTGACTATTCTCTTGTTATTGTATACTATATGGAGCATTGAGTTGCCATCTCCGCCATCTTTGTAATTACAATTCATCGTACAGTTTCACAACTTTGTGCGTTTGACACATACAGCAAATAATATGACAGTAAACCAAATACAATTTGGTGCAATACATAATAGTCAGATATCACAACGGCAAGCTATAAATATTATGCCAGCAAACAATACAAAAGACGAGATATCTAAGCATTTCTCCCATCAATCTCAAAATAAATGGTCATGTGTAAACTTTTCAATCTGATGCACAGCCTATGTTAGTGTACACGCTACCCATAGGTAAAGCCATATTTACTCGCATAGTAGGCGACTAGACACAAGGGACAATACACTCAGATAACTGCTTACATTTCACTGGTTTTATAGCTAATAACAGAGTACAGTAGTGGGCATATACGGTATGTGTTGTGTAGTCTGCCAGGTAAAAGTGATACACTGTCTGTGTATGAGGTTATTTATAATGGTGGTTCATGTTGTTAAAAACACAGGCACAAACCTGTCCAGAAAACTGACATATTTTACAGTTTAGTGTAATGTAATTGATAAGAGTCCGTTCTCCTGGCTTTTCAACATGTGATTAGCTACATTATATCATATGTTCTACTTCAAGTTTTGAGTTCTTTGTCAAACGGTAGATCAGGTGAAACTGGCTGATGGATGGAACATACAAAGATGGCCGACTTGACCACTCATGTGCCGTATAGGATACAGTAACGAGGCAGTATTAAGATATATGTAAAACATATATTCTATCACATTTACATAGCAATTATCTTTGAATAAAACGATGATCAGGTATAGAACGGGTCATTAACAACTATAATGTGCATCGAGGGGACGACTAGAACGAGGTGAGTCGAGCGTACGACTAGAAAGATCTGAGTTCAGTTAACAACTCGAATGCGAGTCGATCGTTACCGACTGGCGATTCGAGCGTACCGATTATAAAGAGGTGAGTAGTCGATGTTAGTCGGGCCTACCGACTGGCGAGTCCCGCCTACCGACTTTAATGACAGTGCAATCTGTTATGCGGTAAATCTGGGACCCAATATACCATATACATGTATGTATATTTAGTTCCAAAACAAATTTGTCTTTTATGCCATGTGTGAATACTCGGCCGTCTCATTTGGTAGACGTGTCATAATTGCCAATTACTGGTGGTTCCGTGTTCCAAGGATCGTCGACCGCCGTTGATTAAGATCCGGGCATAATGGAACGTATGAAGGATGAGTTTGCGATCAGCGTATTCCCAGACCAGTCTGCGCATCAGCGCAGTCTGGTCAGGGAATGATCTATTCGCTATATATTTAACGGCGGACGTAGTACTGCTGTTTGCGAACATACTTTGGCCAGGGATGTATTTGATAGTTGAGCGTGAAATGGCGACATTACAGATAAGTACATGTTCTAATATTTAGTCATATACTGATACAGAACAGATGACCCAGTTTCCGCGTCTGACTGCTGAGTCCCCATATTAGGCAACCCCCGGATGATGAGTTAGGCCCTGTGACCTATGATCTAGAATTAATATCTAGTTATATTGCGGTTCACTGCCATAATATGTGGGTAGTGATACATGGCTGATAAAATGGACCTTCATTGATTCTCCAACATACACAGGGAAATGCTCTCCACCAGTAAGCGAGCTCTACCGCCATATTGTGTATATAGTGGTAGAACTGTATTAACCCTTTGAACCCGAAATCTCGCTATATCGGTTTATGCAAAAAGTGCAGATCCAGATGAGCCGGCTCGTAACGAGCCGTCTCATCAGGATCTGCACTTTTTGAAAGTAATTTTAATATTTTTGAGAACAAAAACACACCCTTTTCATAAATGGACGAATCTGAAAATCATTGTGTGACCATTGGATTGGTCGGAACATTAGCATATCACAGTCCATTCCAGTTCCTTAGGGTTGAAAGGGTTAAGATGCAAAGGCAGTCCATGAGTCTTACTGCCGCTGACATATTTTGTTGTAATGTAACTTACGGTATCCAACTTCGTTTGTAAGCTTCAACTTCTTAGATGTATCTTAATTGGTTAGTGTTGTGTGTCTAGACAGCGCATTAGTAACAGTTTGATGCAAATTTAATTTCAATGGTTGTCATACATTGTGGAGTCTACTCTTGAATTGGTTAACTGTTTCCGCTATCTCTGTCTGCGTCTTCTGGTAGGATGTTCCAATTATTTGGCTAAAATAACACTTCCTGGCATATAACCAAACTTGTCGTTTGTATATTTTGCAGTTGTGACCTCTGGTAACGGTTGTTAACAATGGCGTTATTCTTTGTGTGTCCATTTTATCGATATCATGTATTATTATAAACGTTTCCACCATACATCTTCTGTATTGTAATGAGGGTAGTCCTAGTATTGTCATTCTCTCTGTCTAGCTGTTATCACTAATGTTCTGCATTATTTTTGCGACTCTGCGTTGGATTACAGGGTCAACACCGTTGTAAATTGCCAGATAGTCGATTTCATCAGCCAGTAGTCCTCAACATTTGCACAAATGATGAAGTATTGTGTCGTTCTTTTATTACGTACAATTACTATTGGGACATGGAATAGTATGCCATACGCGATCAGTGAAACTAGGTCAAGGCCACATTAGTAAGAGTAATCTGGTCAAGCATCGTACGAGGCAGGTATATTGATACTCTAAATTTAATATTTGAATCATCTATATATTGGTACCATTGTCAGCAATATGTATGTGTTTGATATTACCGCTAGGGTAATATCAAACACATACATATTGCTGATTGCGATGGCAGTGTTGTTTGTTTACTGAGAACGCTGCATTCAGTGAGTGATTAGTCTTAGTCTGTTTTTAATGAATCAATATCTCCCTCTTTGGAATTGGTCAAATGCGGTGACAGCTGTATTACAGTGAACCCACTTTAGATTAAATCAGACACATGGGGAAGTCGCCAAGGTGACCGGTGTAGAAGGAGTGCACTATAAGCCAGATGTTTGGGCACTTTAAGACACGCCCCGCGCTTGGTAATAACCAGAAACATCAGTGTCATTACACTAGATATACTTATAGAGAATAGTAGGTTTGTGCCGTGAATGGGAAAAAATATCTGGCAAGGCTTAGGAAACGGGATGGGCGAGGCTCTGCCGAGCACATCCCGTTTCCGTGCCGCGCCAGATATTTTTTCCCATTCACAGCACTAACCTACTGTTCTATTTATCCTGTCAACACCTAATCAAAGTACTGAAAGTACTGACTGGCGGGAGACAAGTAGCCACTTGTGAATTTGCATACTCAGAAAGTAATTGTTAGAAATATATTCGATGTTGATTGATGCCCATAAAATCAATATTTGATCGATTTTGTTCAAAAAATATTTTTCGCAGCATAGGTTTTTCGTAATGTGAAGAAAAAAAACTGGGAAATTTTCAAATTTTTAGTATGTTTACTTGGCCAAAATCAATCTGAACTTTGCAGAATAGGGATACAAACCGAGTAATCCAAATTGCATACCCAACAGGAACTCTGGAGGTGTGACATAATATTATGTGAAATATTTTCAAAATTATGACTGGGCGTAGGCCTACATACGTGTATGCTGCATGAACGGCAAAATGTTTTCATGAATTTTGTTTCGCTCACCCAGAGGGTAATTTTTCGAAAATCGCCCGTAAACCACAATATGAAAAAGAAATGGCCTTCAACGGCGCATTGCGACTGCGTGGTACACGATACGGGGGGCGTCTCAATAACAGCAATTTGCTGTACAACTATCGTAGGGGAAAAGTGAAAGGGTTTAACGTACCAGCAACAGTTAAGTTCAAACGACAAAAGTAAAGTTGGGCATGCCAACTATTTTACACGTAATGTTGAGCATTGCCGTTGCTATTAATAACTTGCTTTCAGTTCACTCGCTGACTTTAAATGTCACCTGACTGTTGTTAATTGTGAACGCAAATTGAGCCTATTGAGACGTCCCCCGATGAACATGCGACTGTGTGGTACACGATACAGGGGGCGTCTCAATAACAGTAATTTGTTCTCTTCAAAAGTAAAGTTGGGCATGCCAACTATTTTACACATAATGTTGAGCATTGCCGTTGCTATTAATAACTTGCTTTCAGTTCACTCGCTGACTTTAAATTTCACCTGACTGTTGTTAATTGCGAACGCAAATTGAGCCTATTGAGACGTCCCCCGATGAACAGAGAGTCACTTCCGAAAGTAGACCAGTGCAAACGGCCAGAATCACGATCCCAATAGCGTGGAGACAGTATGTCTCCCGCCAAAAATGGCTTGTAAATGCAAAAAAAATAACTTCACATATTCATACGCAGTGATTATGTCGTTTGCCAGGATATCAAAAATGTTTTACGGCACATACACACTGTGTTGACGGGATAAATACTACAATGAAAGTCATCCAAATTATTCATACTATATGTATATGGGCATGTGATTTAATGAGTTTTTACTATTCTATCCTGTACAAAACTACTTTTATATTACTTAGTTGTAATATACAAGTATGCCTGACCTGGCAAGCACTTTCGCAGTATACAATGTAATTTTATTTGGCATCACTTTCCTATATACATCAAGGTGCATGATCACGTGTTTACAACAACAACAACGCCGCCCATTCCAAAGTAAGTATTATTTGATATTTTCCTTAATATGAAATGGATTTTGATGAAATATGGCGCAGCAAACGAGTCTTCATGAACTGCATTTGGTGGTCTATGGAGTTTGGCACGGAAATCGATTCTTCGCAAAAATGACAGAAGTTTGGGCGAAAATACAGAGACCACCAAATGCAGATGAACAAGACGCGTTTGATGCGCCATATTTCATCAAAATGCGTTACGTAATAAGGACATTATAAAAGAATACGTACTTTGAATCGGTACTTGTAGTTGTTGTTAGTACCACGTGGTCATACAGCTTGTACATGTAATACAAAACATTCAATATGAGTTTCATTTGTAGATGTTTTGCTGCAGAGTTGCATCATATACAAATAACATTACATGTATAATTCATCAATTTGGAGCGAATGGTCGAGCGGTCTGAGACGTTGGACTTCTGATCTTACGGTCGTGGATTCAAGCCTCACCGGAGGCGTGCCTTGTGTCATTGAGCAAGGCACTTTATCCGCACTGCTTCCCTTCACCCAGCTGTAAAAGGGTACCGGCTAAATACCGGGAAAGAATCTCGATTGCATTTGATTGCATTTGAGTGTACATGTATGTCCATGTACTTATGAATACAATGTGATCATGCACAACGTTGCAATATCAATTAAGGGAAAAGACACTAAGAAAAGGGCCGAAGAAATTGACGAAGTTTATATAAGCAAACTGCTTATATCCGGTCTCTAACATTGTATGAACTGTGTGAACTGTAGGTAGGTAGGTAATGCATATGCTTACTTAGTTGCGTACTCGTAGGTCGTAATAACTCGTATATCGTCCGTAATGGCTCTTTCCATCAAGAAGTTTGTGTTGCAACTGCTACAAGTATAGGCTGCATCAGTGAATTTCTTGAATGCTTCAAATATGCCAGTTCCATTTTCAGATGACATTTGTGAACTCCCATATGGTAGTTTATCAGTAGCCGATTTCACCAACATTGCAAAGTATAGTTTTCTAGCAAAGTATACTTTGTGGAAGTAATCATTCATTTTTCCAGAAATGCATTATTTCATATAAAACTAACAACTGCATATATTTGATGATTAAAGTATGGCTGTGATAATGTAATAAATTCAGTATAATACAAAATAATAAATTTATCATAAAATTGAAAATTTCTCCCTCAAAGTATACTTTGCTAGAAAAGTATACTTTGCAATGTTGTTGAAATAGGCTACATGCAATGAGCTGTGTCTTGACCGTATACGTACTGATTGATATCATAATGTAGTATTAGGCATTAGGCACTAGATCGATTGTCTCTCTATATATATATGTTTCACTGTGCGTTCAATGTGTTTGACGGACTGCTGTGCCCGTCACAGCTGAAATGAAGAACTCGTTCTTCTACAAAGGCTCTTGCTCACCATTGCCTAACTAGTTCCTGCAGTTCATTGTTGACCCGTAGATGTATTCAGAACATTTGCTCGTACAGACGTCGCATATTGTGTTGCCTTACGAATTATAACGTCGTGTAACGTCCAACTTATGACGTCATTGGCGTCAAAGCAACCGTAATGTATTTAGCAGTTTGTAACAGTGCATGATCATCGTAACGTGTGTATGGTCTCTTTACGTATGTCATTGTATCATATTTGTTTTTCAGTATTGTAATCGGCACTGTATGTTCTGTCAAGACGTATTTGGTGACCGTCACGTATTTGTGTATTATGTTCATAATAGTGTCTATCTCTGTCTTGCAGTTGTTCGTCTTACCATTTACTGTAGGATGCAGGTTGGGAACATGCGAATGATAATTTAATGATGCTTAAGCAATTAAAGCAGCCATCGTGTACATATGTTAAATTCGTATTTGTCTCCAGTGGTATTCATGGTATTTGTATATGTTTCTTCTGATGATATAATGGACATTTATCCCGTCAACACAGTGCGTATGTGCCGTGAAACACAGTGCCGTGAAACATTTTTGATATCCTGTCAATACGACCTAATCACTGCGTATGAATATGTTCGGTGGCTGGGGTTATTTTCTTTGCATTTTAAAGAAATTCGTAGGTGTTGACGGGATAAATAGAATAGTAGGTTAGTGCCGTGAATGGGAAAAATATCTGGCGCGGCACGGAAACGGGATGTGCTCGGCAGCCGAGCACATCCCGTTTCCGTGCCACGCCAGATATTTTTTCCCATTCACGGCACTGACCTACTATTAATATCTATGTACTGAAACTCGACAGCAACGTTGACCTATATGCGATCGTAGTCGGTGATTTATCGTATTCGCTTGGATTAACGATGCAAACGAAAATGTATTTCCAGAAATAAAACACAATTTATGGGCGAAAAAATAACATGCAGAGCAATGTAAACACATTTGTGCTGTTTGATAATATGTTGCTGATTACTGAATAAATACATGTACAACTTGATATCAATTATCCATCTCCAGTATGCGCAAAGTCAATATTGTGTTTGTATAATATGTGGGATCCCATTGGGCCGCTCTGTTTATCTTTTACCGAGAGACAAATTGCACTGTATACATTGCTGTGTCTATCATGCCATTGTGATATTCTTAGCAGTAATCATAGTATTAGTTCTATGTAACCCCATCGCCGATAAAATGAACATATCAGGGCCCGTTTCACTAAACTCATTACGACTAAAATGTTCGTAAGTGCAAAATTATGATAGTCTGTAAATTTCACATTAACAATGTTTTCTTGTAAGCAATTATTGAATTTACATTTATTGAGCATAGGCTGCATATGCAGCCTATGCTCAATAAATGTAAATTCATCAATTGAAATTTACAGACGATCCTAAATTTACACTTACGAACATTTTAGTCTTACGAAGTTTAGTGAATCGGCCCCAGGAGTAGACTGCATCCACCCACCAAGAGTACACGTGTGTAAGGTTTTGTAATTGCTGATTGACGGGCCAAATTTTACTGCGCAAGCAATCGAAAACAAACAGATACCAGCATCAAAACGCCAATCACCCGCTTATGTCGTGTAGTTAATGTAATCAATTCCCAACATGCAACCGGCAATCTGGCAGTAAATAAATGAGGATCCGTTAATGGACCACCGGTGGACGAAACGTAGCCTTAGTGGTTCTAGCTCCATGTGCCGACCTAGATCAGTATCACGGACATTGATAATAATTCAAATTGATGTTCATTGTATACATGTACATGTACTTGGCCGAGGTTACCACGCTGTGGTTCAATCCTTTCACCCCTAAATAACTGAAATGGATTTTGATATGTTAATTTTGCAACCAATATAACCTTCACAAAATGGTTTTCAGACTAGTCCATTTATGAAAAGGGGGTATTTTTTGTTCTGAAAAATATGAAAATTACTTTAAAAAGTGCAGATCCTGATGAGACGACTCATTTGGATCTGCACTGTTTGCATAAACCGCTATAGCATAGTGTTCGACGGGTTAACTGTTCGGTTGGCAGAAACCTATTTTGTGACTGCATAAAAGAGCTTATGACCTTGACCTTTGAGGTACTTCTAGAACTACCTGATTCAGTGACAAACACTACTAAGAAGGGTTTTCATAGCCTATCACAGCCCGTGTCTATACGTGTACTGCCTTCGGAATATTGGCAGATGTGGGATAAATATTGTTCTCACAACCGACAAGCCTATCGTTTTCATGTGATCCAGTAATGAAGGAGATTGTATTGAATGACGTTGGCCATGCAGTTCATCGTCAGAATACACGAATTAGTATATATTACGTGTGTATTAACCCTTTCAACAATACGGACCTATGTTGTCATGTTTGCAAACAGTGTAGATCCAGATGAGCCGGCTCGTAACGAGCCGTCTCATCAGGATCTGCACTTTGTTTTGCAAGTAATTATCATTAACAAAACAAAAAACTTTTCATAAATAGACTACTCTTTGAAGATCATGGTGTGATGATTGTATTGGTTCCATTCCAGTTACATAGAGGTGAAAGCGTTAACGCGGAATACGGCGAAATGTTAATTTCGTTGTCCGTCAAAACCTTGAAAACTTGGCTACGGTAGTCGACGTTGACGCTCTATGTCTCAAGACATTGGCAATCAGGCACTGTATCAGTAGCCTATTTCACCAACATTGCAAAGTATACTTTTCTAGCAAAGTATACTTTGAGGGAGTATTCAATTATTTTCCCCGAAATGCATTATGTCATACAGAACTAACGACTACATGTATTTGATGATTAAAGGTATGCAGACTTATTATACTGAATGTATTACATTATCACAGCCAAAATGGCTGTGATAATGTAATAAATTCAGTATAACAAAAAATAAAATTTTATCCTAAAATTGAAAATTTCTCCCTCAAAGTATACTTTGCTAGATAAGTATACTTTGCAATGTTGATGACATAGGCTCCAGGACATGTGGTGTTCAGTATCTACACTTGCCAACGGGCCACGCGTGAGACCACCCCCACCCCCGGCTGTGAAAATCAACAGTACGATATGTCCCACCACCATGTGCTTACACCAGCCTGATCATCATCGCAGTCTTATCAGGGCATACTTGTATGTTAAGCCTCGTCGGCTAATCTAACATTGGCCATGGGCTTGGTTGCCATTTTTAATCAGTCTATTGAATGAATGGTTGAAATTAATACCATGGTTTCACATAGTGTAACTTAGTTTTAAACACTATCTTATTAGGTTTGAGGCGGCTTCCAGCTGCGCCGAAAACCTATTGTATTCGTTGGTTAGGTTTGAGGCGGCTTTCAGCTGCGCCGAAAACCTATTGTATTCGTTGGTTTTTAGGTTTGAGGAATTTGATTCCTCAAACCTTTTGTTAGGTTTGAGGAATTTGATTCCTCAAACCTTTTGTTTTCGTTGGTTTTTTTTCTTCTTTTTATTCAGCCGTCGGGACTACAGCCCAAACCGCTTGTCGGATCGACTTTAAATTTTGTATGCCGATTTGTATCAACTGTGAGACGAGAATAACGCAATTTTCAGAATTCTCATGACGTCACTTTCCACGAAACCGGAAGTGACGTCATATATCATATAATGTCCTATAACTTCCACATTTTTCAACCGATTTCAAAACTTCTTTTTGTATTCGAAAGCTGCGAGAAATCTCTATCTTCGCTTGCTTGGCCGTTATTGGCTATCTGCTCAAATGAGAGAGCTATTGACATGTGAAGTTGAGAAAAATGAAAAAAATCAACAATTTCGGATTTTCTTTTTTATTTTAACGGGTGTCTTCGAAAACAGTTTCCAATTTGTACAGTAATCTCAGCAACATAATTTTTTGACAGCGTGACGCGGGACATTCATCCGCACAAAAGATGATACTTTTCAGAGCTATAGCTTGAAGAGTTCCGATTCTATTGCCTTTCAAACTTGGACGTTTTTTTTCTCAATTTTTCAAATTTGAAATGTTCATAACTTTGTTATTATCTAACCGATTTCAAATATGTTTCCATTAAAAAGCCAACAAAATTCTCTATCTCCGTTTCCCTGGTAGTTTTTGGCTATCAGCCCAAATGAGAGAGTTGTAGGCATTTGAAGTTTGGTTCTTTCATTTTTTTAAATTTGAAATGGTCATAACTTTTTTATTATTCAACCGATTTCAAATATTTTTTTCCATTAAAAAGGCAATAAAATTCTCTATCTCCGCATCGCTGGTAGTTTTAGCTATCTGCTCAAATGAGAGAGCTACATGCATTTGAAGTTTGACAGCGTCACGTTAAATCACACAGTAACAATACTGACATGCTGTGAGTGCTTTAGAATCGTCTCAACTTCAATTTTTGCCGAATTTCGGCTGATAACGGGTGGTCTTTGCAAACGTTTTCCAATTTGTACAGTAATGTCAGCAACATAATTTCTTGCCAGTGTGATAGCGGAGTGTCAGGCGCATAAAAGATGATAATTTTCAGAGCTCTATCTTGACTACTTCCGGTTCTATTGGATGTCAAAGATGAACGTCTTTTTTTCAAGTTTTCAAAATAGAGCAAACGGATGTGACTTCAGCTTCGTTATTTATCAATATATTTAAAAATTTCTTGCTGCGGTCCATATTTCAGTCCTTTAGCTAAAACTTTCCCGCTTTGTGCCCGGCCTATGGTGAAAAACAAACGAAAACTTCACTGGCGGAATATTGCACATATGTAATTTCCGTTTTATTAGGTGTATTTACAAATGGCGTAAACTGCAATTTAGGGGCGATAACTATCGAAAAATAATCATCAGCTGACTTACGGGCTCCCTCCATCTACATCAAACTGCTAGTCGGATCGACTTCAAATTTTGCATTCCGATTCGGATCGAGTGTGAGCAGAGACTCAGAGATTTTCAGATATCTGTTAATGCTACTTTCCACGAAAACGGAAGTGACGTCATACTTCCTATAACTTCCTTATTTTCCAACCGATTTCAAGAATTCTTTTTGCATTGGAAAGCTGACAAAATTCTCTATCTCAGATTCACTGACAGTTTTCGGCTATCTGCTCAAATAAAAGAGCTAGATGCATTTGAAGTTGAAAAATGTACATACTTTTCAACGATTTTGCCGAATTTCGGCTGATAACGGGTGGTCTTTACAAACGTTTTCCAATTTGTACAGTACTGTCAGCAACATAATTTCTTACCAGGGTGATAGGGGAGTGTCAGCCGCATGAAAGATGATAATTTTCAGAGCTATATCTTGACTACTTACGGCTCTATTCGATGTCAAAGATGAACGTATTTTTTCAAGTTTTCAAAATAGAGCAAACGGATGTGACGTCAGCTTCGTTATTTATCATTCGATTTCAATTGTTTTTGCTGTAGTCGATATTTCAGTTCTTTAGCTAAAACGTTGGCTGAGGATCGAACCCGGTATCCCTCGCTCCGAGTCCATCGCTCTACCTCTAAGCTAACCGGCCCCACATCGGTGAGATGATGCGAACACAATAATGTTGGACTGTTCATTCTAAACTTCAGAAATTCTTTTTGCAACCGATAGTTTACACCTTGAGCTAAAGCTTAGTTACACATGAATCAATGTTTGAGACTCAAACCGTTGATGCAGCTCAAGCTGCTCTAGTTTTTTTTTTTTTTTGTTTTTTTTTTATTCAGCCGTTCAGTCTACAGCGCAAACCGCTGGTCGGATCGACTTCAAATGTTGCATGCCGATTCGGATCAAGTGTGAGCAGAGACTCAGAGGTTTTCAGATATATTTTAATGCTACTTTCCACGAAAACGGAAGTGACATCATACTTCCTATAACTTCCTTATTTTCCAACCGATTTCAAGAATTCTTTTTGCATTGGAAAGCTGACAAAATTCTCTATCTCAGATTTGCTGACAGTTTACGGCTATCTGCTCAAATAAAAGAGCTATATGCATTTGAAGTTGAAAAATGTACATACTTTTCAACGATTTTGCCGAATTTCGGCTGATAACGGGTGGTCTTTACAAACGTTTTCCAATTTGTACAGTACTGTCAGCAACATAATTTCTTGCCATGGTGATAGAGGAGTGTCAGCCGCATGAAAGATGATAATTTTCAGAGCTATATCTTGACTACTTACGGCTCTATTCGATGTCAAAGATGAACGTATTTTTTCAAGTTTTCAAAATAGAGCAAACGGATGTGACGTCAGCTTCGTTATTTATCATTCGATTTCAATTGTTTTTGCTGTAGTCGATATTTCAGTCCTTTAGCTAAAACTTTGGCTGAGGATCGAACCCGGTATCCCTCGCTCCGAGTCCATCGCTCTACCTCTAAGCTAACCGGCCCCACATCGGTGTGATGATGCGAACACAATAATGTTGGACTGTTCATTCTAAAACTTCAGAAATTCTTTTTGCAACCGATAGTTTACACCTTGGGCTAAAGCTTAGTTACACATGAAATCAATGTTTGAGGCTCAAACCGTTGATGCAGCTCAAGCTGCTCTAGTTTCAATAGCTTTACACGTCTCAAATGCAGGAATTCCGCTGGGGAATACAAACAAATCGCCACTTAAAAAAAAAAAAAAAAAAAAGGAATAACCAATAGGATAAAAATAAACAATTGGCGATAAAAAATTACAATTTTATGTTGTTGTTTTTTTTCGAAAATTGTATTTTTTTTATCGCCAATTGTTTATTTTTTATCGCCAATTGCGAAAGTGGCGATCGCCAGCGGAATCCCTGCGGAGAAAGCATACATGATTATATATGGATGTGACTGGTTCAATGGGGCTTATGGTATTTGTGACCATTGTATCTCATGATTAAATAGCGCACTCCCGTAGCCTGATAACGATCTACATTACTGGTTAGAAGACAGATGAAATGGCGAACAGTGCAGATCCTGATCAGACTGTGCTGATGCACAGGCTGATCCGGATCTACACTGGTCGCAGTACCCATACGCCTCATTTCTCCAGTCAGAGCATATACAACACTTAGTCTATTACCCATAATGACCTTTTTGTCAATAAGTCGTCCATATTTCGTAGGTCTATTGCTACTGATGGCTAACTATACCCCGTTAAAACGTCAAGTATCCTGTAGTTTACGGCGGAAAACACGATAATTATGGCGCGCATCTGATGATGGAAGAGCGTCTACACGGAAACAAAAAAACACCAACAATAATAAAAACGTCAAACATATTACTGTTAATGAGTAATATTAATGTCTGCAAGCCATAATGAAATGCATGTTGTTGGGTTCTCCTTCTTTTGTAGAAAAATTTGTTTACGAGCGTCAGACAGTCCAAAGACGATTATAAGATGAAAGTCTACTAATGAATAACAAACTGAGTACCGGTTCAACGTAGATTACAGATACTAAGTTCTAAAAGAAATGCATACGTGCACCTGGGCCCGGTTGCTCAAAACCTCTGTTAGCTTAACAGACTGTTAAATCCTTAGCAATGCTAAGGATTTAACAGTCTGTTTAGCTAACAGAAGCTTTGAGCAACCGGGCCCTGGTTGGTAATGTAACATGAATATGTTTTAAGTACACCGCATATAAATAGTGTCGATGAGTCAAAGCACTATAGTCTGTTTTACGAAAGCTGCCCAAATTTTACGGCCATATAAACAATTAAAAAACCATATTTTTTTCGATAATATTAAATTAAAGGAAAATTTAAGAATGAGCCTTCTTTTTATTTCATGAAATTTGGTCAAATATTGATTTTATTGCGAAAACAAAATTTCCCCATGTTAAATCCCCATAGACATCTTCACTCCGTGAAGATGTCTATGGGGATTTAACAAGGGGAAATTGTTTAGAATTTCAGAAATACTGGACCGATTTTTAAAATGTAACTTTTGTTTTCTTAGTTAGATCATTTCCAAGCTATTTAGCTAGGTTTCGGAGTCAATTTCCAAAAACAAATGTTTTTTGACTCCTCCCACAAGTCCTCTACCTCTTTTTCCCCATGTTAAATTCCCATAGAGAAATCAATTTTTCGTAATAAAACCAATATTTGACCAAATTTCACGAAATAAAAAGAAGGCTCATTCTTAAATTTTGCTTTAATTTAATATTATCGAAAAAAATATTGTTTTTGCATTGTTTATATAGCCGTAAAATTTGGGCAGCTTTCGTGAAACAGACACTATAAACTAATTGAGACAAACCATGTGATTTTGTACCTAAGAAGTGCGATATCTCATGAAAAATGTGTGCAAAATTTACGATATTTTCCGTCCAAAAGTTGACGAAATGTTCACAGCAAATGCGGAAAGAATTTGATGTGAATATTCCGTTGACTTGCAACGTCATTTACAAAAGAAATCACAGTTTCTTTTTCATGAAAGTAATCCCACTTCTCCTTAGCTCACAGGGATGTCTTAATGGTCACACTGGCTGATGATGCAACATTCTGTTCTCATCTCAGCCAAAGGAACCGCCTGAATTTGGAGAAACTACTTAAAAAGCTCTATAAGAACGGGCCTAGATATCTAACCTAACTTGTCAGCGCGAATTGGCCTATGACCTAGAATAAAAATTCGGTATTTTTGACTAAAAAAATACCGTTATCTTGATTTTGCCTATATAATTGGAGAAAAGTGTATTGCGAATCCAAAGCATTATTTGATTTGGGTAACATATTGAACATTTCCAGCTATGTTGCTATGCCTGCCAGAACGTATAAATATTACTTTGGTTGAAAACAGTCTTTCGTCACAGTCGCTCGTGCTGCATATTGTAACAGTGGAACATGGACTCATGAGTGTTGACTATATACAGTGGGACCTCTGTAAACCGGACACGCCCCAGGGTGTCCGGTTTAAAGAGTTTCCACTGTAATGTAGCCACTCGGTAAATCGTTTTCAATAATGAACATACACGACAATGACATAACTTACAGCGAAGGCCATCTGAGTTAAACACAATGAGGTCCCCATGTCCGGTTTAGAGAGATTCTAATTCTACTGTAGTATACTGTATTGTATATTAAAGTATAAAATTGCAGCAAAATCAATGGAAAAGTGAGGTCGGTCGTAGCAGTGTCACTCCGCTTTGCGTGTTTGTTCGTCCAAGAGGAGGCACTCTGGCAATCTCGTCCGGAACTTGAATAAAATACATTACATTTATCAGGTAACCTGCCCTGTATTGACCGAATACGTACTGACTGATAACATATTTGTGTATCAGGCATTGACCTGATATCAACATCCGGGTTACAACAAAGTCAAAACTGACGTTCCATTGGTCGGTTGACGTCACGTGACGTTACCGAATGACGTCAGTGTAAGGACGCAACGTAAACAAGTCCTCGTTCTGTCCATAGATAACGACGTCATCTGTGGTCAGTTTCGAGCATAAAACGTTACCTGATAAATAGAATACCAGACTAGTGTATTTTGATATCATGTTTATCAGGCTCGACTCGGAAACGGTAGGAATTCCTCGGCAAGCCTCGGAATTCCTACGCGTTGCATAGCCTTTCCTGTTAAATTTGATATAAAAAGACACTAGCCTGGTATTCTCTATATATCTCTGCTGAACACACATTTTACATCACTGCATAGGGTTAATGAAAAAAAAACGATAACAATTTCGCAGGTCACACGTTGCTTCTCCGGTTTTCTCCTATGTTGATAACAACCCTCTCACCCATAACTATCTAACATTGGTAGTGCCATGGTCATTTTTGAACTATTCTATTACTTAGATGAGAGGTATTCTGGATCGAGAGTCTTAAAGCATACACAAATGAGGCAGGATTCAATAGTTTAAAAACATTTGTTAGTTTTCTGCTGTGAATGAAATATCGGCATAAATGTTCTGGAAAATTAACATCGACATAATAGGGAGAGATAGTATCAGCGACGGGTCGAAATAGCATTACGGTATGGTAGTCATAATTGTTCCAATGCATTCTTTAATAATAATCCTATATTCAGTTGCACCAACAAACGAGTCTGTGACTGGCGAAATGGGACAAGTGTAGATTCTGATCAAATAACAATCATATAGCCTGATAACGATCTACACTGCTTGTTAGAAGCGTGGCGGGTGTTTCATTGATGAAATAGTGAACAGTGTAGATCCTGATCAGACTGTGCGGATGCCCAGGCTGATCTGGATCTACACTGTTCACAAGCCAAGTATTGTCTAGGCTGCCCTACATCGTAAACGATTTATTACATAAACGGACCATAAGCAAGCAAACCATGGTATTTTGCAATTGAGCCCCGCAACGACATAATAAAGTGCTTCTATTTCGCACAATGTATTATTAAATGACTAACCCTTAGAATGCGGGAACCGAAAATAGTCGTCTGCTGATAATTCATATAGTGTCTTTTCTCTCAGTAAAAACATGGGTTGGCATCATTTAAGAATCATTTCCATTGGAAATGATTCTAAATTGCTGCCAAACCAAGTTTTTGATGAGAAAAATGGAAAAATAAAAAATATTCAGCAGACGACACAAATTAAGTCAGCATTGTTCGGGTTAACATTACTGCCACGCGCAATGAACGGAATCATCATTTCCATGTGGATAATTATCACTTTCCTTATTTTGATTTCAATGTTATAATATACAAATGCGTGTATTGTATGTTTGAAATGTGATTGTAATGCTAGTACGTATTTCAAAGTATTGTTTGCACTCTATCCGTCTAAAAGGCACATACCAGACGAGCCATGCGATTTGTACATAATAAGATGTGCGATACCTCATGAAACATACTTACAAAATGTACAATATAAATGACGTCGAAAGTTTACGAAATTCTCATAAAAAAATGCAAAACTATATTCCGCAATCACTATGCAAATTTAGTCAAATGTCAACGTCATTTGCAGACAATGTCATACTTTCTGTAAATAGTTTTTCCTGAAAATTCGCACATCGTTTTAGGAGCAAAATCAAATGGTCTATCCCATATGAGACACGCCATGTGATTTTGTGCCTTAGAACATGTGCGATTTTTCATGAAAATTATTTACAAAATGTACGATAGTTTGCGCAAATGACGTCGAAAGTTGATGAAATTTGCTGTGCATTTTCTGTGAAAATTTCGTCATCTTTCGACGTCATTTATAGAAAATGTCACAGCTTCTGTAAATGTATTTCATGAACCTTGAAAAATTGCACATGTTCTTAGATACAAAATCGCATGGCCTGTCTCATATGTGTTTTCATTCTGCACTATCAATGTGCATGATCACGTGGTTACAACAACAACAACGTCGCCCACATTTTGATGACATATGGCGCCGCAAACGCGTCTTCATGAGCTGCATTTGGTCGTCCAGGGAGAGGGAGTTCGGCACAGACTTATGTCGTTTTGCGAAGAATCGATTTCCGTGTTGGTAGACACGGAAATAGATTCTTCGCAAAAACGACATCAGTTTGATGCGCCATATTTCATCAAAGTCCGTTTAATACGTAATAAGGACACTATAACATAACAGAATACGTACTTTGAATCGGTACTTGTTGTTGTTGTTAGTACCACGTGATCATACACCTTGACTATGCTACATTGAATCAGGCTCTGGCGTACTCGTATGAACATGATAGATGAACGATGAAAGTTCAATCAGCGGTTATTTCTTGCCTTAATTATTTACATTTGCTCTGTTTCTCTGTTTCATTTTGCAGATATTTCCTTGCGATATTACAGATTACAGGAATTAGATTATACATTGATTAATCTCCAATCATGGCAAGACATATCAAGCAAACTTAATCAGCATCATGGTATTGAAAGAGATCTTTTTTAATGTTATACAGTGGAACCTCTCTAAACCGGACACCCTGGGAGTCCCAGGGTGTCCGGTTTAGAGAGGTTCCACTGTAAATCAGGCACATGTGCACCGCAAAATAGGTGTATGTGGTTTGCGATCGTGAACAGTTGTTATCAACGGTGAGAGATGACAATAAACACATACGATTATGCAGACATAGATTGCATGGGTGTCCGGTTTAGAGAGGTTCTACTGTATTTGTCTTATTCACACTGTTCTAGCAAAACACACGAACTTTTAGCAAATCAAATAACAATAACGAGAAATAAAAATGTGGCTATGATTTGAGAAAGGGGTGCTTATTGGTTATGGTACCAGTGTAGCCCAGGTCAGCCTGCGCATCCGCGGCGCAGTTTGATTAGCGCGTGCACTGTGTGCCATTCAGTCAATGACACACCCGTAATGCATCAAACGGATAGTTTTGATCCTTATCAAGATTCAAAACTACACTAGAAGATGAGAAGTTATGAATATCGACAACCATAATAAGCCCCATTTCTCCAGTCACAGCCACACATATCAACAGCATAGGCACTTTGTGGTATGAATGACAACCAACCGTGATATCCAACTTAACTCAGATATAATAATAAGCTTATTATTATATCTGAGTTAAGTTGGATATCACGGTTGTTTGTCATTCATACCACAAAGTGCCTATGATCAACAGCAGGTTGCATGATATTGTACCAGAAGAATATTTACTGCACAAAATGGCGTCAATCTGTCCTCCAAATATACGTACTTGGTTATGACATTTGCTTCGTATATATATGAAGTATTTCAAACACAATCCATCACAGGTCACGAAACGGGGACACATCTTTAAATGGAAACTTTATGTTCAAGGTCCGTTTTGTCCGCCATTAAAATGCATAAAGCCCATTTATTTGGCTCGGTTTGATTACTAGAAATTGTACAATCATTATTAGAAGTTCTGGCAGATTCGCGAACGAGTCCTACTTATGCTGCCATCAATATAATTAGGATCAGATGAACAATCGTATCAAGCCACAAAAGCATTACTGCTACTTCTATTGTATTTTGAATGCGCCAAAGTTCGACTCGCATATTCTAAAAAGCGCACATAAGAGTATCAGATAGTTGCGTCATTGAATCGAACAGTCTTTAATATATTTTATAAATCACTTTAGACCACTGCCAAGCAATATAGTCCAAGCATATTGGAGTATTTCGTCCGTATATATCCCATATACAGACGAAATGATCCTATCTATTAAACGTGCAGGCACGTGAAGCACACCTCAAGCGACCGAACCCAATTTTGACGCTGAAATTTGAGAAAGTCATCTTTATCGCCATACGTAATGTGTGTAACATAATTTTTATTCATTTTCATAATTAGAGTAAATGAGCTCGAAAGTCGTCCATTTTTTTAATTTTCATTCCAGTGAAATTACCACCAACTTTCGAGCACATTTACTCCAAATATAAAAATGAATCACATTTATTTTACACAAATAACGTATGGCGATAAACATGGTTTTCTCAAATGTCGGCGTCTGTTCTCTCGTACCGATATATGTGACGCGTCATGACAAATCGTGCCCAATTGGGGCTGCGATCAGCGTAGCCCCAGATCAGCCTGCTCATCCGCACAGTCTGATCATGGTCTACGCTGTTCGCTGTTCGTCATAGGAACATTCATAGTGCTTTTAATAATTGCGCACATGTTCTCATGACGCGCCACATATGTGAAGCGTCACGACAAAATGTGCCTAGATAGGATGCGACCAGTGTAGCCCCATCAGCCCGACCATACGCATAGTCTGATCAGGGTCTACACTGTTCGTGGACATTTCACATATGTCAGTGACGCGCTTTTGCGACGTTAAAATGGGCGGGACAGAATAAGATGAAAATAGAAAAATAAGTCAATTAACAGTTTTATTGAAGTATGTCTTCCATGCCGCCAATTCAATTTTTACCTTCCAATTTGTATCAACGTATTTGGCCCAACGTATCCATAGCACACTATATAGAAGTACACAGTAAACTGTGGCGCACATGTGTAATGAATGATTGTGGAGAGTGTACAATGTACATGTAGCATTGAGTTGCACGGGGAAGTCTGACGTATGGAGTACTCAGGTGCGTAGCTGGTGCATTTTGGCATGTCGAGACCGGGTCATTTTCACTATGCGGTGTATGACTAAAACGTCCAATTTCAATGAACGTGTGCTGACCAATTCGACTACATTACTTCCATTTGCTTCAAATGAAAAATATTACGTTCATACATGTATGTATTATCTGTGATGCTTCCAATTGTCGTGAAATGGAATACATTTCCGTTTTGTATACCCAAAATAAAATAGTTAGATACGCACCTGAAAGTCACGTGGTCTAAGTCAGATAGACACTTCGTGGAGTTGGACACGAGATATATCACTCGACCTAACGGTCTCGTGATATATCTCGTATCCAACTCCACTCAGTGTCTATCCTATACGTACTTTTGGATACTGTTGCGTCCTGTGTTTATGATATTTGTAGTAATTCTTATATATGTTGTTGTTGTGTTGTGATATGTCTTGTATGATGATAAACAACACATCAAAGGATATGTCCACATGTGTCAAACATACATTGTACTTATAGAGTAACTTAACACTGTAAACGTGTACACTGTACTTTTGGTGCTTCTCGAGTAACTGAACACTGTAATAGAAATGCGTATCCAATAAACACGAGACAGCTTAATATCAAAGAACAGGTCGATTAGGATTAATCACGTTGTTTACTGTCATCAGATGTCGGTGTTGTTAAACAACAGATGTTTGTGACCGGGCTGGAAAACGGAACCGTTCGACGTATGCAACCAGCATAGCCCCATATCAGCCTGCGTGTCCGCGCAGTCTGATCTGGGGCTATGCTATTTCCATTTAGTCACTAAAACGTAGTTCAATTGATCGGTGGAAACGTACGGAGTTAGCCCTCATTTTGTGCTGGCGCCTTCAATTATCGTTATCTTAACCAATGGTGCGAAATACTAGAGGATTAGGATATTCATTTTTCACGAGATGTAGCGCTTTAATTCCCCTATTGTCTGTTACCGTGTCACACATTTGCTGTCGTTAGTGTAGGAGCCACGTAGAGGACATGGATTTCTTTTTAATTAGTTCATTCCCACTAAATAACAATTCGTTCCCTCATTTTAGCAATTCTTTCTCTCGAATTAACAATTTGTTCCCACGATATAACAATTCGTTCCCTCGAATTAGCAATTCGTTCCCACGAAATGACACTTCGTTCCCTCAATTTAACAATTCGTTCCCTCGAATTAACAATTCGTTCCCACGATATAGCAATTCGTTCCCTCGAATTAACAATTTGTTCCCACGAAATGACAATTCGTTCCCTCAATTTAATAATTCGTTCCCTCAAATTAACAATCCGTTCCCACGATATAACAACAAATCGTTCCCACGAATTAACAATTCGTTCCCGTGGGAACGAATTGTTATTTCGTGGGAACGAATTGTTAAATTGAGGGAACGAATTGTTAATTCGTGGAAACGAATTGTTAATTCGTGGAAATAAATTGTTAAATTGAGGGAACGAATTATTATTTCGTGGGAACGAATTGTTATTTCGTGGGAATGAATTAATAAAAAAAAAAAGTCTACGTCATGAAATGACGCTCCGTATTATTGAGGTGGGGTGCTGAACGTGTCACACAGACTACAGTATGGTTACGGATACTCGAGTTTAATTTCAGGATGCTGATTTCGTGTGTCGGGTCTCGTGTTTGATTCAGGTGTTTGCTTTCTTATAGAGTACTAGAGGGCTTTGGGTACTCGTGTTTGTTTTCAGGATTTTAGTTTGTTCTAGAACGTTACGGGTCTCGTGTTTTCAAGTTTCTTATTTCTCATAGAGTACTCAAATGGTACGGGTATTCATGGTTGGTTTCAGGTTTCATTTTTCTCATAGAGTACGGGGGCCCGTTTCACTAAGCTTCGTACGACTAAGAAGTTCGTAAGTGAAAAATTGAAATCCACAATAACATTTATTTTAACATTCGACTTTGAAAAATCTTTCGTAAATGTGCTGCAATTAATGAAACGAACCCGTAGGTACAAAATGGTAGCATTTAAGAAACACGTTAATGTGAGAAGAAAATTCATAGAAATCTACGCACGAACATTTTTATCCAACGAAACTTAGTGAAACGGGCCCCTGGAGTGTCGTGCGTAGTCGTGTTTGATGTTATGGTTTCTGATTTCTCATATAGTACTGAAGAATAAAGTGTAGTTGTGACTGATATCAGGGAGCCGTTTCACTAAACTTCGTACGACTAAAATGTTCGTAAGTGCAAAATTATGATAGTCTGTAAATTTCACATTAACATTGTTTTCTTGTAAATAATTATTGGATTTACATTTATTGAGCCTATGCTCAATAAATGTAAATCCATAAATTGAAATTTACAGACGATCTTAAATTTGCACTTACGAACATTTTAGTGGTAAGAAGTTTAGTGAAACGGGCCCCAGGTTTCTGGTACTGAAGGATTCCACGTACACATGTTTGATTGCATGTGTGTGTTATAGTAGAGTACTAGAGGGTTACTGGTACTCATGTTTGATTTCAGATGTTTGATTTGCCATAGAGTACTGGGGCCCGCTTCACTGAACTTCGTACGACTAAAATGTTCGTAAGTTCAACTTTAGGATCGCCTGTAAATATCAATTGATGGATTTACAAGGCTGCATATGCAGCATATGCTCAATAAATGTAAATCCAATCATTGTTTACACGAAAACGTTGTTAATTTGAACTGTTCAGACGATCGTAATTGTTCACTTACGAACATTTTAGTCGTACGAAGTTTAGTTGAAACGGCCCCTAGGTGTCCGATTTCCCGCGGAGTGCTGGAGGGATATGGGTAATAATGTTGGATGCTAGGTGTCCGATTTCCCATAGAGTACTGGATGGTTACCGGTACTCATGTTTGACGTCATGATTCTGATTTCTCACAGGAGTCATGAAGAGTAACGAACTTACATGTACTTATGTGATATTTCAGGTTTCTAACGTCACTTGGAGAAACCTGTAAACAAACGGAACTCATGTTTGGCATCAGGCGGCCGTTTTCGACTAAACTTCGTTCGACTAAAATATGCGTAAGTGCAAACTTATGATAGTCTGTAAATGTCACATTAACAATGTTTTCTTGAAAACGATTATTGGATTTACATATATTGAGCATAGGCTGCATATGCATATCCATGTCCCCTGTGGGACTCCGTAACAATTAGCGTTCTTCAAGTCATTGTGTGTGCATACATTTAATCATGAACATGCATCATTTCTACGCACGCTTATCAGGGAGTTATTATGTTCGTGCTGACTGTTTCCGTATTAATGTCCGGGAGTTCATATTGATCAGTGCCGGAACAACGCTTCACCTTCTGAAATATACTGAGCGACAAAAGACACAGTACAGTCCCTTAACCCTTTCACCCCTAAGTAACTGAATGGACTGCGATATGTTCGTTTTGTAACCAATCCAATCATCGCAAAATCATTTTCAGACTATTCCATTTATAAAAAAAACAAAAAAAAATCTCAAAAATATGAAAATTACTTTCAAACAGTGCAGATCCTGATGAGACGGCTCGTTACGAGCCGGCTCATCTGGATCTGCACTGTTTGCATAAACCGATATAGCGGGCTTTCGGGTTCAAAGGGTTAAACACTGGATTTATCTGCGTAAATAAAAGAAACACGATACTAAGACGACTGTGTTTTTAACAAGCATAATTGATTCACATCACGAAATAACGTAAAGTTTTCAACCGTCGAATGCTCCAAATGACGTCAAAACGTGACGTAGGGGTTGATAACAAAAGTAATCCGTAATTATGGAAGTGTATGCAAGTGCCTGCAGCAAGTTCAATCAACATTATACGGTGGATAACGTCTGCCGGGCTACGACGGCAGCACATCGTTGCCTCATGGAGTAAATCAGGCGTCGTATCACGTTCTGTGGTATCCGTGCCCACTCCTCTAGTAGCGCAGCTTCCAGCGGACCGGCGCTTTGCGGCTGCATGCGTCTGGCTCTCACGCGTCGTCCAAGCTCGTCCCAGAGATGTTCCGCCGGACTTAGGTCCGGACTATGTGACGGCCACTGCATGACGTTAACGCCGTGTTCACGCAATAAATGCATGCTGGCAGCAGTGTTATGGGGCCTCCCGTTGTCTTGCTGGTACAGAGTCAGGCCATTATTACCTCATGAATGGAACAACTGTCCACTGGAGTACGTTGTCTCTTTAGTTTATGGCACATCTACGTCCGCGCATGACGTGCAACTCAGTTTTGTAGTCACGACTGATACCAGCCCACACCATCACGCTGCCACCGAATCGGTTTGCCTCGACGACACAACACTGGGCAACTAATGTTGTCCATAAGCGTCATTTGCTGTCGTGACCCGCGGGCGACCACTGGGTGATCCTGAGTGTTTCTCAGTTGTTGGCAGCGATGCCAAAGGTCAACGATAGTGGCTCGTCTGAAGTTCATTAGTCTGGCGACATGATGACCCCGCATTCAGCATATCAAGTACTCGATTTCGTTGATCATTACTTAGGTGCGGCATGTTGGAATGTCGAATTTTGCATTGTGGTTTTTGTCGGCTATCTCGAGGCTGTCCACGGCCCATATTTAGCACGGAATTGTCATCCGTAACTGTGCATGGCCGACATTAACAAAACAATACACTGTTCACACACGGGTGGTTACTCTATATCAATGGACAAAACGTGTATTGTATAGGTTCATTAATTTTCTGCAAACGTGGAATTCATTAAAACATAATGTGTTTCAAATCGTGCAGAAAAATCATCGCGACTAATTGAAAACTGTACGGTTACTTTTGTCGCTGAGTATAGCTCCTTCTAAATCATCACTAATTTGTTTCATTTATATATAGCATTGCCCGTGGTATTAATGTTACATATACGGTTCCGAGGGCAGCTTCAGGCATACTATATTGTATATTACGATGGAATCGTGTAGGCTAAATTTATAAGATACATTGATTTGGACACGTGACAGGTGGACTATGAAATAAATGAGAACGAACAGAATTTGATATTGAAGAAATTAAGGTATGTGTTTTAATTTTGAATGAGAGGTATTAATGACTTAGCTGCTATTGTATCATGTTTTGGAAAGCCGAACCAATAGTGCATTTTATCACGAATGAATTATGTGGCTGTAACCGGCGAAATGTGGCTTATGTGTTTTGCGACCAGTGTAGATCTAGACCAGCATGTGCATCCACACAATCTGATCAGGATTGCTGGTCTCGCAATTCCAGTTATGAAACACCCGTTATGCTTCTAGCAAGCATTATATATCATTATCAGTGTACAGCAGAGTGCTATATGATTAGCAGTTACACTGGTTATATATCCCATTAACACAATTCTCCAGTCACAGACAGAAATATAGATCCTGATCTACGGAGCCCCGTAGGGGACGTATAATTCTTTGTTTTATTAATTCGATCCCACGAAGTAACAAATCGTTCCTTCAATTTAACAATTCGTTCACTCAAATTAACAATTCGTTCCCACGATATAACTATTCGTTCCCACAAAATAACAATTCGTTCCTGTGGGAACGAATTGTTATTTCGTGGGAACGAATTTCTAAATTGAGGGAAGGAATTGTTAATTCGTATAAACGATTTAATGAAAAAAAATCCGTACTGATCCGCCTGCACAGCCACACTGTCATAATATGATCTATACCGAGCGACAACAGAAACCGTACAGTCTAGATTATCTGTGTGACAACGAGAAGTGTATACTAACAACGATACAAGTCTATGCACCCACTATATTGAATTCATATCACTAACACATATGAGACACGCCATGTGATTGTGTACCTTCGGACATTGCGTAATTTCATTAAATACATTTAAAAAATTTACAATATTTTTCATAAATAAAGTCAAAAGTTGACGTAATTTTCGGAATTATATTCCGCATGTACTCTGGAAATGTTGTCAACTTTTGACGCCATTTACGGAAAATATTGTAAGTTTTGTAAACGTAGTTCATGAAATTACGCAGATTTCCGAAGTTACAAAATAACATGTCGTGTCTCGTATCAGTGAACATCGATATGTGACGTATCGTTTGAATACAGATGTGAAACTGTGATCATGAAAATGTATTTTACTGAATGCAGCAAATTCAATTACATTATTGCGTTGGTCATTATTTCGGCACTTCATGTTGGATTATCATGTTATTCGGTTATCTCGAAGCTGTGCACAGACGATATTTTGCACGGAATCGTTCAATCGTAACTAAATACGGGTTGGAATTGGCAAAACGTACAAGGGCCCGTTTCACTAAACTTCGTACTACTAAAATGTTCGTAAGTGCAGATTTAGAATAGTCTGTAAATTTCAATTGATGGCTTTACATTTACTGAGCATAGGCTGCATATGCAGCCTATGCTCAATAAATGTAAATACAATAATGTTTACAAGAAATGATAACGTGAATGTGAAATTTACAGACTATCATAATTTTGCACTTACGAACATTTTAGTCATAGGAAGTTTAGTGAAACGACCCCAGGTGATTAGTCAATGCCAATCGGCATAATAGGTACTGTGTTAGTTCAATATATTTTTAAAAGTAAATATAATATAAAAACATATTGCACATCGTATATATATATGGTTGTATTTGTACGTGTTTTTTTTGTCGCTGAGTATAATAGTTTTGCTGACCACAGTAACGCTGTTTTTATGACCGATAAAATGGCAACAATTGTATCAGGTCTGAAGCTAGAAACCAAATTGCTACCCCGCTCCATACATCTCGCGAGGGTAGCAATCTAACCCCATCTCTTTAATGTAACGCATGGAAGAGAGGCTTTTTGCAATCGGTTATCCGGCGTGTTTGATATATTAGCGATATATTAGCGATATAAAACTGTCAAAGCTGTATGAATACATTATTAATAAAGATAAAACACATGCAGAAATTGGTTATTTTACCATGTCAAAGTGTTTATCTGACATTTACATGCATATCTTATAAATTTGAAAGCTTCATTTCGTTATGTTGAACAACAACTAGAGAAACGATGGCTTCCATGGGGAAATGATTTTCCTGTTCTATTATTGTTGGCAATGTACTAGTTATATACTATTAGTGTAAAGCAGGCCCGTAGCCAGGGGGGTCGGAGCGGTCGGACGACCCCCCCCCCCCCCCCGCCCAGCCTCGAGGTCCACTTTTTTAGCCTCGAGGTCCAATTTTTTAGACCCCCCTAGATACCTCAGGCCCCTTGGGCCTTCGAAACGACCCCCTTCAAACAGGTCCGGCTACGGGCCTGTAAAGGTATAACATATACAGTTTACTAAATTATAACACACCATCAACATTTGGGTATGCACTTCGGTTGCTCACGTTTTTGAATGGGTAAAATTGTAGCCGTAGATGACAAATCGGAGGCGAATTATTATAGCTACTGTCTGTTTCACGAAAGCTGCCCAAATTTTACGGTCATATAAACAATTCAAAAACAATATTGTTTTCGATAATATTAAATTAAAGGAAAATTTATGAATGAGCCTTCTTTTTATTTCGTGAAATTTGGTGAAATAATGGTTTTATTACGAACAATTTATTTCTCTGTGGGAATTTAACATGGGAAAAAAAGAGATAGAGGGGTTGTGGGAGGAGTCTTGGAAATTGACTCCGAAACCTGGCTAGGAATTGGAAATGATCTAACTAAGAAAACAAAAGTTAAATTTTAAAAATCGGTCCAGTATTTCTGAAATTTAAAAAAAATTAATTTCCCCATGTTAAATCCCCATAGACATCTTCACTCTGTGAAGATGTCTATGGGAATTTAACATGTATGTATAACTTTATTTCCTCCAATGCTAGGAGAGTACATAATTTGAATTAAACAACAATACATGGATAAACAATTATCAAATTTCATATCAATAGCTTCATTTTCAAAGCAACTGTGCGATGGAAATGCAGCTGAAGACATTCTCAACCCAATAAACATTGTCGCACATGGGCCTTGCGAAATGCTCTCTGATCAGTGACCGTTAGGCTGAATATATACGACACAGTGTGCGTGCACATTCTGTTAAGAACAGAAAATATTCGTCTTCCACCATAAAGTTCATAATCATGTCGTGTTTTCCTCCTAACACGTGTATAATCAATGTTTCAGTGTCATTGTTCGATAAGTATTCATATAGCCGCCTACCAAATTTCACCTTGGTATACTGCCAAAATTGGCACAACACTATTCTAACGGCAGCGTAATTACACTCGCGTAGTAAATGAACGAGTTCGTCATCAAAATCGGCCCAACATTTACTACATATCCTGGACTATCAGATCAGAACGGTTGATTCTAACTGTACATAGCTTTGCAGCAAATGTACAAGCGCGCAACCTTGACGGATGTTTCAGTGCTGCATACCACAAATTTGATGGTGTTAAAGATATTTGAATGTTTCCAAATCTTGTAAATTGCAAGTCATTTACCATGCTCGACCTCCATCGCGCAACATCCGCCAAGCTAGTGACGCCCTTACATTGTTCTTTCCAGGCATGTTTCGAGGGAGTCTCACTGTTTATTTTGAACATCTAGATTATCAGTCAAGTTATGTTTCTGTAATACTCGAATCATGTCTGGAATAAAAACCCATACTGCACATGCGCACTGTTCATTGTGAACTGATAAAGTCTGTGAATAAATAGATATTTCACGATATGTGTATTGTCGCACCTACACAACATTCCAAAAAAGTTCAACTTCTGCATGTCAATATACGACTCCAGTGTTGAAGAACCTATCATACCCAGGGCACACGCAGTTCTTGTTTCAGTTGGAAATGACTGAGATACCTTAATACAAAAATGGTGTACTGTTTCCAGTTTTTGCAAATTTGCGGTCGAGATTGAGTTCCACAATTCGCACCCAAATAGAGCGCGCGGAAGTACAATTGTCTTGTAGAGCTTGAGTGCAGTAATCAGATTGAGTCCGTCACGATGGATGCCCGTGTTCGCCAGTGAAAGGAATGTACCCCGAGCCGTCTGCACTACCAAGTCGATATTCCCGGGGCGTATTAGGTATTTTGATTGTACTATTCCGAGGTGTTTATATTCGGTTGTTTCGCGAATTGTAGTTGGTCCGTAACGCCATTGTCTCGTTTGTTTGGAATAATTGCGCCGTGATTCACCAATTACAATAACATCGCTCTTCAGCGGATTATAGCGGAACCGCCACATTGAGCTGTATTGCCTACATATGTCCAGCATGCGATCGAGGCCGCGTTTGGTCAGCGAGAGCAGCGAGAGCAGCGCGATATCGTCAGCCTGTGTGGGGGCGCTGTAGGACATGTCACCAATGGTTAATCCGTCTCGAGATACATCTAGCAGATTTAACAGATCGTTTATAAAGACGGCATACAAGAAAGGGGAAGTTATCAAAACAGAGTATAGTCTGAAGCGGGAGCATGTTCGCGGCGTGTTCTGGCTTTTTTCGAAACGTCGGGTAATGTGCTTTATTCGGACTGACGGCTGTGATAGATAGTTCCATGCATTGTGTAGATACATAAGGGCCTGTGCATCCAATCATGGTCTGATTCTGATCTGCAATGACCGCTATTCCGTCCGTGAAATACCCGTTATGCAGTATACACCAGCATGTACAGAGCCCCGCAGGGGACATGGATTTTTTTTATTAATTCGTTCCCATGAAATAACAATTCATTCCCTCAATTTATTAATTCGTTCCCACGAAATAATAATTCGCTCTCACGAATTAACAATTCGTTCCCACGAATTAACAATTCGTTCCCACGATATATCGTGGGAACGAATTGTTAATTCGAGGGAACGAATAGTTATATGGTTAGAACGAATTTTTATATTGAGGGAACGAATTGTTATTTCGTGGGAACGAATTGTTAAATTGAGGTAACGAATTGTTAATTCGTGGGAACGAATTGTTATATCGTGGGAACGAATTGTTATTTCGTTGGAACGAATTGTTAATTCGAGGGAACGAATTGTTAATTCGTGGGAACGAATTGTTAAATTGAGGGAACGAATTATTATTTCGTGGGAACGAATTTTTAATTAATTCGTGGGAAAGAATTGTTAAATTGAGGGAACGAATTGTTATTTCGTGGGAACGAAGTGTTATTTCGTGGGAACGAAGTGTTATTTCGCACACATGAGACTGCTAGCATATGCTACTATTTCCAGAGCAATATTTACCATGGCAACACTGTCATTTACCATGGTAACACTGTCAGACAATACAGGCGGATACAGTTGTACACCACCGCCTCTGCTAATCTTGCCAACATATCAATGTCTTTATTTACAAAATATTTGATTATTGTGCTTGAAAGCAAGCAGCTTGATTGGCTGAGCCTGAGCTGTGCTGAGATGTGCACCCAATCAAGTTGTGTGATTGCGAGTTGGTATTTCCAATAGATGTTCAGAAACGTTGGCATCTGGACAAGATCAAGCAGGCGGTGGTATGTAGGAAACAAGCAGGCAATTGATTTCCCATGGACCCACATTCACACAAACATAACAATCACAAAATCAAGTTTGTTACTGCCTATTTCATCAACATTGCAAAGTAATCTTTTCCAGCAAAGTATACTTTGAGGGAGACATTTTCAATTTAAGGATAACTTTTTTATTTTTTATTATACTGGATGTATTACATTATCACAGCCAAAATGGTTGTGATAATGTAATAAATTCAGTATAATAATTCTGCATACTTTTAATCATCAAATATATGCAGTAGTTAGTTCTGTATGAAATGATGCATTTCGGAAAAAATAAATGATTACTCCCTCAAAGTATACTTTGCAATTTTGATGAAATCGGCTACTGGAATCAGTGACCTAGGCCGGTTCTTTTTTGACGGAACCGTCTACTTTCAGTTTAAAAATCTCTATCGCACCCCCACATCAAGTCGCACACAGAAATGTTAACCTGCATGTGTAGAGCATGCACATAATATAATAAAATGTTTGGCACAGACATACCTTTCCTGCAGAATCAATTTTATTTATCGCTCTGTCATAATAATAACAATCAATGCCGTTGTCCTGAGAATTTACTCCTTGTTGCTAAGCTGTACCAGGACTGGTTTACGGTGACATTATCCATTAGTCGACTGGTTCCTATAAGGATAGACTGTGGCGAGTTCATTAATTTTCTGTTCCGGCTACAATATGAATTTACCACTGAGTAAATAGTTGTCTTGTGACTTGGCATTAAATCTGATGGCGAATGGTGTGAGTGGAAACAATATGATATGACAGAGTGAATTTCTTATTTGTGGCTGTTGCTGAAGAAATGGGTCCTATGGGATCTGTGACTATTGTAGCTCCTGATCAAATAGCACACAAGTGTAGCCCCATAACGATATATCAGTATAGTGCTTATCAGAAGCATGACAGGTGTTTCATTGGTGGAATTGCGAACAGTGCATATCCTGATCAAACTGTGAAAATGCACATGCTGATCCGGATCTACACTTCTCACAATATCGGTAAGCCCATTTCTCCAGTCATAGCCACATGCATAGTTATGACGTGTTTCCACGCTTTATAAACGGCAGAATGTTGAACGTTGCATCAGTGTGACAAATTCGCAAGTATGGCAGCTCCTGTGCGCCGGGCTATAAATTATCGGGCAGCACTCGGAATAAAACGGTCATTGCTGCTTAACCATCAGTAGCCGATTTCACCAAAATTGCAAAGTATACTTATCTTGCTAAGTACACTTTGAGGAAGAAATGTTCAACTTAAGGATAAATTTATTAATTGTTATTATACTGAATTTATTACATTATCACAACCATTTTGGCTGTGATAATGTAATAAATTCAGTATAATAATTATGCATACTTTTAATCATCAAATATATGCAGTCGTTAGTTCTATATAAAATAATGCATTTCGGAAAAACTTAATGATTACTACCTCAAAGTATACTTAGCTAGATAAGAATGCTTAGCAATTTTGGTTAAATCGTCTACTGGTCCGCTTGGCCTACGCCAGTGATTGTGGTCTACATTGTTTCATAAACAAATGTATTGGTAGCAATCATGACCGGTAGACTATAAATAGTGTAGACAATAAGCTTACGATTATATGGAGGCTATTTATATGCGTGTGTGCATGACGATGTTCCATGAAAAACGAATGTGATACGTTAGATTGCATGTAAGTGTCGCGGTACGTAACTCACTGAGGGGAGGAAGTGTGTATTCGTGCCCGGCTAGCTCAGTCGGTTAGAGCGATGGTACGGTAAACCAGAGGTCCCGGGTTCGAGTCCCGGGCCGGTGCACATTTTTCTCGCCCTGTGACATTTGGCGCCCAACGACACTCATGAGGGTTGGACGAGCCCCCAAATGTAATCGGATACGGAAAATGCAACGGAAAAAATGTGCACCGACCGGGGATCGAACCCGGGACCTTCCCAATACCAGCGGGACGCGCTAACCAAATGCGCTACCGGAGCACGATGCTCTCGATCGGTATATTTATATCCACATTCAACTCATGATTACACATGGTACCACTTCCGTTACACTCCTCCCCCCGCCACCTTTGGGTTTCGTCAAACTCACCCCAAGTTCACCCCTCTAGAGAGCCCTGCTTCTGTTTCTCGGAACTCTTCTTGGCATCCTGTCTGGCCTTGGAGTATGCCAGCTCCAATCGGTTGCCGAGTTTCTGTTCATAGTCGTGTGTGCTTTTGGCGCTGATATCGTCGGGTTTGAGACCAAGAAATGCGTCAATCGCCAGACGTGGGTGTCTCCCATACATCAAGTAGTATGGAGAGTATCCCGTGCTGTCGTGCTGTGTGCAGTTGTACGCATGTACCAAGGTTGGTACATGCGCCTTCCAGTCTGATTTCTGGTCTTCTTCGAGCGTGCCCAGCATCTTTAGGAGCATCTGGTTGAACCTCTCTACCATCCCATTACCCATGGGATGGTACGGCGTGGTTCTGGATTTCCGGATTCCGGCGATGGCGCATAGTCCTTCGATTATCTTGCTCTCGTGAAGTTCTGGCCCCTGTCGCTGTGTATGGTGGCTGGGAACCCGTAGTGTACAACGAAGGAGTCGAAAAGCACCCTCGCCGTCGTCCTGGCCGTCTGATTCCTGGTCGGAATCGCCTGCGCGTAGCGCGTGAAATGGTCAGTGACGACGAGGATGTTCTCGAATCCTCCTTGGTACCTTTCGAGTGATAGGTAGTCCACACATACCAGCTCCATGGGCGCAGACGACGAGATGCTGACAAGTTCCGCGCTTCGTGTCGGTGCCGTCTCCCGGAGAATACAGCGTCTACAGGATTTTACCCACTCTCCGCACGTATGCCTCCATGCCCGGCCAGTAGATCGTTGTTTGAACAACGCTATGGTGCGATCGCGTCCCTGGTGGCCGAGGTCATCATGGAGGGCGGAGAATGCCATCTGGTGCACAAGCAGAGGTAACACTAGCAACCTGACATCCTGCTCCTGGATGGTAGCGCATCTGTACAGCACCTCGTTGTGGATGATCAGCTGATCCCAGATCTTCAGGTATCGCCTATCAATGAGATCTGAACCCGCCCGCATAGCGGACGGCGGGGTTCCACTCTTGATACTGTCGATAACCTGTCGAATCTGCGGATCAGCTAACTGCAACTTCCTCCAGTCTTTGTCGCTGAGGGCGTACTGGTCGACTAGCTCTGCAGGAGGGTCGTGTAACTGCTCAGTGAGTTTCTCGGCGTCGGGCGATGACACGAGGCTGTCTGCACATGGAAAATCCTCCACCGAAACTGACACGGTTTGGCAAAGGGCGTTGAATACTGGCGTATATATCACTTGTTCGGGTCGGCGAGACAAAACATCTGCGTCAGTGTTGTCCTTCCCTCGCCGGTACTTGATTGTGAAATCGTAATAATTCGCAAGTGCAGCGACCCAGCGCTGACCGGTGGCGTCGAGTTTGGCCGTTGTGAGTACGTAGGTGAGAGGGTTATTGTCGGTTTCCACGCTGAATTTGGTACCATAAAGGTAGTCGTGGAGTTTTTCGGTGACCGTCCATTTCAAAGCCAAAAACTCGAGCTTGTGGGCCGGGTAGTTCTTCTCGGCTGGTTTTAAGCTCCGGCTGGCGTAGGCAACGACTCGATCCTTGCCATCCTGTCTCTGGTACAGCACTGCGCCTAATCCCTTGGATGATGCATCTGTATGCACCACAAACGGCATGTCGTTGTTGGCGTTTTTATGTCGCGGTACGTAACTCACTGAGGGGAGGAAGTGTGTATTCGTGCCCGGCTAGCTCAGTCGGTTAGAGCGATGGTACGGTAAACCAGAGGTCCCGGGTTCGAGCCCCGGGCCGGAGCACATTTTTCTCGCCCTGTGACATTTGGCGCCCAACGTGGGGCCGTGACTGATATATATACTACCCAAAATGTACCAAATATATGGAATTCAGTGACGAATTAAATATAGAATTCGGGGACGAATTCCAATTTGGCGGGGAAGTATGTCGCGGTACGTAACTCACTGAGGGGAGGAAGTGTGTATTCGTGCCCGGCTAGCTCAGTCGGTTAGAGCGATGGTACGGTAAACCAGAGGTCCCGGGTTCGAGTCCCGGGCCGGAGCACATTTTTCCGACCCTGTGACATTTGGCGCCCAACGAGGGACCGTGACTGATATATATACTACCAAAAAATGTACCAAATATATGGAATTCAGAGACGAATTAAATATAGAATTCGGGGACGAATTCTAATTTGGCGGGGAAGTATGTCGCGGTACGTAACTCACTGAGGGGAGGAAGTGTGTATTCGTGCCCGGCTAGCTCAGTCGGTTAGAGCGATGGTACGGTAAACCAGAGGTCCCGGGTTCGAGTCCCGGGCCGGTGCACATTTTTCTCACCCTGTGACATTTCCGGTTTCGAGCCCCGGGCCGGAGCACATTTTTCTCACCCTGTGACATTCGTCCCCGAATTTGGTGGGGAAATATGTCACGGTACGTAACTCACTGTGGGGAGGAAATGTGTATTCGTGCCCGGCTAGCTCAGTCGGTTAGAGCGATGGTACGGTAAACCAGAGGTCCCGGGTTCGAGCCCCGGGCCGGAGCACCATTTTCTCACCCTGTGACATCTGGCGCCCAACGAGGGACCGCGACTGATATATTTACTACCCAAAATGTACCAAATATATGGAATTCAGAGACGAATTAAATATAGAATTCGGGGACGAATTCCAATTTGGTGGGGAAGTATGTCACGGTACGTAACTCACTGTGGGGAGGAAATGTGTATTCGTGCCCGGCTAGCTCAGTCGGTTAGAGCGATGGTACGGTAAACCAGAGGTCCCGGGTTCGAGCCCCGGGCCGGAGCACATTTTCCTCGCCCTGTGACATTTGGCGCCCAACGAGGGACCGTGACTGATATATATACTACCAAAAAATGTACCAAATATATGGAATTCAGAGACGAATTAAATATAGAATTCGGGGACGAATTCTAATTTGGCGGGGAAGTATGTCGCGGTACGTAACTCACTGAGGGGAGGAAGTGTGTATTCGTGCCCGGCTAGCTCTGTCGGTTAGAGCGATGGTACGGTAAACCAAAGGTCCCGGGTTCGAGTCCCGGGCCGGTGCACATTTTTCTCGCCCTGTGACATTTTATGTCACGGTACGTAACTCACTGTGGGGAGGAAATGTGTATTCGTGCCCGGCTAGCTCAGTCGGTTAGAGCGATGGTACGGTAAACCAGAGGTCCCGGGTTCGAGCCCCGGGCCGGAGCACATTTTTCTCACCCTGTGACATCTGGCGCCCAACGAGGGACCGTGACTGATATATTTACTACCCAAAATATACCAAATATATGGAATTCAGAGACGAATTAAATATAGAATTCGGGGACGAATTCTAATTTGGCGGGGAAGTATGTCGCGGTACGTAACTCACTGAGGGGAGGAAGTGTGTATTCGTGCCCGGCTAGCTCAGTCGGTTAGAGCGATGGTACGGTAAACCAGAGGTCCCGGGTTCGAGTCCCGGGCCGGTGCACATTTTTCTCGCCCTGTGACATTTGGCGCCCAACGAGGGACCGTGACTGATATATATACTACCCAAAAATGTACCAAATATATGGAATTCAGAGACGAATTAAATATAGAATTCGGTGACGAATTCCAATTTGGCGGGGAAGTATGTCACGGTACGTAACTCACTGTGGGCAGGAAATGTGTATTCGTGCCCGGCTAGCTCAGTCGGTTAGAGCGATGGTACGGTAAACCAGAGGTCCCGGGTTCGAGCCCCGGGCCGGAGCACATTTTTCTCACCCTGTGACATCTGGCGCCCAACGAGGGACCGTGACTGATATATTTACTACCCAAAATGTACCAAATATATGGAATTCAGAGACGAATTAAATATAGAATTCGGGGACGAATTCCAATTTGGTGGGGAAGTATGTCACGGTACGTAACTCACTGTGGGGAGGAAATGTGTATTCGTGCCCGGCTAGCTCAGTCGGTTAGAGCGATGGTACGGTAAACCAGAGGTCCCGGGTTCGAGCCCCGGGCCGGAGCACATTTTCCTCGCCCTGTGACATTTGGCGCCCAACGAGGGACCGTGACTGATATATATACTACCAAAAAATGTACCAAATATATGGAATTCAGAGACGAATTAAATATAGAATTCGGGGACGAATTCTAATTTGGCGGGGAAGTATGTCGCGGTACGTAACTCACTGAGGGGAGGAAGTGTGTATTCGTGCCCGGCTAGTTCAGTCGGTTAGAGCGATGGTACGGTAAACCAAAGGTCCCGGGTTCGAGTCCCGGGCCGGTGCACATTTTTCTCGCCCTGTGACATTTTATGTCACGGTACGTAACTCACTGTGGGGAGGAAATGTGTATTCGTGCCCGGCTAGTTCAGTCGGTTAGAGCGATGGTACGGTAAACCAGAGGTCCCGGGTTCGAGCCCCGGGCCGGAGCACATTTTTCTCACCCTGTGACATCTGGCGCCCAACGAGGGACCGTGACTGATATATTTACTACCCAAAATATACCAAATATATGGAATTCAGAGACGAAATTAAATATAGAATTCGGGGACGAATTCTAATTTGGCGAAGTATGTCGCGGTACGTAACTCACTGAGGGGAGGAAGTGTGTATTCGTGCCCGGCTAGCTCAGTCGGTTAGAGCCATGGTACGGTAAACCAGAGGTCCCGGGTTCGAGTCCCGGACCGGTGCACATTTTTCTCGCCCTGTGACATTTGGCGCCCAACGAGGGACCGTGACTGATATATATACTACCCAAAAATGTACCAAATATATGGAATTCAGAGACGAATTAAATATAGAATTCGGTGACGAATTCCAATTTGGCGGGGAAGTATGTCACGGTACGTAACTCACTGTGGGGAGGAAATGTGTATTCGTGCCCGGCTAGCTCAGTCGGTTAGAGCGATGGTACGGTAATCCAGAGGTCCCGGGTTCGAGCCCCGGGCCGGAGCACATTTTTCTCACCCTGTGACATCTGGCGCCCAACGAGGGACCGTGACTGATATATATACTACCCAAAATGTACCAAATATATGGAATTCAGAGACGAATTAAATATAGAATTCGGGGACGAATTCCAATTTGGTGGGGAAGTATGTCACGGTACGTAACTCACTGTGGGGAGGAAGTGTGTATTCGTGCCCGGCTAGCTCAGTCGGTTAGAGCGATGGTACGATAAACCAGAGGTCCCGGGTTCGAGCCCGGGCCGGAGCACATTTTTCTCGCCCTGTGACATTTGGCGCCCAACGAGGGACCGTGACTGATATATATACTACCCAAAAATGTACCAAATATATGGAATTCAGAGACGAATTAAATATAGAATTCGGTGACGAATTCCAATTTGGCGGGGAAGTATGTCACGGTACGTAACTCACTGTGGGGAGGAAATGTGTACTCGTGCCCGGCTAGCTCAGTCGGTTAGAGCGACGGTACGGTAAACCAGAGGTCCCGGGTTCGAGCCCCGGGCCGGAGCACATTTTTCTCACCCTGTGACATCTGGCGCCCAACGAGGGACCGTGACTGATACATTTACTACCCAAAATATACCAAATATATGGAATTCAGAGACGAATTAAATATAGAATTCGGGGACGAATTCCAATTTGGTGAGAAAAATGTGCACCGGCCCGGGGCTCGAACCCGGGACCTCTGGTTTACCGTACCATCGCTCTAACCGACTGAGCTAGCCGGGCACTAATACACACTTCCTCCCCACATTGAGTTACGTACCGTGACATACTTCCCCGCCAAATTGGAATTCGTCCCCGAATTCTATATTTAATTCGTCTCTGAATTCCATATATTTGGTATATTTTGGGTAGTAAATATATCAGTCACGGTCCCTCGTTGGGCGCCAGATGTCACAGGGTGAGAAAAATGTGCTCCGGCCCGGGGCTCGAACCCGGGACCTCTGGTTTACCGTACCATCGCTCTAACCGACTGAGCTAGCCGGGCACGAATACACATTTCCTCCCCACAGTGAGTTACGTACCGCGACATACTTCCCCGCCAAATTGGAATTCGTCACCGAATTCTATATTTAATTCGTCTCTGAATTCCATATATTTGGTACATTTTTGGGTAGTATATATATCAGTCACGGCCCCACGTTGGGCGCCAGATGTCACAGGGTGAGAAAAATGTGCACCGGCCCGGGGCCGAACCCGGGACCTCTGGTTTACCGTACCATCGCTCTAACCGACTGAGCTAGCCGGACACGAATACACACTTCCTCCCCACAGTGAGTTACGTACCGTGACATAAGTATACGGATGTCGTGATATATGATATACAGGCAGTAATCAGGGGGGGGGGGGGGGGGGGGGGGGGGGGGGGGGGGGGGGGGGGTGCGATGGGTGCGAACGCACCCCCTAAAATTTGCAAATTTAACAAATTATTAGATAAAATAAACTACATTTCGTAAAATGAAAATTTCTCTGCTAAAATAAATAAAATTTCGCATAATAATTATATCGATGTATGGAGGGCTCTAGAAGCCAGGATTTGCGTTCTTTATAAAAAATAAATTCAGGGGGGGGGGCATGCACCCGGACCCCCCAGACAATTCGCGGCTATCGCCGCTCAATGCGCACCCCCCTCAACAAGATCCTGGTTACGCGCCGGATATATTAGTCACATGGAAGCAAATCAATCCTGTTTTATTTTGTTTGGCTGATTCAGAGACTAGATTCGACTATTTTTGATTGGGAGATATATACCAATCAGTCTGCAACGGCTTAATATAGAAAACTGCATGACTTGTGGAGGCGAGTTTGATTCCTGGCGATGAATCAAATATTCCGATGAAAGTTTCTGGAATCAATCAAAGAACTGCCGCCGCTTTCATTGTTTGTTTAAACGTCTGTGTGACTTTGACAGAGTGCATTGAGACGATCACGGATCAAAACGGACCTTGTGATGATAGCGACCAGAGTTGCCCCTGTAGCCTATTTCACCAACATTGCAAAGTATACTTATCTAGCAAAGTATACTTTCAGGGAGAAATTTCAATTTAAAGATCAATTTATTAATGTTTAGTATACTGAATGTATTATCACAGCCATTTTGGCTGTGATAATGTAATAAATTCAGTATAATAATTCTGCATACTTTTAATCATCAAATATATGCAGTCGTTAGTTCTATATGAAATAATGCATTTCGGGAAAAATAAATGATTACTCCCTCAATGTATACTTTGCTAGATAAGTATACTTTGAAATTTTGATGAAATCGGCTACTGATCAGCCTGTGCATCCCCGCTGTCTGACCAGGGGACCGTTTCACTAAATTTCGTACGACTAAGATGTTCGTAAGTGCAAATTTAGGATCGTCTGGAGGAATTAGATAATTAAATGCGTCACCTAAACAAATTATTTTCGGCAGTTTATAAAGTATGATCATTGCACATCAAAAATTAAATACAGATAATAAATAGTAATGTCCGTTAACTGTTTAAGGAAACACGGTTATCGCCCCTGATATCAGTGTGGAAATGTACGTGGGGTAATTGTGAATGAATGTTTAGTTTGCCAGAAAATTTCTCAGATGATGTCTCTGATATAAAGAACATGTTATGCCTACTGAGTGGGCGTGTACCTTTAATACATATACCCAATAGATGTATTTACAAGGATGATATTACCAGTAACTATTTAACATATGTATTAATTTGTTTACTGATTTTATACGAAACGATGCTATGCCGATTTGTTTCATGAAATCATTCAACGAGTGAATATATATCATATTGTATCAAGACACATACCAAAGATAATAAGTTTATCATAGGCACATCATCATGCATTGGGGCTGTACTGATAACATAACACGATTCGTTTAGCTGCCGCCTCATTTACATATGCATTACTTAGAGGTTAATACGTGGCTTGTTTGATAACGGCCTAGGTATCGGCCCGAGGTAACTTGGTATCAGCCTGAGACCGAAGATCGAAGGCTGATACCAAGTTACCGAGGGACGATACCTAGACCGATATCAAACAAGACACGTATTAACGTCTTTATTACTTAGATTAAATTCCCGGCATCTGTCAAAATTTACGCAACCGATAAAGTAAACATACGCAATGCGCATGCCCAAAGGAACTGGTTTAATACGCGCGCGAGACATGGTATCGGACTGGAAACGGCGGTATCAGACTAGTAACGATGGTATCAGACTAGAAGTTTCCGTATCAGACTGGAAAACACACCGTATCAGCCTGGACTGTGTATGTTATTGTTGTAGGCAAATACAGGCAATTTCTAGGCAAACATTGATATCTAAGTAATAAACTAGTGAAAACTCATGTTATGCAATAAACGCTGTTGCCAGCAATCGATGACCTGTGAGAATATATAATTCCTCTTCAGGGCACGCTGCGTGCTATTTTCAGCATTGACTACAGCCTGTACCAAATGAAGCACATATAGATAGTCTCCATAAATCGTTTGTGACTAGTATAACTCCTGATCAAATAGCACACTCATGTAGCCTGATAATGGTCTATATTGCATGCTAGAAGCATGATAGGTGTTTCATTGATGGAATGGCGAACAGTGCAGATCCTGATCAGACTGTGCGGAAGCACAGGCTGATCTGGATCTACACTGGTCGCAAACCCCATAAGACCAATTTCTCCATTCACAGCCATATTTGAACATCATTACTACGAAATTAACACCGTGCCTGAAGCGTGAAGTAACGGATCGAGGTTTATAAATACATTAAATATGCCTAAAAGCATAAATAAATGAAGAAGAATTTTTTATTTTTTTTACCCCTTCCATCTAACCATTATAGGAAGGGGTCTAACTTTTTAATAGGCCGAACCCGCACGGGCTCGAGACAACGGACTTTCACGAAACGTCAACCGAGTTATATCATTGTCGCCTATTGCAGAAGTTGGGAGAATGTTAGTATTCCGCAACGATATATTCCCCGATGCGCTATGTCAACGCGTTTTCGAGCTATCGATTGTTTTGTTGTAAAAAAATTATCATCATTGCTAGGTCGGGAAAGAACGGACACATTTCCGAGGCCGATATTGCTATATAAAGGAGTAAACATCGGGTTCAAAATACACTTTTACGTCGTCCCGGCCCGTAAAGAAACATTTTGCATAGAGAAAACATTGTTTCCAATCGAACATTTGATCAAACCTACATTTATACCCGTCCTGTGCGTCACGACAGACAATTTAATCGCACAGACATTTCTATCATTTCGCGGGAAGCCATTTTGTATAAACATCGTGGGACACGTTTATTCGCCGGAACTCGTGCACTTACTATGTGTTAAAAAAACGGAACTTTTATAAACGGTTATAATTCATCATAATACCTATGTTGATGGTTAAAAGTATGAAGTTAAAGGTATGTCTCTCTACTCCGATTTCAAGTTTTGTCAAAATATATTTTTTTCTAATGAACATGTTTTGGCAGCATATGAGAATTATCCGTGGGGTCAAATTTTATTTTTGACCGAATATGGTCATGTTATATATCAAATCGAAGGTATCAACGAGGCGATCACTCTGGTGCATTTTTTTTTGTCGAAATCGGATGGCTATGTCATCCAAGATGGCCGCCGAAATGTCAAAAGGTCGTTCTTTTATTAGAGATTTCAAAATTCTTCTTCATATGAACCGCGTGGCCCATGGTGGCCAAACTTGAAAGTGATGGTCCATGGGTGAAGCCTTTTCAATTTTTTTAAAAACGGAGGTTATCGCTAATCCAAGATGGCCGCCGTCTAAAAATAGCATAAATTCTTAAAAAATCTTCTTCTCATGAACCGCTAGCCGGATTTCGACGAAACTTGGTAAGAATGATCGAGGTACAATGCTCTTTCAAAATTGTTAAAATGGTGACTCCGGGGTCAAAAATGGGCGTTGCCCGTGGGGTAAAATTGGGGTAAAATTTTATTTTTGACCGAATATGGTCATGTCTATATCAAATCGAAGGTATCAAAGAGGCAATCGCTCTGATACATTTTTTTGGTCGAAATTGGATGGTCATGTCATCCACGATGGCCGCCGAAAGGTCAAACGGTCGTTCTTTTATTAGAGATTTCAAAATTCTTCTTCACACGCACCGCGTGGCCCAAGGTGGCCAAACTTCACAGTTATGGTCCATAGGTGAAGCTTTTTCAGATTTGTCAAAACGGAGGTCGTCGCTAATCAAAAATCTTCGTTCTCATGAACCGCCAGCTACGCCCATTGTTTACCCCTGGGTCACCATTTTAACAACTTTGAAAGAGCATTGTACATCGATCATTCTTACCAAGTTTCGTCGAAATCCGGCTGGCGGTTCATGAGAAGAATTAAGAATTTATGCTATTTTTAGACGGTGGCCATCTCGCCTTCCGCTTTTGGAAATATATTTTGCTGTAATCTGAATTATAAAACGCAGGTAACGCAGGGCGACTTTCCCCGTGTTACAGACAGAAAATTCGGGTTAGTTTTGCTCATGCGTGTTGATGAGATCATGAAGCAAAAATGCGCGATCTTCCATCTCTGGGGGAGAATGATCGATGTAAAAATTGTTAAAATGGTGACCCGGGGTCAAACATTTTACAATCTCGCGTTCTCCCGATATCGAGCATATATTGATCACGAAAATGTGAAGTATGATCACGAGATTGCGAGACGAAAATACGAGATTCTATCCTATCCAATCTTGCTTTTTCGCAACCTCTCCCCCAGAGATGGAAGATCGCGCATTTTCGAGAAGATGGCCGCCGTCTAAAAATAGCATAACTTCTTAATTCTTCTCATGAACCGCCAGCCGGTTTTCGACGAAACTTGGTAAGAATGATCGATGTACAATGCTCTTTCAAAGTTGTTAAAATGGTGACCCAGGGGTAAAAAATGGGCGTAGCTGGCGGTTCATGAGAACGAAGATTTTTGATTAGCGACGACCTCCGTTTTGACAAATCTGAAAAAGCTTCACCCATGGACCATAACTGTGAAGTTTGGCCACCTTGGGCCACGCGGTGCGTGTGAAGAAGAATTTTGAAATCTCTAATAAAAGAACGACCGTTTGACCTATCGGCGGCCATCGTGGATGACATGACCATCCAATTTCGACAAAAAAATGTATCAGAGCGATTGCCTCTTTGATACCTTCGATTTGATATAGACATGACCATATTCGGTCAAAAATAAAATTTTACCCCAATTTTACCCCACGGGCAACGCCAATTTTTGACCCGGAGTCACCATTTTAACAATTTAAATTTGAAAGAGCATTGTACCTCGATCATTCTTACCAAGTTTCGTCGAAATCCGGCTAGCGGTTCATGAGAAGAAGATTTTTTAAGAATTTATGCTATTTTTAGACGGCGGCCATCTTGGATTAGCGATAACCTCCGTTTTAAAAAATCTGAAAAGGCTTCACCCATGGACCATCACTTTGAAGTTTGGCCACCATGGGCCACGCGGTTCATGTGAAGAAGAATTTTGAAATCTCTAATAAAAGAACGACCTTTTGACATTTCGGCGGCCATCTTGGATGACATAGCCATCCGATTTCGACAAAAAAATGCACCAGAGTGATCGCCTCGTTGATACCTTCGATTTGATATATAACATGACCATATTCGGTCAAAAATAAAATTTGACCCCACGGACAATTCTCATATGCTGCCAAAACATGTTCATTAGAAAAAAATATATTTTGACAAAACTTGAAATCGGAGTAGAGAGACATACCTTTAACTTGATACTTTTACCATCAACATAGGTATTATAAAATATGAATAATAACCGTTTATAAAAGTTCCGTTTTTTTAACACATAGTAAGTGCACGAGTTCCGGCGAATAAACGTGTCCCACGATGTTTATACAAAATGGCTTCCCGCGAAATGATAGAAATGTCTGTGCGATTAAATTGTCTGTCGTGACGCACAGGACGGGTATAAATGTAGGTTTGATCAAATGTTCGATTGGAAACAATGTTTTCTCTATGCAAAATGTTTCTTTACGGGCCGGGACGACGTAAAAAGTGTATTTTGAACCCGATGTGTACTCCTTTATATGCAATATCGGCCTCGGAAATGTGTCCGTTCTTTCCCGACCTAGCAATGATGATATTTTTTTTACAACAAAACAATCGATAGCTCGAAAACGCGTTGACATAGCGCATCGGGGAATATATCGTTGCGGAATACTAACATTCTCCCAACTTCTGCAATAGGCGACAATGATATAACTCGGTTGACGTTTCGTGAAAGTCCGTTGTCTCGAGCCCGTGCGGGTTCGGCCTATTAAAAAGTTAGACCCCTTCCTATAATGGTTAGATGGAAGGGGTAAAAAAAAATATTTTTTCTTCTTCATTTATTTATGCTTTTAGGCATATTTAATGTATTTAAAGACCTCGGTCCGTTACTTCACCCTGTGGTATCAACCATTGTGTAATTTTCGCAGTAAGCACGTCGTCAATATATGAGCTAATTTCACGGTAGTATTGTTCAAATATTAGAATGGTGTTCATTTGTCGTGAAATTGAAAGTGAATATTAGCTGAATTTCAGGCAAATCATTTGACAAACATTCCATAGTCGAGTTGCTGTGCAGTTGAATTGATGGCAGTTGTGCAGATGGCAAGTCAAATGCACACTAATTTCTCAAACCGGGGTTTGAGCTTCTCGAAGCAGGGTTTGAGGTGCAATACCTTAAACCCAAGTTTGAGGTCTCAAACACGGGTTTCAGCTTAAACGATTATTATCAGCTTCAAACAATGGTTTTAAGGATTGTTGTGCATTCGGCTGGCCATACTTACCTCTACCGACCCATTAACGGTACATGCCCACTCAGTAGGCACAAACTGTTCTTTATAGGAATTAAATAAGTGTATTATAAGTGTGTCACTATTCTACCAGTTCTAAAAACTACGAGTGCCCGCTATACAGATATAATCATTTAGTAATATTTATTTTATTGATAGTGACTCGCGGTGGTATCTGGCTATTTTCATATGCAAATGAGGCATGATGTTTTTTAAATATGTATACTAATTAAATGCGTCGCCTGAAAAAAACATTATTTTCGACAGATTATAAAGTAGGATCATTGCACATCAAAATATAAATACAGAGTATATAGCAATGTCCGTTAACATTTTAAGGAAATACGGTTTACGTCTGATATAAAATGTATTCGTGGGGTTATGGTGAATGAATGTACATTTTGCCAGAAAATGTCTCCGATGATGTCTCTGATATGAAGAACATTGTGTGCCTACTGCCAGTGGACATGTACCTTTAATATGCGCCAGAATAAATTAAATTAAGCATCCGTGTAGGTTTAGTACAGACTAATGTATTAATCATTACACATACAATGATGCTTTTCGCTTTACCTGTAGCCTATTTCATCAACATTGTAAAGTATACTTTAGTAGCAAAGTATACTTTGAGGGAGAAATTTTCAATTTTTTTAAAAATTTATTAATTTTTATTATACTGAATTTATTACATTATCACAGCCATTTAATGGCTGTGATAATGTAATAAATTCAGTATAATAATTCTGCATACTTTTAATCATGAAATATATGCATTTGTTAGTTCTATATGAAATAATGCATTTCAGGAAAAATAAATGATTACTCCCTCAAAGTATACTTTGCTAGTAAAGTATACTTTGCAATGTTGATGAAATAGGCCCCTGGTGCTATTTTACATGAGCGAGTGAAATAAACAAGCGTGATTCACATAGTATATAAATAGGAACGTGTATATGTACGTGGCTTAATGAGACATTGAAATTGTAGGAGTGATTTTTAGACCGTATACCATTGCAATAACTACGTGTTCGGAAAGGTGTCAGCGCCAGCAGGAGTGTTCGTGACACACGTCCACACAATGCAGCCACCAGCGTGTTTATAGTCTGTTTCACGAAAGCTGCCCAAATTTTACGGCTATATAAACAATTCAAAAACAAGATTTCTTTTGATAATATTAAATTAAAGGAAAAATTAAGAATGAGCCTTCTTTTTATTTCGTGAAATTTGGTCAAATATTGATTTTATTGCGAAAAAACAATTTCCCCATGTTAAATCCCCATAGACATCTTCACGGAGTGAAGATGTCTATGGGGATTTAACATGGGGAATTTTTTTTGATTTTAGAAATACTGGACCGATTTTTAAAATTTAACTTTTGTTTTCTTAGTTAGATCATATCCATGCTATCTAGTCAGGTTTCGGAGTCAATTTCTAAACATTTTCGTTTTTTGACTCCTCCCACACTTCCTTACCTCTTTTTCCCCCATGTTAAATTCCCATAGAGAAATCAAGTTTTCGTAATAAAATCAATATTTGACCAAATTTCACGAAATAAAAAGAAGGCTCATTCTTAAATTTTCCTTTAATTTAATATTATCGAAAATCATATTGTTTTTGAATTGTCTATATAGCCGTAAAATGTGGGCAGCTTTCGTGAAACAGACTATAGTGCGATAGTGTACATATGGTACTGTGTTTGTAAGGAGTTGTTGTTCTTTGATTATTTTGCAATGAATGTTATCGTTGTGTTGCTATTATTCACCGTACCTTATGGCAATAACTATGTGTTCGGAAAGGTTTCAGCGCCCGCGAGACACGCCCACACACAAGGCGGCCATCCGACCACCATCGTGTTTAGTGCGATAATGTACACAGAGCTCCAGATAAGGAATTAGTAATTGATTATTGTCACTCCATCATTTCTGAAGCAATTGGGTATTTCAAAATTTTATTTGGGTAAAATAAAATCACACTACTGTTTACACATCAACAGACCGCACTTATTGAATAGCATGCTTCGAAATGAAAACATGTCTTGGCATTTCATTAGAATTGTCTCCTTGGAGACAATTCCAATGAAATACCGAGATGTGTTTTCATGGAAAATAAGAAAAATATGCTATATTTGTGGTCTGTTTATTGTTTTCTGCAGCATGATAAAGGTACAACAAAATATGTATTTCTTTTTGATACTCGCTACCTCTGATTTCAATTGGTTTTTGGCAATTTTAATCGGGTATTTAAGTAAATACGCAGCTTATCTGGAGCGCTGGTACATATAACACTTGTTATAGTAGGGTATTTCATTTTCTTTATCGATCGTTCATTTCAAACCAGCTAAAATAAAGTAATGGGAGATAGATATATTAGTACGGAAGCCCATTAGGGCTCAGTTTTCTCAGTTTTCTGTTATCTCAGTTTTCTTGAATTTTCGAGATCTTTTCTTGAATTTTCAAGATCTTTTCAAGATCTTTTCAAGTTCTTTTCTTGAATTTTCAAGATCTTTTCTTGAAAATTCCAGAAAATTCAAGAAAATATCTTGAAATTTCAAGAAAAGAACTTGAAAATTCAAAAATATATCTTGTTTTCGAGATGTTTTCTTGAATTTTCAAGTTCTTTTCTTGAATTTGAAAAAAACATCTTGAATAAATGGAAATTAAAAAAAGGTGAAGTGGCCCTAATGGGCTTCCGTATATTAGGGACATAGTCATGTTTTTTTGTCTCTTTCTTTGATCATTCATTTCAACATGGGACAATATTACTTAAGCATCGTTAGTTAAATTAATTTAAATGAGCGTTCTTTTTTTTTCGTGACATTTGGTCTAATATCGATTCTATTACGAAATAATATGTTTCCCATGTTAAAATCCCCAGCGAAGATGTCTATTCGGATTTTAACATGGGGACATTTAGTGGACCGATTTTCAAAATCTTACTTTTGTTCTCGTTGTTAGATCATTTCCAAGCTATATAGCCAGGATTCAGAGTCAATTTCCATTTTTTTTTAATTTTTCGACTCCTCCTCCACGTTCTTCACCCCTTTTTTCCCCACGTTAAATTCCCATAGAGAAATAATTTTCGTAATGAAATCAATATTTGACAAAATTTAAGGAATGAAAAGAAGACTCATTCTTAAAGTTGGCTATAATTTAATATAACCGAAAACATATTTTGTTTACAATTTTAAAATGTGTGCAGGTTTCGTGAAACAGACACTAAATATAAATGCATGCATAGTATAGATGTACATGTATTTGCTCTTGAGAATGCATTTACAAGGTGCATGATGACTTGGTTACAACAACAACAACGTCGCCCACTCCAAAGTAAGTATTGTTTGATATGTTCCTTAATATGCAACGGATTTTGATGAAATATAGCACAGCAAACGCGTCTTCATGAGCTGCATTTTTTATACAATACAATACATTTTATTCACTCTAAGCCACATACGTGACACACGAGGTATACAATAGATTACATAATACAACGATGGGTAAAAATACAAAATGCATATGTATAAGCTCACTAGTCATTATAACCATAAAGCATTTCTTATAAAAATAGCTAAATTTCTTAATTGCTTTCCAGATTTTTTCTCAAATAGCTGTGCGAATTTTAAAATATTTGGTCTTCTAAAATAAAATGGCTTGATATACCGTTTTCGAACTCCATCATAGAAGCGGCACTCGAAAAGGAAATGAAACTCGTCACCGAGAGCACCAGCGCACATTTGTTGCAGACCCTGCTTGCTCTCGGCAACACCTGTCCATCTACCAGTTTCGACCGCCAGTCTATGATTACAAGTTCGAAATCTGGTCAATGTTTTTCTTAACCTTTCCGTGAGATTAATTAAATATGTTTCTAATCCAAACTCTGTTTTAAAGATTCTATACGTAATTCCACGTGAAGATGAATCGATGCTGGTGAGCCATGACTGAATAAACTGGTTCTGAAGCTGAGTCCTGGCGTAGTGGCTCAGCCAGATAGCATTAACATCGTTCTGGCTAAGCCATACGCCAGGAACTCCAATTTCAGTAAAATAGATTTAACATTCTGAATCCATCGGAAATGAGTCACATTTGCTTCAGGTTGTGTATATAATAACTTATACATAAGAAACAATAATTTACTCTGCTTCCCTGAAACTAATTTTGCCCAAAACGAAATAATTCTACATTTAATGTCAATAATAAGCGGAAAATTTGCGAGTTCTCCATAAACCATGAAATTTGGTGTGGATTTCTTTACCCCCAAAAACAGTTTTACAAAATTTCAAATGAATTGTTTCTATAGCCGAAATGTTTTCAAATCCCCAGATTTCACAGGCATAGCAGAGAATTGGAGTGATACATTGATCAAATAACTTAAGCTGACAGTCTACTGGAGTTGACAAGTTGTTAATCTTTCTAAATAGGCCGAAAAGAGCTTTGGATGCTTGGTCAATCAAATGTTTCTTAGTCTTATGAAAAGTTCCGTTTTGTGAAAAAACATTTCCCAAATATGTAAAGTGGTCTACAATTTCAATTGTGTTATCGTTATATGTAAAGGCTATCTTTTTGATGATTTACGTTTTTTGAAAATCATAATTTTGGTTTTTGATGCGTTTACTTCCAATTTCCACTGAATACAGTATTGATGAAAATAATTTAGAGCATCTTGTAGGCCAGTTTCTGTCTCAGACATGAGAATAGTGTCGTCAGCGTATAATAACAAGAATAGTTTATATATATCTAGATGTTGAAACATGTCAGATGTAACCGATTGTAAATCTACAATACCGCATACATTGAGAAAATCTTCAAGGTCGTTCAAAAACATGGCAAACAAAAATGGTGACATATTTTCACCCTGCCTGACACCCACCATGCATGGGAAGTATTCTGAAAACTCATTTCCTACTTTAACACAAGATTTAATACATTTATACATGTTTTTAATTATGTTTAAACATTTCCCGTTTATGCGGGACAGCAACAGCTTATACCAGAGGCCATTTCTCCATACAGTATCAAAAGCTTTCCTAAAATCAATAAATGCGCAGAAAAGAGGTTGCCTTTTACTAAATAGTATTTCTATAATTGCATGTAAAGTAAAAATGTTATCAGCCGTACTATATCCTTTCCGAAAACCAGCCTGTGCCTCAGTTATAAGCCCATTCTGTTCAGCATATGTTGTCAACCTATTTGTAATTATAGAAGTGAATACTTTACCAAGACAGCTAACTATTGTTATTGCCCTATAATTGTCAGGATCATGCCTTGAGCCCTTATGCTTATAAATTGGTATTATATGACCTTCGAGCCAATCATTTGGTACAATTCCACTTTCAAAAACATGATTAAACAGTTTCACGTAGAGACTTAACATTATGTGTTTAGTGTTTGAAATATATTCGTTAAGTATAGAATCGCGAGAACAAGCCTTGTTGTTTGACAGTTTGGAAATCGCTGAGAGTATCTCATTTGCTGATATAGGCGTGTTAATGTCTTCATTATTCGGTAAATTTATATCTGCTGCAGCATCAATAAATATGTTGTTCATTAATATGATCAATGGCATTCATGTCTTTAAAGTAGTTATAAAATTGATTAACATGAATGCAAGTGATATGTTCGGTGTTTTGGACGCCGTTTAAAAGCTTCCAAAAGTCTTTAGGTCTTGACTTTTGCATTTGTCGTATTCGTGCACCGTATTTATGTTTATAGTTGTTCGCATGCGTAGTAATTGTTTTCTTATATATTTTACTCGCACGATGTAAAATCGTTTTATTGTGTGCCGTTTTATGAAGATGATATGCATTTTTAGCCTGCATAAAACATCTCCTATTTATACTACACTCATTTCCAAACCACGGTCTGTTTATGTTATTTTTACGACGCACCGGGCCGTGACGCGCCTGGCCAAACGTTCTGTATGCGGTCTGTGTAAACAAATGACCTATACGCGACACAAAATTATCAAACGATGATTGGTCGACCGTAGCGCTGCCCGTGCTGCCCGTGCTGTCTGGTGCAGCCTGGTCGTGTGTACTACGAGAGCGTTCATTGACTAATATTGTGTCTAGTTCCGTGTGTAAACTCTGGATTACATGTTCATCGATATTATTTACAAATTTGTGGATTTTATTAGGATTCCAATTTCGCAATATGTGTTCCGGCTTACCGTTGTGTGCTAAAGTTGGATTACTCGAGATATTGAAATCAAATGAAATAGCACAATGTACGTCTGAAAGTAGAGGATTACATTCATGTACTGTGAACTCGGTTGTCGAGAGAAGCCATAATGGGTGGGGTGAGTAGTGCATAATCTATTAGACTCGTATCATTACATGTCACTTTTCCAACGCCCTTATCACATCCCATACGCCCATTGGCAATGTACAGATTTGTAGATTTACACAAAGCTATTAACTATATCCCCAGTTATTGGGTTTGCCGATATCACAGGATGCCCTGTCCATGAGAATATTTGCATCTGCTTGGTGGTCCAGGCAGTTCGGCACAGACTTATGTCGTTTTTGCGAAGAATCGATTTCCGTGTCGGTAGACACGGAAATCGATTCTTCGCAAAAACGACAGAAGTTTGGGCGAAAATACAAAGACCACCAAATGCAGCTTAACGAGACGCGTTTGATGCGCCATATTTCATCAAAATCCGTAATAATGACAATGTAAAAGAATACATACTTTGAATCAGATGGATTCTGGAAGTTTCAGTACTTGTTGTTGTTGTTAGTACACCTTGATACTGTCATCCATTCAATGTCACAAACGTGTACAATTTCAATGCTGGTATACCATGCATTTTATCTAACGTCAATGTAGTTGCATTGTGTAGTTACGTCTCATCAACAGTACATCAAAATGCAGAATACTGTATCAACACATGTACATACAGGTACAATTGCCATTGTATAAGAATTACAAGAGACGGCTCACTAAAACGTTGAGCAAATATACATATTATAGGAGGTTAATATTTGACCGCAAGTCAATACACTGGTGGTTTACTGTGACCAACATTCCCCGTGTATTATAATGACGACGTGTATTTTTGCACGATTCACTAAACCCGGAGCAAATACTGAATCCCATTCAGCATTTCTCAATGATATAGACTATTGGACACTGTATATCCACTAGGTCATAATGATCATTATGTTCCACTCCCGGCCAGATAACTTCATACGATATACGTTTGAGCCTGTCTCTGGAATTACATGCCTTATCACATCACCGTGTGTTCGCCGATACTAATTTCGAGAAAATGCTATAGTTTCCGTAAATCCTGTAGAAATCTGACGGAAAATTCAGAGCTCATGCGGTATTAAATTCGTCAATTTTCGGTATGATCTATGGAATGTACGGGTGATTTTCGAAATAATATCGACGAAAACCGGCTATGCGATAAGGGAGGTAATACCAGAGGTGGACTAATATGTTGTTCTGACTGGATAAATGGGGCTTATGGTGTTTGTGACCAGTGTAGCTCCGGATCAAATAGTACACCACTGTAGCCAGATAACGATATATATTGCTTGGTAGAAGCATGGTGGGTGTTTCATTGACCGGATATCGAACAGTGCAGATCCTGATCAGACTTTGCGGATGCACAGGCTGATCTGGATCTACACTGGTCGTATAACCCATAATCCCCAATTTCTCCCGTCACAGCCACATATGTCTCCCGCTGTCTCGATTGCCTCCGCCGCTGTGTATTTGATATCAAATTCCATTACTTTATCCGGCCGATATCTACAAACGTAAACATAACCACGCCATCACAAAAGGTTGCTTATGGAACGTTCACCAGTGTATCGCCTGACGGACCAGCATAGTCCTGTAATTATGCACATCCTCATGCACTGACTGTGGCTATAACCTGAGCCGAAATGTGTACCCGCAATCAAATGTATTAGTTTAGTCTCGCGCATCCTCAGCAAATGTATATGTCTGATTTTGAAAAATGGATACGAGGGCTCGGAGCATTTCTATCTCGGAACAGAGCCGCGGTTTGCAAAGATCTAAAGACAGAACTCCTTTTTTGTCTCGCCCACGTTATTGGAAAGTGAATCACGGCGGTCACAATTCCGTCGTCATCGTAGGCGTCAACAATTGTGTCTAGCTGTTGAATATCTTCTCATTCGTTAGTCAGATCATTACCAAACGTCATCAACAGCTTCCTCTCACTGATGACTATCCAACCAAAGGTGACATTGACCTTGGTGACCTTGGTGACATTGACCTAAGTAGGCGAAACTCTCGTCGGCGATCGCCTAGTCTATAAAGTGTATTGCCGGTATTGTGTGGTTGTGGCTGGATAAATGGGTCTTAGAGCATTGCTCGTCAGGCTTTCCAATAGCCTAATTCACCAAAATTGCAAAGTATCCACTTAGCTTGAGGAATTTTCAATTTAAAGATAAATTTATTAATTTGTATTATACTGAATGTATTACATTATCACAGCCATTTTGGCTGTGATATCGGGTATTTCAGTGGATGAATTTGTGACAGTGCATGCAATTATCGCCAATGACATATGTGGCCAGCCTAACTCGCCACATCTTCTTATATATGCACAAAATCAGATGACTTTTCTCATATGAGACACGCCATTTGATTTTGTACCTTCGGACATCTGCGTAATTTCAGGAAATTTGCAACATTTTCCGCAAATGGCGCGAAAAGCTGACGCAATTTGCGGTGTACATGTGGCATTATATTCCGCATGTATACTCAACTTCTGACTTCATTTATGAAACATATTGTAAATTTTGTAAACGTATTTCATGAAATTACTCAGATGTCCAGAGGTAAAAAATCGCATGGCGTGTCTCATATACGGCTGCAGCCGGATACATGGGCTTATGCCAATTCTGGTCCGCCTAGATCCTGATCTTCTGAAGCAGATTTCACCAAACTTGCAAAGTATACTTATCTTACTAAGTACACTTTGAGGGAGAAATTTTAAATTTACGGATAAATTTATTATTTTTTATTATACTGAATTAATTACATTATCACTGCCATTTGGCTGTGATAATGTAATAAATTCAGTATAATAATTCTGCATCCTTTTAATCATCAAATATATGCATTCGTCAGTTGTATATGAAATACATGTAATACATTGCATGCAAAATAAATGATTACTCCCTGAAAGTACACTTTGCTAGATAAGTTTGCTTGGCAAATTTGGTGTATTATTCGTTTATTCACTCAGGTCACATAGTTATAACATGAGGTAAATACAATACAACATCATGAAATGACACAATGGCTACTCAAGATAAATTACTATTCAAATGTATAAATATAACGACTAGCTGACCATGTAACGGTGAACTTAATTCAAATATCTGAAAACATAAACATTGGTTTGGAAATATATGTTTTATGTATAATTACGATTTAATATCTTTGGGAGGAAAACATTCTTAGATGGTTTTCTCAAGAACATGTTCGACCCAGTGGACATCTTAAATCAAAAATGTACATGGTCTACCTACATAGTGTTATTATAGATATGTGTATTCAGGATGATATGTTGCTGGCAGTTTAAGCAGTACATTTATCAGTAGTCTATACACAGGCCATTTCGTTTCCACCTCCGACCTCGGTCGGAAATAGAGTTATGGCAGATGGTATATAATGAATGTAGATTCCGAATATGTTGTTACTCTGAGGATACGAAATCGAAAGCTGAGGGTATACAATTCGAATACTCTGCATCTAGATACAAGTTTTAAATACCGTCTTTGTGAAGCACATAATGATACTATTGCACGAGCTATTATCCATACACGTGTTATGCATGGCGTTCAATACATGAGACAGTAATGTTAATACATGCATGCTGGCATCAATACAATACATACAGATTATTTGAACTTACTATTCAAACATGTTAATATGTAGCTCGCCGGCCGCCAAAAGGGAACACACAACATTTAATATTGGGGAAATAGGTGAAATAGGCTACAGGCACACTCCTGCAGTTTCAATGGAACAAAACAACAATTTATTCAGTCACAGTCTCAAATGAAACTGAAGATCTCAACAAAAATAAGTGTTTGCGCTTTAACCTAAGACAAGTGTAGCAATATGATATAGAAATGTACTCGTACATATATATACATATACATATCGACGACTAGATATATTACAGTAGAGATCAATAGGCAAATTCTCTATTTGCTTTCATACATTCCTCGTGATCCATCAAAGACAGCCAGCTGTGGCATACGTAGGTGTAGATTTCGCACACATGTTACATTTTAAATGAAAGACGCGAACATTCATGAACACAATGTTAATGTTAATCGTAAATCATCGATATTGTCCATCAAGGTATGCACTCGGTTGTTGAGAGCTCGTAATAGATGGCTGAGTTGATCCTCCGTAAACCGGACACCATGGGGCAGTTCCACTAAACTTCGTACGACTAAAATGTTCGTAAGTGCAAAATTATGATAGTCTGTAAATTTCACATTAACCATGTTTTCTTGTAAACAATTATTGGATACAGCTCCTGATCAAATAGCACACTCATGTAGCCTGATAGCTATCTATCGTGGCTGTTATAAGTGAACAGTGCAGTGGAATGGCGAACAGTGCAGATCCTGATAAGACTGCGCGGGTGCAGTCTGATCTGGGTCTACAAGGATCGCAAAAAGGTCGTAAGCCCCATTTTACAAATCACAGCCACAGATAAGCTATTAGAATAAATTCAGTGAATGTAGTCGTATACCACGTGTACTACCTGTAATGCATATGCACAAACAAATAAACACACAAAAACAAACACATGTCAGTCTGAGCGTGCTAATTAGCTTTCCGCATCTAGGAGAGTTACTTTCATAGACAGTACTGGTTAAATTTGCCGGAAATGCATAGACCACGAGTATTATTCCATGCCATGTAGGTATACGATTATATACAATGGAATACAGTGGCAGGGGCGGATCCAGCATTTGGAGACCGGGGGGGTTGTCTAGTTGCGAAGATAACGCTTGCAATCTACTCCCGTACCGTCCGTAGCTAGTTACTGACGGTACGGGAGTAATTACAACAGTTACCGTTCGCAACTAGGGGGTTATCCTATTTTTTGAGCTCTTCGAAATGCACTTTCCTGTGTTTTACGGCATTTAAATTCAGACTCCAACTGGTGGTAAACTGTGATCTATGTAAACTCCGTGGCTGAACGGGGGGGGGGTGCAACCCCGGAACCCCCCCCCCCCCACCCCCCCCCCCCCCCCCTGTCCTCCTCTACATCAGACCATGAGGGGCTACCTCCATATACTGCGTGTTGATGAAAATAGAGAACCTTAGGCCATACAAATAAGTATTTTGATTCTCAAACACGGGGTTTGCGGAATGTGAGGCGGGAGGGCGGATTTTTTTTTTTTATTAGGTTTGAGGCGGCTTTCAGCTGCGCCGAAAACCTATTGTATTCGTTGGTTTTTTTTTGTTTTTTTTTGTTTTTTTTTTGTTTTTTTTATTCAGCCGTTCAGTCTACAGCCCATTGGAAAGCTGACAAAATTCTCTATCTCGAACTCGCTGACAGTTCTCGGCTATCTAGTCAAATAAGAGAGCTATAGGCATTTGAAGTTGAAAAATGTACATACTTTTCAACGATTTTGCCGAATTTTTGCCGAATTTCGGCTGATAACGGGTGGTCTTTACAAACGTTTTCCAATTTGTACAGTAATGTCAGCAACATAATTTCTTGCCAGTGTGATAGGGGAGTGTCAGGCGCATAAAAGATGATAATTTTCAGAGCTCTATCTTGACTACTTCCGGTTCTATTGGATGTCAAAGATGAACGTCTTTTTTTCAAGTTTTCAAAATAGAGCAAACGGATGTGACGTCAGCTTCGTTATTTATCAATGGATTTCAAAATTTCTTGCTGCGGTCGATATTTCAGTCCTTTAGCTAAAACTTTCCCGCTTTGTGCCCGGCCTATGGTGAAAAACAAACGAAAACTTCACTGGCGGAATATTGCACATATTTAATTTCCGTTGTATTAGGTGTATTTACAAATGGCGTAAACTGCAATGTAAGGGCGATAACTATCGAAAAATAATCATCCGCTGACTTACGGGCTCCCTCCATCTACACCAAACCGCTGGTAGGATCGACTTCAAATTTTGCATGCCGATTCAGATCAAGTGTGAGCAGAGACTCAGAGATTTTCAGATATCTTTTAATGCTACTTTCCACGAAAACGGAAGTGACGTCATACTTCCTATAACTTCCTTATTTTCCAACCGATTTCAAGAATTCTTTTTGCATTGGAAAGCTGACAAAATTCTCTATCTCAAACTCACTGACAGTTCTCGGCTATCTGGTCAAATTAGAGAGCTATTGGCATTTGAAGTTGAAAAATGTACATACTTTTCAACGCTTTTGCCGAATTTTTGCCGAATTTCGGCTGATAACGGGTGGTCTTTTCGGCTATCTGCTCAAATAAAAGAGCTATATGCATTTGAAGTTGAAAAATGTACATACTTTTCAACGATTTTGCCGAATTTCGGCTGATAACGGGTGGTCTTTACAAACGTTTTCCAATTTGTACAGTACTGTCAGCAACATAATTTCTTGCCAGGGTAATAGGGGAGTATCAGCCGCATGAAAGATGATAATTTTCAGAGCTATATCTTGACTACTTACGGCTCTATTCGATGTCAAAGATGAACGTATTTTTTCAAGTTTTCAAAATAGAGCAAACGGATGTGACGTCAGCTTCGTTATTTATCATTCGATTTCAATTGTTTTTGCTGTAGTAGATATTTCAGTCCTTTAGCTAAAGCAGAAATTCTTTTTGCAACCGATAGTTTACACTTTGGGCTAAAGCTTAGTTACACATGAAATCAATGTTTGAGGCTCAAACCGTTGATGCAGCTCAAGCTGCTCTAGTTATTATTATTATCGTTTTGTTTCAGATGTTGATTCTAATTGTTTGCAAGTCGCAAGATGCATATAAGTTACTATAACCTCGTTAGGCGTGAAAAATACCGGAATTTCGTCAGACATGATTAGATTTAACATATTTTTTATTGATCATGTGGCGAATTTACAGTATGATTTTACTTCTCCGTGACGATAAAATGCTCGATGCGCAGGTAATTTTCTGATGCGGTGATATCTTAGAACCAAAGTATACTTTATGGCCTAAGGATCGGTTTTTTGTTACTACGTCACAGAGAGACAAATATCTGGGAAGCTTTCAAACGAATGAACGGAACGCAATGTTCTGTGCTCCTTAGCACATTCTATGCGAAATAGCCATATATGGGTATGAACATTTCTAAAAAAAAAATGATATTTTTCTCATTTCTCATCGAAAGTATATGGTGTGACCACTCATTTGAACCGTCTCAATGAGACGGTCCAAATGGTGGCCACACCATATACTTTTCGGGAGATAAGAGAAAACTAATCATATTTCTCTATTAACAAAATTCCGAGCATGAAATAGGGTTAACTGGCAACCATATGAGACAAGCCATGGGAGTTTGTACCTATGACGATGTTTCATGAATTTTGTTTACAGAAACTGTGATATTGTCTATAAATGAGGTCGGAAGATGACGAAATATTCATAGATAATGCGGAATTATATTCCGAATTTGCTCGGAATGTTTTGCGTAAACTTACGACGTCATTTACAGAATCTATGATAAAATGTGTGAATATTCTTCATGAGATATCGCGCAACTTCTTAGGCACGAACTTGCATGGCTTGTCTCGTGTATGTGAATCTAATTGCCTGACCGGAGACGATGAATTCTATTAGATGTGTTTACCACATTACCTAACAACCCAACTGGGATGTGTTTCGTCCTTGCATTATGACGTCGGACATTCTACAGTGACACCTCTCTAAACCGGACACCCTGGGAGGTCCCCAGGGTGTCCGGCTTAGAGAGGTTTCACTGTAAACCACGCATTTGATCATTCTGAGCAATACCGTGTGCTATGCGATCATGAACATACATTATCACATGAGATAAATGGCCAAGAAACTCATAAAAAGTAAGATCACATGTGCTTTCTTGGTGTGTCCGGTTTAGAGAGGTTCCACTGTAGTACTAACCCGGAGTTTCTGTTTGTCGCGCAATGAAATTCGGGTTATTTCATGCTCATTCAGGACGGCATATACATGCAGGATGTGTTCCCGGTTCCTCAAACGAATGATTGACAATCGTTTACACATGGTTTTGATATCGTTTCCGCTTTTATAATTAGAAAACTATGTCTTCGTTGGTTTACACGAGCCCCGTTTTCTAATTAAAAACAATGAAAACGATGTCAAAACGATGCGTTGAAAGAAATGACAGGTGTTTAATGATAAATTATGATAGTCTGTAAATTTCACATTAACCATGTTTTCTTGTAAACAATTATTGGATTTACATTTATTGAGCATAGGCTGCATATGCAGCCTATGCTCAGTAAATGTAAATCCATCAATTGAAATTTACAGACGATCCTAACTTTGCACTTACGAACATTTTATTCGTACGAAGTTTAGTGAAACGGGCCCCTGGTCGCGTGAGAATACTGCATCAATTGGGATTCGGTAATGCCTATGCTCTCTATAATATATGTTTCTCCACAGAAATTGTATCCAAATACATGTATAATGTTATTGCGATACACCAGCACAACCACAGTGAGTATTGAAACAACTCTCTTTGTTGTGAGAAACCATGTATTATATGTAAATACATTGTGTCCGAATATTTACTGTTATTACGGTAACTACGATAAGCAGTCCAACAGTGTGTTCCTCATTATTCTGTTCCAGTGAGTCGTTTACAAATACCAACTGTCGTAAAACATACCAACGGATTAATCGAATGAAATGGAGACAGTAGAAAGCCGTAGACATAATTAAACATGATAAATGGGCTCCCTGATTATTTACAATACGATGTCTGTGACAAATGAAGTCCCAGATCTACGGAGCCCCGAAGGGGACATGGATCTCTTCATTTAATTCGTTCCCACGAAATAATAATTCGTTCCCTCAATTTAACAGTTCGTACCCTCGAATTAACAATTCGTTCCCACGTTATAACAATTCGTTCCCACGAATTAACAATTCGTTCCCATGGGAACGAATTGTTATTTCGTGGGAACGAATTGTTAAATTGTGGGAACGAATTGTTGATTCGTGGGAACGAATTGTTAAATTGAGGGAACGAATTGTTATTTCGTTGGAACGAATATAATATATATAATAATAATAATGTTAATATCAATGTCAATGGAAAGGGACGAGTGTGTTGTTGAATCAACGTTTATGTAAAGAACCGTTAGAACGAGTACACATGTTTACAGTGGCTAATTGCCACCACTGTTGATTTTCTGTTTGCATTCTACATCCCCGCGCATACACCAATAGCTCACCACCCCACACCCTGGTTATATACAGGTAGAAAATGTCATCAGCCTCATTTCTTCAGTTAATATCGCAAGTATACATTTTGAAAAAGCGTTGGTGCCCGGTCGTATTATAGTTTAACCCTTTCAACAATACATGCCTGTAAAGTGGTATTGGCAACCAGTGTAGCTCCCGATGAGCTGGCACGTGACGCGCCGTCTCATCAGGATCTGCATTTTTGCAAGTACCGTAAAGATTATAATAGACGCCCATGCTCTAATAGACGCCCACCCCCCACTTTTTACGTTGAAAATGACACATTTTGTGACCGATTTTCACGAAATTAGTGCCTCTATTAAACGCTCAGTACTGACTTGAAACAAAATCGGAGCTAATTGTCCAATTAGATTTTTTTTCTTTCCATTATTTTGAAAACAACTTCCTTTAAAATCGGGGAAAAAACATAATTGCTACTTTCACTTTCAAAAGCGGAAGCGAAATTCGACTGTTTCCGGTGTCACCGTAAATTCCTCATCAGCAGTAGCTATTTGCACGGACACAGGGTGATCAGAATTTACACGGTTACGGAGACGCCATTTTCAAAGCATCTCAAACCCGACAGATCCGAAACGCGGACGCTGACGAAACGTCCGTAGGCGTAAATCTGATCAGCATTAATGATTGACGCTGTCTTGATATACATTACCATTAAATTTAACATTTCTACCGACCGTACCATAATGACCAGAGTGGGCCGAAACGTCTTGGCCCAAATGTTTATAAACTGACAGACAGTACAATCAAGTCTGGCGTTTGAGAGCAAGTCCCTTACCGTAGTTATGTTTTTGTTCAGATAGCAGAACATCGTATATTATTTTTATCATTTTCCCTTTGCTGATATAACGCTTGCCTCTATTAAACGCACACCCTGGACTTCGGAGCCAGTGGTGATTCTAATAGACGCCCGGCCCGGGTGTCTATTAGAATCTTTACGGTAATTATCATATTATTTGACAGCAAAAACACCCCCTTTTCATAAATGGATTAGTCTGAAGATCATTTTGTGATGATTGGATTGGTTGCAAAATTACGATTTCAAAATCCATTTCAGTTATCTAGGGTTGCAAAATTACGATTTAAAAACCCATTTCAGTTATTTAGGGGTGAAAGGGTTAACTTATTATGAACCTTTCAGTGTGGCATATGCAACACAGGTGGATATTTCATAGTGACGACGAGATCCGCTGAACGTGTTTACACTGGACCACATGTAACAGAAACATAATTCGCCTAATGATAACTATAGCTACTATAACTAGAAAAAGTCGATGGCGCGCCATCGCAATATACCCACTTTCCCCAAATGCTAAGTCCGAAAGGGGGAGGTAATCCATGATGGAGGGTCGGATAAAAAATCCGAATTCACTTTGCGCATGTGCACATGATAACGAAGCTACATAGCAAATATGAGGCGCGTAGGTATGAAGGTGAAAAAGTTTTTCGAGTTACAAGGAAAAAATGGGAAATTCTGAGTCGGAAAGGGGGAGGTAATCGATGATGGAGGGTCGGATCAAAAATGGGAATTCACTTTGCGCATCTGCACATGATAACGAAGCTACATAGCAAATATGAGGCGCGTAGGTATGAAGCTGAATTTTTTTTTCGAGTTACAAGGAAAAAAATGGGAAATTCTGAGTCCGAAAGGGGGAGATAATCCATGATGGAGGGTCGGATCAAAAATCCGAATTATTTTTGCGCATCTGCACATGATAACGAAGCTACATAGCAAATATGAGGCGCGTAGGTATGAAGGTGAAAAAGTTTTTCGAGTTACAAGGAAAAAATGGGAAATTCTGAGTCCGAAAGGGGGAGATAATCCATGATGGAGGGTCGGATCAAAAATCCGAATTCACTTTGCGCATCTGCACATGATAACGAAGCTACATAGCAAATATGAGGCGCGTAGGTATGAAGGTGAAAAAGTTTTTCGAGTTACAAGGAAAAAATGGGAAATTCTGAGTCCGAAAGGGGGAGATGATGGAGGGTCGGATAAAAAATCCGAATTCACTTTGCGCATCTGCACATGATAACGAAGCTACATAGCAAATATGAGGCGCGTAGGTATGAAGGTGAAAAATGTTTTTCGAGTTACAAGGAAAAAATGGGAAATTCTGAGTCCGAAAGGGGGAGATAATCTATGATGGAGGGTCGGATCAAAAATCCGAATTCACTTTGCGCATCTGCACATGATAACGAAGCTACATAGCAAATATGAGGCGCGTAGGTATGAAGGTGAAAAAGTTTTTCGAGTTACAAGGAAAAAATGGGAAATTCTGAGTCCGAAAGGGGGAGATAATCCATGATGGAGGGTCGGATCAAAAATCCGAATTCACTTTGCGCATCTGCACATGATAACGAAGCTACATACCAAATATGAGGCGCGTAGGTATGAAGGTGAAAAAGTTTTTCGAGTTACAAGAAACGTGACGGACGTACGGACGGACGGACGGGCGGACGGACGGACACCCGTGACGAAAACAATATACCCATTTTTTTTTACAAAAAAGTGGGTATAATTAGAAAACACTGGTAATGGATTGTCTCCCCGTCACCTGTGCACCTGGACTAAACATGCAGCATAATGAAGGATCGTAGCTAGTTATCTCCCGTTGGATTTATAGAGAGAGAGAGACAGAGAGAGAGAGAAATTATAGTTATTTCGACTAGTGTTGATCCAGATCGTCATATTTATCTGCGCAATCTGATTCGGGACTGCATTAGTTGCCAGATTCATATTTTCACACTTATTAATGTTATTGCAATCAGTGTAGACTCAGATCAGACTGCACAAATCCGGGTCTACTCTGTTAGCAAAACTCAATTTGTGTTCTACTCAGTACGAAATAAACGCTGAAATAGTGGACGCCATTTTTATTATCATAAAGTTTACTGCCCGGTCCCAACCGTGGATAAGAAGTAACACCCTGTTAATCATTGTCTGTCAGAAAAGTGTCTCAGGTGCTTGTTATAGTAATACAGTAGATACTATAGTAATATGATCGTTCTCTATAAGAACTGAGAAAAGTACAAGTCCGAGATGTATACATGTGTTTACCAAGACTGGACATACGGAGCCCCGCAGGGGACGTAGAATTTCTTTTTGTATTAATTCGTTCCCACGAAATAACAATTCGTTCCCTAAATCTAACAATTCGTTCCCACGAAATAACAATTAGTTCCCACGAATCAACAATTCGTTCCCTCAATTGAACAATTCGTTCCCACGAAATAACAATTCGTTCCCATGGGAACGAATTGTTAATTCGTGGGAACGAATTGTTATATCATGGGAACGAATTGTTAATTTGTGAGAACGAATTGTTAATTCGAGGGAACGAATCGCTATATCGTGGGAACGAATTGTTATTTCGTGGGAACGAATTAATAAAAAAAATCCATGCGGGGCTTCGCAGGGACTAGTTTGTATACACAGCATAATGATGCTTCAATAATTGAGTGTGACTAGATGGATGACGCACATAGAATGTATGATAAACAATATATTTCTGACTCAGACGGCCCGTCATTAAGAGAAGCCCTCAAGGTGCAATACACATCTACTACTCACGTACTATCACTGGGATCATTAGCTGACACAAGGGTCGCTACGGAATCTTTAGGTTAGGATCCTCTGGCACGTTCACTCTGTTTTAATCAGCGAGGGAGTGGCCAACAGTGAGTTAATAAGACCTGTCTGTATTACACCGAGGAACGACGCTACAGTGGAGTCTATCTAAACCGGACACCCTGTGGACCCATCGTGTCTAATTTAGATCGGTTTCAATGTACTTTATGTCATTGTCCTTTTGATCATAACAGAAAATGACAATCATTTGCCATCGAGTGCTTAATTACAGTGGAACCTCTCTAAACCGGAAACCCTGTGCATCAGGGTTTCCGGTTTCGAGATGTTCCACTGTACACTGAAATCGCTCTAAACCGGACACCCTGGGATGTCCCCAGGGTGTCCCGGTTAGAGAAGTTTCGCTGTAATTACGGTATATGAGCAATGAACGACATGTTGGTGTGCTTTGCGATCATGAACAGCTATTATCATCAAAGGTTAGTTACATGGAAACCCATCATATTTAACCCTTTAAACCCAAAGGTCCGCTGTAACGGTTTATGCAAACAGTGCAGATCCAGATGAGCCGGCTCGTGACGAGCCGTCTCATCAGGATATACACGTTTTCAAGTAATTTTCATATTTTTGATAACAAACATACCCCATTTTCATAAATTGACTAGTCTGAAAATCATTTTGTGATGGTTGAATTGGTTGCAAAATTAACATATCAAAATGCATTCCAGCTAGTTAGGAGTGAAATGGTTAAATATAGGACTTTTACTACTGCGAGTCGGTCTACTGTCTGTTTCACGAAACCTGTCCAAATGTTACGGCTATACAAATAATGCAACAGCAATATATTTTTCGATAATATTAAATTATAAGAAAATTTAAGAATGTTAAATTGAGGGAACGAATTGTCATTTCGTGGGAACGAATTGTTAATTCGAGAGAACGAATTGTTATATCATGGGAACGAAATGTTAATTCGAGGGAACGAATTGTTAAATTGAGGGAACGAATTGTTATTTCGTGGGAACGAATGAATTAATAAAAAAAAATCCATTTCTCCTGCGGGGCTCCGTACACTTGCAATCGTCAATGCACTGAAATTAATTTCACTAGCAACAGCCACAGGTCAATAACCCGTAGTAAGAAATTTAAAACGTGTAACAGTTACCTATTTCGGTTTAGAAACAAGACAAAATTAAGAAAAATACGCCTAGCTCTGACAGCCAAAAAGCGTCACTAATAGTAGAACAACACCATGACAATTCTCTGGTTCGCGGGAAGTCTATAATGCCCGAATTCCTGACAGTCTACGGTAGTCAGAAGTGTTGCTCTCTGTCTGTCTCTGATATTCCGTATTCCATTAGCTGATGAAGGCGTCATTACAGGTCCGCCAAGCCATTGTCATACGTGATTACAACGTCGCCTTAATGAGAGAAATGCAAATGACATTATTTCACTAGAACTTCGAGGCCGACTATCGATTGTTTCTACCATTCTTAACCCTTTCAACCCTAAGGACCTGGAATGGACTGTGATATGCTAATGTTCCGACCAATCCAATGGTCACAAAATGATTTTCAGATTCGTCCATTTATGAAAAGGGGGTGTTTTTGTTCTGAAAAATATGAAAATTACTTTTAAAAAGTGCAGATCCTGATGAGACGGCTCGTTACGAGCCGGCTCATCTGGATCTGCACTTTTTGCATAAACCGATATAGCGGGATTTCGGGTTCAATTTGAGACAATTTGTCTCAAATGCTGTCAGTCTCACATATTATATGCAATACGGTCCATATGGTTTTCTGCTTTCTAGTATACACATATAAACATACGATGATTTTACAAATAGACAAACAACCCAGTCTGGTGACCTTCATTATGAGGAAGCTTATCATTACTGGAATGATTAAATTACTTAAAATAACGAGTATATGTTTCAACTCGCTAACTGAGTTCTAAAAAGAGCATATGATATGCAAATACCATTCTGGGAATTGCTCTGATGTTCTGCATACAGTGTATGTATCATATTCAGCTTAACACGAATATTAAGTTCACGTTATGGACAATATTATATTTATTTGTAAACCATGATTAGATTCATAGAATATTTGACACATATATTTCTGGTGATTTGTTAGAATCTTTGATATTGATTGCATGAAACGTCTGTCATTCTTGCGAAGAATCGATTTCCGTGTCTCCGACACGGAAATCGATTCTTCGCAAAAACGACATAATGGATTAAAGCATCCACGTGAAGTTCACTATTTGACATTTCAACTGGTCTATACTTGGCAAATCGTTTTATTTTGGTGGCCATTTTGAAATTAAACATGATGTCCGTGCTTATTATGCCGTTGCTAGTAAATACCGTATTATCAATAGCCGATCATGCTGACTTAGTTCACTTTATTAATCAAATATATGGATGTGTGCACCGGCATCAGTACTAAGTACTTTTGGCCTGTAGAAACTGCTTCAGTACATTTCCTATACGATACTTTGAACTACAACTATTGGTATATATACATGAAATTACGCTCCTACGTGTCTTACATACTAGCCTATTTGAAAATGTATTCTCTTGGCGGCCATTTTCAAAAAGACCACCAAATGCAGCTTAACAAGACGCGTTTGATGCGCCATATTTCATCAAAATCAGTTACATAATAAGGACACTATAAAAGAATACGTACTTTGAATCGGTACTTGTTGTTGTTAGTACCACGTGATCATACACCTTGTATACGCGCTACTGAAAGTTTGCGAACCATCACAGCGTACATACACACGAACAGCGGATTATCTGTAGCTGACACACCGCTTGTATCATGCAGAATCAGGTAAATGTATTGAATAACCACAGGTGGTGTTATACTTTCTGTATTATCACTTCTGTATATTTTGGCCGCTAGCTGGGAAAACCGACCTTACGACGTTGGCGATCAGCGTAGCCCATGATCAGCCTGCGCATCCGCGCAGTCTGATCATGGGCTACGCTGTTCGTCATTCACTCAAAAGGCTTTAACTGCCATCTGTAAACGATCAGATTTCAAACCTTACTGAATGAAGATACAATTGGATCAGGATCTAAAATTGTTTCAAAAATCGCGACGTGCCTTTAATTAGAGCTAAAATGTGATCGTGTACGATACGTGTGTGTACCAAAGATAATGATGAGCCGCTGCACCACTGAAAGCAAACGCTGCGGGACTGATAATTATAATGTCTAATATTTCTGAGCAAATTGCTACATCTGCGGGCTTATTATTATTAGCCGATCTATTTATAGATCGGCTAATATATTGGTCATCCATCGAATTCTGAAAACGTTTGTAGCAACCCTTTTCTCCGCTATTCGGTAATCTACGAACGCGAATTTTGCTGTATCACTTCCAAATTGCATCAACCGATAAAGTTTGCATTTTTGGCAATTATCTCCGTTTAAAACTTTAAATATAGCCAAATAACACAATTTTGAATACGTAATGAGCTGAACGCCGGAAGAGATTGAACCCGGAAGTTGTTGTTGTTGAAGTCCATAGTTGGCTCTAATGGCCATATACGCCAACATACGCCGATTATTGGGCTAATTTAAAGCTTTTATTTATTAAACAGAACAAGTTTCAGCCACGTATAATCGCGTAAAATGTGTTTATTCGGCTAATTTATAATCGACCTCTGCTCAAAATCTCCTCCGACTAGCAACCCCAGCATCTCGGGTTTATCCCATTGGATCGCGTATGCGCGTCATTTGACGCTAGTTAATATTCACAAAATTTTCCACCAATCAAAACGAAGAATTGCCCTTCATAGCCAACTTTGATTTGTTTACGTATCATGCAGGGATGGCAGGGATGCATCCAGCACGCGCGATTGCGGCAATCCCCCTTAATTATTGTCAATGCCGTAAATTATTGATTGTCTTGCGCCCGACATCGCGCAAAAAATCACGGATGGGCCACTTTTTAAATGATCAGTGCGCACATTAAAAAAACGTAATTGACTATTTAAACGCGCTGTGTATTTAAATCATTGGAAGGCGTGCAGTTCAATCGAGTTTGTGCGGCCGTTGAACGTAAGCTTCGAGTCGATTTAAACCATTTAAATCGATAAACAAGGGATAAACAAGTGACAACGTTAACCTGTTATGCTCCATTAAGAAGTAATAAGCTTATGGCAAATCATATTACTTTGGGGCCGAGCTACTAAAGTGACTGGTGTGGCATGGAAATATTGAGTTCTGATTTTGGGAATTTTCCTCATCGTGGACCCGTTTAATGCGGGATAGTACAACCCGTTGGCCCGGCCTTAAATGACCTTAGCTGTTGATAGGCCGTTAAACACCAATACTCACTCATCATCCCCCCCCCGAGACTTTTCATTTCTTATCATCGTTTATCCGTGTTCATGTAAACGTGTTTGTAAACAGTGGATCATCTCTAAACCGGACACCCTGGGAGGTCCCCAGGGTGTCCGGCTTAGAGATTATCCACTGTGATTCAGAAAGATGAGCACTTCAAGACATGCATGCATACGTTTGCGGTCATGAACGCGCATTACAACAGGGTTAAACTGACAATGAAATATATTAAAATTAAGAAAAGGTGGTTTTTGGTGTCCGGTTTAGAGAGGTTCCACTATATACTCAAGTACAGTGGAACCTCTCTAAACCGGACACCCTGGGGGTTCCCAGGGTGTCCGGTTTAGAGATGGTCCACTGTAATTCATGTATATGAGCGCGCCTAGACATGCTGCTGTTAATTGCTAACACGAAGAGTCATTAGCAGTCTATATAAATTACAGTGAGGCCCATCAAAATAATTTCTAGGTGTTCGGTTTAGAGAGGCTCCACTGGGGAGTCAATTTACAACAAAATGGAAATTGACTCCGAAACCTGGCGAGAAAGCTTGAAAATGATGTAATTAAGAAAACAAAAGTTAGATTTTGAAAATCGGTCCACAAATAAAAAAATATTTTTAGCCCCCATGTTAAATTCCCATAGGAAAATCGTTTTTTTCGCAATAAAATCAATATTTGATTGAATTTCATCAAATAATTTTTGATAAAAAAAGTACTTCCTTTTACATATTTTTTAGATTTAATGTGTTTAACAGCCAAAAGTTCGTCGGCACAAAACGTGGAACAGACAGTATACATAAATGTACGTGACCCACAAAGTGGCGTCACTATAGGCAAATTTCGAGATGAGATGGTTCTACAAGCACATGTTGATTGAATTGATGTTGATCTATTTGAGCACCAAGTCCATGTTCGTTTCCCAAAGCGCACATCAGGCTATTTTGAAAGTAAAATGGAATTGGCTTAATGTCTAACATCAACTAATGTCATTATAGAGATGGAATCACGTTTTTTCAGTCTCCGCCGAAAGACCAGAGGCTATTTTGAATGTTAACTAACTAGCCTAACATGAATGGGTTAGATATATACATTTATTACACTCTTGCAAATTATTTGCACGAGTTTCGCTGTGAGAGAAAACCCGTAATCAACTCCTTACAAATAATACACCGTGAAGAGAACACCCGTAATTGCGCGCCTGTTTTCTTGGAAACCACGAGCTACCATGCAAAATGTTTAATTGCTATTACAGTCAAAATAAAAGTTATTTGAAAATTTGGAAAGGGTCTCGACTAATCTAGAATGTTAATGTGATTGAACACATTCCAACATGCATTCAAATATATCTGGTTCATAGAGACAGCTGCGTAATTTGGATTTCAAAAAGTTTACATGACGTCACATTTGACGTCACACACCGTAACGTCAAAACGCGGGAAAACACGTCATTGTATAACTAACTATTCATGCGTACATCACAATTCATTGATTATAATCTAAAAAATAGAATAAATGTGCATATATATCCGCCGTGGAAATGTAATAAATAGGATATTCCATCGTACATGCTTGAATAGCGGAAATAATACACTCGTGTCCGTCGGCGTCCGTGCAAGCAACTTGTTCGCTACGCTCACTCGTTGCTTACGCGGAAGCCGACGCACACTCGTGTATTATTTCCCGCTATTCAAAATGTACGATGGAATATCCTCTATTTATTACACTCTTGCGAATTATTTGCACGGGTTTCGCTGTGAGAACAAACCCGTAATCAACTCCTTACAAATAATACACCGTGAAGAGAACACCCGTAATAGCGCGCTTGTTTTCTTGGAAACCACGAGCTACCAAGCAAAATGTTCAAAACAAAGTTATTGGAAAATTTGGAAAGGGTCTCGACTAATCTAGATGATTGAACACATTCCAAACATGCACATTAATATATCTGGTTCATAGAAACAGCTGCGTAATTTGGATTTCAAAAAGTTTACATGACGTCACATTTGACGTCACACAATGTAACGTCAAAACGCGGGAAAGCACGTCATTGTATAACTATTCATGCGCACATCACAATTAATTGATTATAATCTCAAAAATAGACTAAATGTGCATATATATCCGCCGTGGAAGTGTAATAAATAGGATATTCCATCGTACATGTTTGAATAGCGGAAATAATACACGAGTGTGCGTCGGCGTCCGTGCAAGCAACTCGTTCGCTACGCTCAATCGTTGCTTACGCGGAAGCCGACGCACACTCGTGTATTATTACCCGCTATTCAAAATGTACGAAGGAATATCCTCTATTTATTACACTCTTACAAATTATTTACACGGGTTTCGCTGTGAGAGAAAACCCGTAATCAACTCCTTACAAATAATACACCGTGAGGAGAACACCCATTGCGCGCCTGTTTTCTTGGAAACCACGAGCTACCAAGCAAAATGTTCAAAACAAAGTTATTTGAAAATTTGGTAAGGGTCTCGACTAATCTAGAATGTTAATGTGATTGAACACATTCCAAACATGCACTTAAATGTATCTGGTTCATAGAAACAGCTGCGTAATTTGAATTTCAAAAAGTTTACATGACGTCACATTTGACGTCACACAACGTAACGTCAAAACGCGGGAAAGCACGTCATTGTATAACTATTCATGCGCACGTCAACATTCATTGATTAAAATCTCAAAAATATACTAAATGTGCATATATATCCACTGTGGAAGTGTAATAAATAGGATATTCCATCGTACATGTTTGAATAGCGACAATAATACACTCGTGTCCGTCGGCGCCCGTGCAAGCAACTCGTTCGCTGCGCTCACTCGTTGTTTACGCGGAAGCCGACGCACACTAGTGTATTATTTCCCGCTATTCAAAATTTACGATGGAATATCCTCTATTTATTCATGCACAGTGTGCGTCGAGTATTCAGAGCTGACGTCAGTTGTCACTTGCAGCCACACAAATGCAACAGCCAGTAATGGACCGCCGCCTGAGAAAAGAGTACGAACATCGTAGCCAAAGATCGGCCTGTGCTGTCTGACCAGGACCTACGATGTTCGCCAGCCAGTCACTCAAGTGTTTCCCCTCCCGCTACTTACCCACCAAAATTATCAGAAATCAAATAAATTTTGGGTCGTTGGGTAGGGAAAATATTTTATTTATTTTCAATTACCCACTCATGACCAAATTGGTCAGTATATTTGCTCGTGATAATACATAGATCAGATCTGTAACCTTTAATATTACAGAGTTTGGGCAAATATAAATGGTATAAGGTGTAATTATCTATCACAAAAAAATAATAACATAAAATAGAATATTATTTAGAATAAAAAGAAATATTTTCCCTACCGACCTACCCACACCTATATGACCCGGGTAGTGGGAAGGGAAACAAATATATTTTTAATGTTGGCCTTATAATCTTATTTGGTGAATATACATGTAGAAGAGGACCTTATGAAGTTATGAAATATCTAACCACACTGGTTGAATATAAATACCAGCGTAGCCCAAGAGCAGCCTGCCCATCGGCGAAGTCTGACCATAGCGTACGCTGTTTGCCATCCACTTAATCAGGTTAACTCCCCACCATTACGATTAAATTCAAACTGAATATAAAGGAGGACATTACGTTTGCGACCAGTGTGTGTAACCCCAGATCAACATGAGCATACGCGCAGTCTGATGAGGGTTTACGCTGTTCACCATCCACTCAAGCGGGTCAATTCTCATCACACCATTAAGAGTAGAGTCTTACCATACTGGCTGAATATTGAGGAGGATCTTGCGACGTTTCCGACCAGCATAGCCCAGTACGGCATGCGTATCCCTACAGTCTGATCAGGGTGTACGCTCTTTGCCATGCACTTAAGCAGGCTAACGCATATCAGGTCATTACGACTAGATTCTAACCAGTGTGGTTGAATATAGAAGAAGGCCTTGTGGCGTTTGAGACCAACGTACAATACATAGTGATCAGTGTAGTCCAAGATCAGCCTGCGCATCCGCGCAGTCTGATCATGGCCTACGCTGTTCGCCATTCACATCACATCACACCACCACGATTATACTGTAACCTATATAATTAATATCAGAGAACCACTATCTCGAGTTGTTGACAATGTCATAAATGTCACACGGTACCTTTTCTAATCCCGTCGACCGGATACTAGTGACAGTAGGAACATTTTATAGGCATCACCACGGATACGTAAACACGGGGAAGCCATCCAGCATTCACGTAAATATTATGATGCAGTTAGATATAACTTCAGATTATGGCCTATGTGAACCTACCTTAAGGTATTATGTCATAGATATAGACACTTGGCTTCAATGATAATTGAATATGTTCTTCTTACTGTATATGGTACATGAACATTGGGTGCCATCTTTGTATGTACAAGTCATCGTACCGTTTCACCACGTCGTGCGTTTGACACATACAGCAAATAATATGACAGTAAACCAAATAAAAGTTGGTGCAATACACCATAGACAGATATGACAACGGTGTGCTATAAATATTATGCCAGCAAACTATACAAAAGACGAGATATCTGAGCATTTCTCCCATCAATCTCAAAATAAATTGTTATGTGTAAACTTTTCAATCTGAACTGATGTACATCCTATGGTTAGTGTACACGTTACCCATACATAAAGCCATATTTACTCGCATAGTAGGTGAATAGACACAATGGACAATACACTCAGGTACTGCTTACATGTCACTGGATTTGATGGCATGTGTTGTGTGGTTTGCAAGGTAAAAGTGATACCCTGTGAGTCATAATGTGTATGAGGCTATCTACAATGGTGTTCATATTGTTAAAAACGCAGGCACAAACCTGTCTAGAAAACTGACATATATTACTGTTTTGTGTAATATAATTGATAGGAGTATGTTATCCTGGCTTTTCTACACGTGATTAACTACATTATATCATATGTTCCACTTCAAATTTTGCGTTTTGTGTCAAACGCCAGAAGAGGTGAAACTGGCTGATGGCTGGAACACACAAAGATGTTCGCTACTCCATATGCCGTATAGCATACAGTAACGAGGCAGATATACTTCGCCTATGATTGGTCTCGCATAATATGAGACAGGCCATGTGACTTTGTACTTATGAAGATGTGCGATATCTCACGAAAGGTACATACAAAATTTACGATATTTTCGACATCGAAAGTTGACGAAATATTCAGAGCAAATGCAGAATAGAATTCCACATTTGCTGTGTCGTCGGCTGTCGACGTAATTGGCAGAAAATATCGGTTTCTGTAAACATAACTCATGACAAATCACACATCTATTTACGTACAAAATCACATGGCGTTCTGATACCTAATGTGCGATATCTCATGAAAATATTTATAATTTTTTCTGTGCATGACTGTGAAAGATGACAAAATTTTCATAGCAAATTTAATTTCCGCAGTTGCTATGAACATTTTGTCATCTTTCGCCGTCCTGTACAGAAAAAATTCTAAATATTTTCAAAACGCAAATTGTGAAGTAGAACATATGATATAATGTAGTTAATCACGTGTAGAAAAGCCAGGACAACATACTCCTATCAATTAATGTGTCATCTTTCGACGACATTTACGTAAAATATCACATTTTCTGTAAATATATTTCATGGAAAACCACACATCTCTTTAGGTACAAAATCACATGGCTTGTCTCATATGTTGATTTAAGAAAGCACGTATTTGGGGAATGTTTGAGCCCGACCCTGGTAATACATACCTATTTGCATCTCCGATACTGATTTCGAAAAAAAGATATGCCAGCAATAAAGTTGTATGTTAATAAAAAATGTTTTATTAGACTCGTGTAGAATTGAATTACACGAAATACGGCGAGGGAGATATTACCAGAGCATGGCCAATTTCTAAAATGAATTCATGTGTCGTGTATGATGTCCATCAAGTTATATTTTAAAGAATATGGATGTCGAGTTTTAATCTTGACACCAGCACTTGCGAGACATTCATATTAACCACTGTGCGTAGTATATCGCAGAGGTTACATGCGTGTTCCTCGTTATGGTGTTATTATATGTAGTTACTAACTAGATGAGTTTCTGATTTAAATACGTGTGACTAAGATTGAGAGAACGACAGCATAGTGCTACAAACGAGTCGACCCATCTCAGTTTAGTCCTGCCCAGAGCACATGGCTAAGCCTCGTCTATGTTTCACATGGATAATACTCAAGTGAAGGAGTCTTGACCCGTTTTATTTGTATCTTAACCCTTTGAACCAGGCAAACCATTTGCAAACAGTGCAGATCCAGATGAGCCGGCTCGTGACGAGCCGTCTCATCAGGACCTGCACTTTTTGCAAGTAATTTTCATATTTTTAGATCAAAAACACCCCTGTGTATGGGTGAAAGGGTTAATTCCACTAAATGCAGACTTGTCTAGTTAACTAATAAATACGAAGAGCGAATACCATGATCAGACTGTGTGGATGCACAGGGTGGTCTGCTCACTGTGTAGTCCCAGGTCGCACTGCGACGACTCGCTGTCTGATCTGTGGCCGCACAGGTTGCATATTTAATAATCCTATTCTGGCATGGCTGATCACATAAGATACTGTTTCACGAAACCCTGCCCAAATTGTACAGCTATATAAATAATGCAAAAACAATATAATGTTTCGATAATAGTATTATAGTAAAATTTAAGAATGAGCCTATTTTTTATTTCGTGAAATTTGGTCCAATATTGATTTTATTGCGAAAACACAATTTCCACATGTTAAATCCCTATAGACATCATGTCTATGGGGATTTAACATGGATCATTTCCAAGTTATCGAGCTAGATTTCAGAAGCAATTTCCATTTTTTTTTCGTTTTTCGACTCCTCCTCCAGGTTCTCCACCTCTTTTTTCCCCATGTTAAATTCCCATAGAGAACTAATTTTTCGTAATAAAGTCAATATTTGACCAAATTTCACGAAATAAAAAGAAAGCTCTTTATTAAATTTTGATAAAATTTAATATTATCGAAAGAAATATTGTTTTTACAATGTTTATATGGCCGTAGTAAAATTGTGGAAGGTTTCGTGAAACAGACATTAGTATATATATCCAACGACATAATAATGCCACATCTGCAATTTGTATATTTCAGATATGCCAGAGACCACTGACCGTGATCGACATGCAGAATGGCAAGACGCTCACACCATGAATAGATAAAATTGATGATCGACGGTATATATTTGCCTCTGTTGAGAATATAAGAATATGTTATTAACCAAACATTGCAAATTTATATAAAAGGTGGACATCAACACATCAAAATGACAAGGTAGTAAGTACGCTTATGATGGTTACGATTTATGATACAGTTATGGACACTGATGCATTTAACAATGAGTATATGCACCACCAATGCATACTTGAAACGATGGCGTGAACACTTGGTGACAAGACAGTGTATACTAGGTAATTATAAATCCAGGAACACTTAAAGAATATAAATCCGGAACACTTAGAAAACAGAAATCCGGGAATACTTAGAAAATAGACATCCGGAAACAGTTAGAAAATAGTACTCCGGGAACACTTAGTACATAGAAATCCGGGAACACTTAGAAACAGAATTCCGGGAACACGTAGAACATATAAATCCGAGAACACACGTTAATCTGTGTCCACAATGTCGGTGACAATGTCGGCCTACACCGCCGTACACAACGAAACAAACACGACGAACGTGACGGCCATGTTTGCTGGTGGGCTTGGGCTGGAGGAACACAACGTCCGCCAGCTTAACTTGAGGCTGCCGGCGATCGTGTACACTGGCATACTGATGGCCGTCGGCACGCCCGGCAACGCCATCGTCCTCTACGTCTACTTCTTCAAGTGGCGGCGGAGCACGTCGCGCATGTTTATCCTGTTCTTGACGGCGCTCGACTTCGTTAACTGCGTGACAACCCTGCCCATGGAGATCTTCATCATGCGCTACTCCCTCATGTTGGACATTCCCTGGCTCTGTAAGGTCTCCCGCTTCCTCACCTACACCATGAACAGCTCGTCCGCCGCCGTCCTCGTCGGCATCGCCGTCGACAGGTACCGGCGCATTTGTCGGCCGCACGGCGACCAGTTCAGCGCCAAGACGTCCAAGCACATCTGTATCGGCGCCATCGTGGTGGCCGTGGCGGCGTCGTGGCCGGCGTTGCTCATGTATGGCACAAGGACCATTCCCCTAGGCGATGTCGTCGGCAAGGCCTGTCTGCTGGAAAACAAGTTCGACACGTCGCCATATCCGTATGCATTCTTCATCGTGATGACAGTGAGCACGTTAGTCATATTCACAACACTGTCGATTCTCTACTATTTCGTCGGGTTACAGGTGTACAAACACGGCGCGTTCAGGAAACAACGGCAGGAACGGCTAAGACATCCTTTAGTAGAAAATTCATCTACCAAATCGAACAGTGCCAATTTACTTAAGGGTACTCCAACAATAGACATGACAGAAGATGACGGATATACGGATGAACAGCAAACTAAGGAAAACGGCTCAATTGCTGGAAGGATCTACACTAAGTCAATCGCTAGCACAGAACAGACGGATGAAGGCATAGTGATTGATTGTAGCTCAAACCTTCCATCTAATAGAAACAACGATGCAGGTGTATCTACACACTTGCATAATGACGTAGGGACAACAACCCGCGATTTCGGGACGCAATCGGAACATATAGAATTAACGAAGACCAATTTAATTGTAACAAATACTAATGACAATAAACCGAAACGGACAAAGCGTATAAAACCGGGTAACAAGAAAGAAATCCTTCGGCGGAATTCGTCGTCGAATGCGACGTCGCAGTGTATTCATATAAGAATCCGAGTGGGTAAATCCACACTCATGTTGTTCCTGATAACGATTGCTTACATCGTCAGTTTCCTACCCTTCTATTCCATAGCCATACTGCGACAAACGTACAAGGATGCTGTGTCCCAGCTCAGTGATGTCGGCTACATGCTGTACCACGTGTTCCTTAGATCCTACCTGCTGTCCAGCGCCATCAACCCAATCATATATTCATTCTGCAATTCTCGGTTTAGGTCCTTCTGTTTTGGACTGTGTAAGAATGGAGCTCGCAAATCCAATCGCATACCATAATGTTGAAGAGTATAGTATATTGATAGACATACTGTACAGTATGACATTATACAATTATTGACTTACGAGGAGGTGTACACGAGATTTACGGACCTGAGAAAAAGACCTTCGGTGAATATTACTTTTCACATGTCCGTAAATCTCGTGTACACCGACTCAAAAGACACTATTTATTTTAGTATATGACTTTAGTTTTTTGCTGAAACCCGACTGACACGTATGTACAAGTTTCTTCAATTTGCATCCATTGTTGTTATTTTGATGCCAGCAAATTATACAATAGGTGAGATACCGGAGTGTTTCTCCTTTCGATCTCAAAATAAATTTCATTGTGTAAACGTTTCAATCTGATGCACAGCCTATTGTTAGTGCACATGTTCACACAGGGAAAGCCGTATATACTCGCATAGTATGCAAGTAGACATCAGTGACAATACACTCAGATAACTGCTTACATGTCACTGGATTTAATACAGTATGTAAGGTACACAGGTATATCTGTACAGTACAGTATTTATCTTACTATGACACAGCCATTACATGATGCTCAAAACATTTAACAATGGCCCAACAAACTCTTCAGAAATCAGACTGTGTATACAAGTGTGATGAAAACAACTCATACTATTGTTGGAACATGGTACAAAGTTTATTTATGTGTAAAGCATATTACAAGTGGTATGTGTCAAACGCCACAAGAGGTATAACTGACTGATGGCTTGTACACACTAAGATGGCCCATGTGCCGTATAGTACACAGTACCAAACTAACAATCACATATGAGACACGCCATGTGATTTTGTACCCAAGATCATGTGCGATATCGCACGAAATATAGTTACATAATTTAAGATATTTTCTGTAAATGACGTTAATTAAGATAGTCTGTATCACATTAACAATGTTTTCTTGTAAACAATTATTGTATTTACATTTATTGAGCATAGGCTGCATATGCAGCCTATGCTCAATAAATGTAAATCCATCAATTGAAATAAGTCTATAAGTGATCTATATGCATTTGGTAGGCATAGTGGGCAGTGACGTGAGCCTAATTTTGTTATATCGTGGCCCGACTTGCAGTAGCTTTGAATGTGAGGTCAAATTTCGAGGTATTTTACGAAAACTTGCAATTGTTCGAAATCCAAATCGGCGAAACACGGCTATTTGACAAGGGAGGTAATACAATTTGGCATGGTGAATCACAAACATCCGACGGCCTACATTAGTTGTCTCCCTTGCGTTGTCTCCCTTTCAAGATGCGTTTTCATGGAAAAATAAGAAAAACATGCTATATTTGTGGTCGGTTTATTGTTTTCTGCAGCATGATAAAGGTACCACAATTTGTAATTGCTATTTGATACTCACTACTTCTGATTTCAATTGGGTTTTTGGCAATTTTAATTGGGTATTTAAGCAAATACACAGCTTATCTGGAGCTCTGATATCAGGCTACATGACTGTGCTGTAATCGGAAGCTACACTGGTCACAAATCCCTTAAGCCCCATTTCTCCAGTCACATGTGCAGCATTCAGATGTCGGGAAGGCACGAAAACAAAAAGTGCAAACTCAATCATATTTGCTGAGAATAATATAATTATGCATGTACAAGTAAAATGTATAACAAGCCTGTCAACGTCGTAAAATATTAACCTACATGTTTGTCTTGCGCGCAGATTTACTGTTTATTCAGTATTTATTGACATCAATAATTTGATTATTTGAGATCAATAAATGTTCAATAAATATTGGTATCGAATTATGGATAGCAATAAATACAGAATAAATAGTAAAACCGTACACGACCATTGTCTGGCTAAGTGTCTATAAACTAGTTTTCAGGTGCTAGTCATGTGACCAATTAGCAAATGGGTGAAAACTCGTTGGATGTGGCAGGAATGTTAGCACACTTGGTGTGGATCAGTAACAGACTACGAACTTACTGTTGCTGGCACTTGTTCGCAAGATTGGCGATGAACAGAACGTGCTAGAAGCCATACGGTATCCTTCAGCCGCGAAGCAATAAGCTCGTCATCATTACTGCCGATCTCAAAATTGGGGTAATGGGGAGAATGTTCTGGTGTAGGATTATCTGATATTTTACTTTGTACCAGCGGCACGACTGTTTTCGGAACATCAGTTAGAGTTATTGACGCTGTACTGGACTTTGGCTGAGGGATGCTAGAGAGGGGGAGATGGTCACATTGCCATGAGTGCTATGTTGCTGCTGATACACAGCCATCGCCGTCGCATGGAAAGAGTTCTTTCCATCCGGAGTGTCTACATTAGCATCGTTGTTGTCAATTGAAAATCGGAGCTGATTGTGGCGATGAAGTCCCGGTGGAATATAAACACCACCATGGGACTCCATGTTTTGCTGCACGCCAGTAGCAATTTGTGCTACCAATTGCTTTACACGATTATATGGAACACCTATACCAGCCTGGGAAAGAAGATGTATAAGCTTATAGCTACGCCAAACATGCTCACAGTACAGTGACATTTAAAGTGTAATTGGGGTATCAATAGTAGTACTAAACGTACTTCGCGATTGGGTCTATCTGCTCTAACTTTGTCCATGTGATATTATATCATAATATTACGACAAAATGTGCCATTGACATGGCGGCCATCTTGAATTTCAAGATGGCGACTGTTATATCATAATTTTAACTATGCCACCAGCAACCTTGACCCCGATAATGTGGGTATAGACACCGGAATTTTGTTTCTACGACGATTATTGGCGAAGTTATTGGCAAAATAATTGTTGCTAAGGCGGCCATTTTGAATCCAAGATGGCGGCCAAAATAATGGCGGGAAAAAATGGCGCCCACCCTCATTTTTTCGGGAATACTCCAAATATATTAAAAATAACAAGAAACTGGAATCATCACACAAAGCCCACGGGAGTTCTATAGCTTGCAGTATTACATATACTATGGTTCGGGTCCACCAAGTACAACTTGAGTTAACACTTGGAGACAATTGGAGACAATTGGGGACAATTTTTAATGTCAATATACGGTGAAACCTCTCTAAATTGGACAAACTGGGAGGACCTCCCAGTGTGTCCAGTTTAGAGAGGTTTCACTGTAAATCAGGCATTTCATCATTCTGAGCCATAGTTGTGTGCTATGCGATCATGAACAGGCATTATCACCTGAGATAAATTACTAAAGAAACTCATCAAAACTAAGATCACAGATGTTTCCTTGGTGCCCGGTTTAGAGAGGTTCCACTGTACTTGAATCACAAGTCGATGGTCTAGTAACAGAAGGTCGTAACTGCTATGCTTTAGCATAGCAGTTACGACCTTATGTTACTAGACCATCGAAGTGACAAGGAATGCATAGCAAATTTGGTCAATATTATGGTCAATATTTGTTTGTTTGTTGGGGTTTAACGGCCTATCAACAGCTACGGGAATTTAAGGCCGGGTCAATGGGTTTAGTACTAAATCCCATATATTACCTGTACAAGTACATGGACATGTTCAAATAAATGTACAAATGGGAAAATCCCAAAGTCAGAACTGAATATTTACAATAAACAAGAATTCCGCGGAATCAAATGTCTCGCCTTGTCCCGCCGCCTTGACCTCGAGCCTGGGCCAGAAAGCAATTTTCATATTATACAATTATACAATTATATATTATACAATTATTGACTAGAGAGCCATAGAATATCAGATTATATTCTATGGCTCACTAGTCAATAATTGTTTTAGTATATGATAATAGTCGCTATATAGCACTTACGACCTTATGCTACTAGACAACAAGAAACGAGGCAAAGCCACGAAGGCCAGGTTTTTTCCAAGCATAGACACTTCGATAACATAATTATACCCACTTTTTTGTAGACTAGATGGCCGTGGCCTGCATGTCGCGCCTTGTGGCGAGGCATGGACACTAAAAAAATAGATATAGTAGATGGAAAAACTTTAACCAAAAAACTTTAACCGGACACACGGACGAACGGACGGACGTATGCAAAAATGCCGACGATATCGCGTTTTCCGCAAGCAGGTGTGACAATGATGATAAACACCCATGTGAAGTATCAAGGTATTGGGTGAAGCAGTTGCAGAGATATAGTACACGAAAAAACTTTAACAAAACAATTCAAAGTAATTTGACCTTGACATTGGGCACAGGATCGTGCTTTCCGCAAGCAGGTGCAACAATGATGATAAACACCCATGTGAAGTATCAAGGTATTGGGTGAAGCAGTTGCAGAGATATAGTACACGAAAAAACTTTAACAAAAAAAATCAAAGTAATTTGACCTTGACATTGGGCACAGGATCGCGCTTTCCACAAGCAGGTGCGACGATGATGATAAACACCCATGTGAAGTATCAAGGTATTGGGTGAAGCAGTTGCAGAGATATAGTACACGAAAAAACTTTAACAAAAAAATTCAAAGTAATTTGACCTTGACATTGGGCACAGGATCGCGCTTTCCGCAAGCAGGTGCGACAATGATGTAAACACCCATGTGAAGTATCAAGGTATTGGGTGAAGCAGTTGCAGAGATATAGTACACGAAAAAAACTTTAACAAAACAATTCAAAGTAATTTGACCTTGACATTGGGCACAGGGGCCGCACGGTTGGGGGTTAGAATGAAAATATGGATGATGATAAACACCCATGTGAAGTTTCAAGGTAATGGGCGAAGCAGTTGCAGAGATATAGTATAACGAAAAAGTTTTAGCCAAAAAACTTTAACCAGACGTACGTTAAAAAGTTAACGTTGAAAATGGCTAAGTCAATTACGTAGAAATAATAGGTGAAGGTAAAAAAATGGTCACATGTTGGATAGTTATATGTGGTAGGCACCCCTTCGTTATGAAGCTGTGAAAGTTTGGTGGTCCTAGGTGGTACAGTACCAAAGAAATGGACTTAAACACGAAAACTTAACATTGTAAACGCGAAAACTTAACATTGAAAATGGCTAAGTCGACTACGCGGAAAAAATGGGTCAAGTTAAACAAAAAGTAACATGTTGGATAGTGATATGTGGTGGGCACCCCTTGATTATGAAGCTGTGAAAGTTTGGTGGTCCTAGGTACAGTAACAAAGAAATGGACTCAAACACGAAAACTTAACATTGATTGTGGACGCCGCCCGCCGCCGCCCGCCCGCCCACCCGCCCGGCTTTCGCCAATCCAATAGCCTGGATTTTTTTTCAAAAAACCTGGCTAAAAATGGAAAAAGAATTTGAAAAAAAAACAACAAGAAACGAGGCCACTTTTTGTAGACTAGATGGCCGTGGCCTGCATGTCGGGCCGTGGGACGAGGCATGGACACTAAAAAAAGAGATATAGTAGATGGAAAAACTTTAACCGGACACACGGACGGACGGACGGACGTATGCCAAAATGCCGACTATATCGCGCTTTCCGCAAGCGGGCGCGACAATGATGATAAACACCCATGTGAAGTATCAAGGAATGGGTGAAGCAGTTGCAGAGATATAGTACACAAAAAAATTAAAGTAATTTGACCTTGACATTGGGCACAGGGGCCGCACGGTTGGGGGTTAGAATGAAAATATGGATGATGATAAACACCCATGTGAAGTTTCAAGGTAATGGACGAAGCAGTTGCAGAGATATAGTATAACGAAAAAGTTTTAACCAAAAAACTTTAACCAGACGTACGTTAAAAAGTTAACGTTGAAAATGGCTAAGTCAATTACGTAGAAATAATAGGTGAAGGTAAACAAAATGGTCACATATTGGATAGTTGTATGTGGTGGGCAGTTTGGTGGTCCTAGGTGGTACAGTACCAAAGAAATGGACTTAAACACGAAAATTTAACATTGTAAACGCGAAAAGTTAACATTGACTGCGCGGAAAAAATGGGTCATGTTCAAAAAGGTAACATGTTGGATAGTGATATGTGGTGGGCACCCCTTGGTTATGAAGCTGTGAAAGTTTGTTGGTCCTATGTTTTACAATAACAAAGAAATGGACTGAAACACGAAAACTTAACATTGATTGTGGACGCCGCCCGCCCGCCTGGCTTTCGCCAATCCAATAGCGTGTGAATTTTTTTCCCAAAAAAACCTGGCTAAAAATGGAAAAAAAAGTTTAAAAAAAAAGTTTAAAATGATTTTTTTCCCCAAAAAACCTGGCTAAAAATGGAAAAAAAGTTTAAAAAAAAAAAGTTTAAAAATTAACAAAAAAATAATGCTCGCTACTGGAGCCCAGAATTTGTATAATAGTCCTATATGTATCTACATATCATATCTGCACAGGTCCACATATTGCCACAATATTGTCAACACAGTTTACGGAAATGTAATACCCAGGTAAAATAATTTACCTGTATAAATTACCTGTAATAATTTACCTGGACATTTAGTGGTCAAGCTGGAAATTTGCACATGCTTGCACATGCAAAAGTGTTCAACTGGAGAAGGTTATTGTTCTCTCTACATGTAAGGTGTACAGAGCGCACGAGAAAAACGGGTCTTCATGCATTAATGTTCAGTTTGTAACATAGAAAGAAATAGAGTTTGACCTTGACCCTGGAGCCCGGATTTTTTTTTTAATAGTCCTATATTCATCTACATATCATAGTAAAGGTATGTATAAAGTTTGATGACTGTAGCTGATAAGGTGTTGACCGTAACACGAAAACTTAACATTGAATGATGACAACATTGAATGACGACGACGACGACGACGACGACGACGACGACGACGACGACGACGACGACGACGACGACGACGACGACGACGACTCCGGAAAAGCAAAACCTATGTCTCGCTTTCCGCTTCGCGGGCGAGACACAAAACTATATATTCAGCTCTGAAATCAGAATAATCCTGATCTGATGACAGGTCCTTGCCACACCAGAATCACTTGGCCCCCTCCCAAAAGCAGTAGGATCAGTAATAATCTTACTACTTTTATAATGGGCAATAACCCAATTCAACTCCCAGGTAACAAAACAGCCAAATATAAAAACGTACATGAGGACCAAACCAGGCAAATCGTGATTCCTATAAGGAGGAACCACTTTCAACCAGGATAAGGATTGCGTGCCTGTTTAGTTTGTTTGTTTATTGGTGTTTAACGGCCTATCAACAGCTAAGGTCATGTAAGGTTCAATCCCGTTTTAACCTGCTGCATTGGGTGGAAAATCCCAAAATCAGAACTGCGTATTTACATCGAGAAAACATATATTCAGCCCTGAAATCAGAATAACCCGACCTGGTGCCAGGTCCTTACCACACCAAGTCACTTGGCCCCTTCCCCTAGAATAAGATTACGAATAATCGCAAAACTCGCATAAGGGCTATAACCAGATTCAACTGTCATACAAAATGCCAAAGACGTATGTGAGGGCCAAAGCAATTCTCCAGTCGGAATTCCAGTAAGGATGAACCCCGATCGTTAAATTACCCATCGCATGCTCCCACCTACCACCTACTTGGCGTGCTAGTATGCAACATAGAAACTGGACAATAATTGAGACCAACCCACAGCCAGGGTAAACCATTCAAAATCAAATATAAAAGAACAGAAGACAGTGATAATACACGTAACATAAGCATGTAACCGCAACATGATCATGGACATGTGCTATAGTAAGCATCACAAAAACCGTCAAGAGCTGTGCATGCTTAACACACGAAAAACGTAAAAGTTGAAGAAACTTTTTGACAAAAAGGGCAAGGTCATGTTAATGCATGAGTGTGCTCCAAATGCTAATGTGTGGATAGCACAAGGGGTAGGGAATATAAACAACTTTATGCACATTTTCAAACAGAGATTACATGATAATTTTGTCCAAAACTGGATGTCTATAGATTAAACGAGTCTACGCGAGCTGTGTTTTATAGAGGTGTTGCTAGATTTGACTATCAACCTTATCTTGAAAGCATTACTATTAGGAAATTTTGTGTAGGTCTTAAAAAGTTGAGAGTATCCTCACACAGGTTAGAAATCGAGGCTGGTAGATGGCATAAACCTGTAAGGACTCCAGTTGATAGGATAACATGTTCAATATGTTTTAGAGGACGAATTTCACTTCCTCATTGAATGCCCTTTAAATATGGAGTTACTTCGCACATATATTCGTAATTATTATCTAAGAAGACCAAGTATGTATAAAGTCGTTGAGTTGTTTTTATCTGCTAATAGGAGCATTATTAGAAATCTCGGAATATTTATTACGAAATCGTTTGAAAAACGGTCTGAATTCAAGGTGCAGCTGTGAAATACATGAAGATAAAGAATAAACTTACTTCATACATGTATATGTAATTATAGCACTATGTCAAGGGTTTGACATCTCCAACCACAAGCGCATAGAGTAATATTTGTTCTTTATAGTACTGTATGTGGCTACAAAATTGATATATAACCCCATTATAATGCCATATTGCTATAAGCGAATACGTTTATGTACCTACCATGTATGGCATAGCTCAGCTTTGGACGGTCGAACTTGCTGATGTCGATCGTGGGAACGGACCGTGTGCTCGGAGCTGGATTTCACGGTAACTGCATGGTATTCACATCTTGGGCCAAAGTATAATGCAAATGCATTATAGTTTGGCACGCATGATGAATATGCATGTATTTACTAGTGAATCAATACATACTTCACCACTGTTTGTCGTCTTGTGATAAATATTTTGTTGTATTATATTGTATGCTCAAGGGCCAGTAGGCCTATTGCTGAATAAACATTACCATTACAATATATCACCTGTCCAAATATTGAAGCAATCTGTCAAGTAATATTAAAGTTATACCATGATGAATAAGCTTATACAAACTATTTGACGCAAACAAAATGTGTTTCCGCAAAAATGTGAAGGCAAAAAAGGTCAAGGTCATGTTAATGGTGGCATGTGTGTGTTCGAAATGCTCACATGTATCAAGTGTCCAAATATTGAAGCAATTCGTCATGTAGGTAATATTAAAGTTATACAATGATACTTTTGCTAAAGCAGGCGCAACAAAAATCCATATTTCTTATAAATAGTCTTATAAATTACACAGCCTTTCCGCAATAAGATATGACGGCCCATTTCCCATCCGTCATCCATGTTTTGTCCTTGGCTGCAGTCTCCTCTGCCCGACCCTCACACAGTCCAGTGACAACGTCGGCCTTGATGGCCCTTAGGGCGCACAGCGGCGCTGGGCAGAAACCCCCCAAACTTCGCTCAAAGGCCGAAGTAGAGGGCCAGTTTTTATCACCTACAAGCTTTCGATAGTTCAAATCGCCTTTGAAGAAAATCAACTTTGCGTTCGCTATGTCATTGTACAGATCCGGTGCGTACTTTTGCATGTCGGTAAACGCAAATGGCATAGTCCAAAAGTCGTGAACTTTGACCTTCCATGAGCCAGACTGTAATCTTTTCCTCCACCGCTGCAGAAAGAAGTTCATATACAGGCTATTGGACTTCATGAAGTATTCCTGAGTGAAGTCGAAGTCTCGAGATGTCACGTCCGACACAAACCAAGGGAAAGCTTTCGCATGGAAATGTACCGATGTTGCTAGGTTGGAAGACAGCAAAAATTCAGCAAGACACAAATCAGTGACAAGTTCAAATCCAGCGTTATCCAGCACGATGTCTATTCTCCCAGCAGTGGCATTGCTGAAGTAAAAGAAATTATAACTAGAAAATGTGTTCATAGAACACGGATGCCCCCGCATACCGCTTTGATGGAAAACGAGGCAAAATTCTAAGTTCAAAATGGACTGGAGCGAACGTGGATTTCTCACAGGGCGGTCGAGGACCATTAGAGCAATGCGTGTATGAAATATGAAGCAGATGAATGAAAGGAGACAGAAATTATTGAGAAAAGATTAAAAAGTTAAACGCATTTGCCTTACAATGCAGAGGCGTCGGAAGTGGGGCAGCAGGGGCGGCAACAGCCGCCCCAATATTTGGACCAAAAATAAAAGGTGTCTCTTAAATGCAGTAGAATGCAGGAAATGGCATCTCGAATTAAACAAGAGGGCCATGATGGCCCTAATTCGCTCACCTGACTCCATGAACACCAGAGGAGAATGTGACATTGAGTTCATGTGTTTTAAAAAAATTGTGCTATTTTTAGACGGCGGTCATCTTGGATTAAGCGATGACTCTCATTTTACCAAATCTGAAAATGCTTCACCCAAGGATCGGAACTTCCTATGATGTTTGGCCAGCATCGGCCATGTGGTTCCTGAGAAAAAGACGTTCAAAATCTCAAATAAATGGACCTTTTGGCGGCCATCATGGATGACATAATCATCCGATTCCGACAAATATTGCGCCAGAGCAATCGCCTCATCGATACCTTCAATTTGATATATGACATGAGCATATTCGGTCAAAAATAAAATTTGACCCCACGGGCCACGCCCATTTTTGACCCCGGGGTCACCATTTTCACAACTTTAAAAGAGCATTGTACATCGATCATTCCTACCAAGTTTCGTCGAAATCCGGCCAGTGGTTCATGAGAAAAAGATTTTTTAAGAATTTGTGCTATTTTTAGACGGCGGCCATTTTGGATTAGCGATGACCTCCATTATAACAAATCTGAAAAGGCTTCACCCATGGACCATAACTGTGAAGTTTGGCTACCATGGGCCAAGAGGTTCATGTAAAGTAGAATTTTTAAATCTCTAATAAAAGAACGACCTTTTCACCTTTCGGCGGCCATCTTGGATGACATAACCATCAGATTTCGACAAAAAATTCACCAGAGTGATCGCCTCATTGATACCTTCGATTTTATATATAACATGACCATATTCGGTCACAAATAAAATTTGACCCCAATTTGACCCCACGGGCCACGCACATTTTTTACCCCGGGGTCACCATTTTAACAACTTTGAAAGAGCATTGTTCATTGATCATTCCTACCAAGTTTCGTCGAAATCCGGCTGGCGGTTCATGAGAAGAAGATTTTTTAAGAATTTATGCTATTTTTAGACGGCGGCCATCTTGAAATAGCGATGACCTCCATTTTAATAAATCTGAAAAGGCTTCACCCATGGACCATAACTTTTAAGTTTGGCTACCATGGGCCAAGCGGTTCATGTGAAGAAGAATTTTGAAATCTCTAATAAAAGAACAACCTTTTGATCTTTCGGCGGCCATCTTGGATGACATAATCATCCGATTTCGACAAAAAATGCACCAGAGTGATCGCCTCGTTGATACCTTCTATTTGATATATGATATGACCATATTCGGTCAAAAATAAAATTTGACCCCAATTTGACCCTACGGGCCACGCACATTTTTCACCCCGAGGTCACCATTTTAACAACTTTGAAAGAGCATTGTACATCGATCATTCCTACCAAGTTTTGTCGAAATCCGGTTGGCGGTTCTTGAGCAGAAGATTTTTTAAGAATTGATGCTATTTTTAGACGGCGGCCATCTTGGATGAGCGATGACCTCCATTTTAACAAATCTGAAAAGCTTCACCCATTGACCAAAACTTTTAAGTTTGGCTAGCATGGGCCAAGCGGTTCATGTGAAGAAGAATTTTGAAATCTCTAATAAAAGAACGACCTTTTGACCTTTATTTCGGCGGCCATCTTGGATGACATAATCCATCGATTTCGACAAAAATGCACCAGAGTGATCGCCTCGTTGATTACCTTCTATTTGATATATGATATGACCATATTCGGTCAAAAATAAAATTTGACCCCAATTTGACCCTACGGGCCACGCCCATTTTTCACCCCGAGGTCACCATTTTAACAACTTTGAAAGAGCATTGTACATCGATCATTCCTACCAAGTTTTGTCGAAATCCGGTTGGCGGTTCTTGAGAAGAAGATTTTTTAAGAATTGATGCTATTTTTAGACGGCGGCCATCTTGGATGAGCGATGACCTCCATTTTAACAAATCTGAAAAGGCTTCACCCATTGACCAAAACTTTTAAGTTTGGCTAGCATGGGCCAAGCGCTTCATGTGAAGAAGAATTTTGAAATCTCTAATAAAAGAACGACCTTTTGACCTTTCGGCGGCCATCTTGGATGACATAATCATCCGATTTCGACAAAAAATGCACCAGAGTGATCGCCTCGTTGATACCTTCTATTTGATATATGATATGACCATATTCAGCCAAAAATAAAATTTGACCCCAATTTGACCCCACGGGCCACGCCCATTTTTGACCCCGGGGTCACCATTTTAACAACTTTGAAAGAGCATTGTACATCGATCATTCCTACCAAGGAAATCCGGTTGGCGGTTCTTGAGTAGAAGATTTTTGAAGAATTTGTGCTATTTTTAGATGGCGGCCATCTTGGATTACGTAATGACGTCATTTTAACAATTTTGTAATCCCCCTACCTAAGGACCATGACCATGAAGTTTGGTGACTATAGGCCCAATGGTTACCGAGGAGAAGACGTTTGAAAATGTTCACGGACGACGGACGACGACGACGGACGACGACGACGACGGACACATTGCGGTAACAATAGCTCACATGAGCTTCGCTCTGGTGAGCTAAAAAGAAATGTCTGTGGGTGCATGCCCCTGGACCCCCCTAGCACTAATTCACTTTGCTCGGGTCGACATTCGCCTCCCCAATATTAATTTGCTTCCGACGCCTCTGTACAAAGAAGGTGAACATAAGTCCCCAGTGACCTTGACCTTGTGTGTTCGGGCATCGGTCGTATGCGAAACAAAGCACCATCACTAGACAGACATTAACGGCAAATATTACTGAAATTGGTGAAGGAGTTAAGGAGTAATTGAGACAACATTAACAACTTAAATGCTTGCCTTACAAACAAGGTGAACATCAGTCCCCAGTGCCCTTGACCTTGGGTGTTCGGGCGTGAGTCGTATGTGAAACAAAGCAGCATCCCTAGACAGACATTGTGGGCAAATATTATTGAAATTGGTGAAGGAGTTAATGAGTTATTGAGAAAACATTAAAAACTTACAACGCATATTCCTTACAAACCATCTACCTTGACCTTGGGTGTTCTAGCGTGGGTCATTTGCGAAACAACGCAGCATCCCTCGACAGACATTGTGGGCAAATAGTATTGAAATTGGTGAAGGAGTCAATGAGTTATTGAAATCTTAAACGCATTTGCCTTACGGACGAATGGACGGACGGATGGTAATAAAAAGAATTTCAACACTGAAAGACATTATCCACCCTTACAACACTGGATCACTTGGCCAAATTGAGAACCCCAGTAAGATTCACGGCGAAGATATCACATGAATCCTTAAGAATGGATTCATATGTGGCTGTGACTGGAGAAATGGGACTTATGAGTTTGGCGACCAGTGAAGATCCAGATCAGACTGTATATCCGGATCTGCACTGTTCGCTATTTCGTCAATGAAACACCCCACAAGGAATACAGATAGTTGTCAGGCAACAGGAGTGCACTATTTTGTCAGGTGCTACACTGGTCAACAAACCCATACGCCCCATTTCTCCAGTCACAGCCACATATGCATACCCTCCCATACTCCTGGTTAATCAAGGGAACAACAAGAGTGCCGAAGGTCACAATATACGCCTGTCGAGGTGTAGCCAGTATACAAGGGGATTAACTACATGTACATGGAAAAAGAAATCAGTAACAGTGATGGGTATACCCTTCAACCAGATGGCCGCGGGTCACATGTCGCACACGCCGAGGCTGTGGGAGTATACCGAAAAACTTTAACCAAAAACTTTAACCGGGGCACACGTACATACTAACGTACGGACGTATGTACGCCAATGTGCCGACTATATGGTGCTGTCCGCAGGCGGGCACACAAAAGTAAAACTTTAAAAAAAAATAACACAATTTAACGTTGAGGCACGTCAAGACATGGCCAGTCAACAAGGGGAGATATAACTCACTGAACACCAATAGGTTCTTCCTCTTGCCATGACCAACATGTGTATGTAATTGGTTAAGATCCGTCAAGTAGAACTCCGTTACTGTGCGGACAAGGATATAGAATATGAAAATTTATAAAAATCGCCACCAAGGGGAGACAAGTCATCCAACAATTTTGAAAATGATTAGGGTTCCTGGTTTTCTCAGGATAGATATGTGCACCAACTTCGGGTACGATCCATCAAGTAGAACTTGAGTTATTGCATGGACAAGGATACAGAGTGCGAAAATAAAAAAACTCTGCCAAGGGGAGTTAAGTCATCGGAATGTTTTGAAAATCAATAGGCATGTATACATAATTGTGTTATGATCCATCAAGAACTCGAGTTATTGCGTGGACAAGGTGTGGCCATCTGTTAACGACCTGTCAACAGCTAAGCTTATTTTAGACCTGGTTAATGGGGTTGAATTCCATGTGATATTTCATCTTTTGTGATGGGGGAAAAATTCGCAAAATCAAAAAAACAAATATTTACAGAAAGAAATATATATTCAGTCCTGAAATTAGAATAACCTGACCTGGCGCCAGGTCTTCACCACACCAGAGCATTTAGCCCAACTCCCTAAAAGTATTGGGATTAGTACTAATCTTACTACAGGATTCAACTCTCAAGTAGCAAGAAAGTCAAAACTAAAATGTACCTGAGGGCCAAACCAGGATATCAGGATTCGGTAAAGGAAGAATTCCATCATAAAATTTACCCTTTGGTTAGTGTCAAATCAACATCGACAGATCCAGCTGCAAGCATTACCCACCAAGCCACCATGGCTCGTAACAAAACAACCATTTGCGACAGAGGCAGATATTGAAGTGCAATCCTAACAAGCCCTAACGTAAGTGGTATCCACGTACCTGAGAGATGACCAGACTTTATCCAGGTCATCCACGAGTACATGGTCCTTCAGCTCGGTGACCTGCTCCAGGGCACACGACGTCTGGGCATTCTCCAGCCCTGCCGATATAGACAGGTCACACTTGTTGCCCCATAGCGCTACCTGGCAATATGAAGGTTATTATTACTTAAATGTGGCTTTGACTGGAGAAATCGAGTTTATGGCATTTGTGGATATTCAAACATATAGAGAATAGTAGGTTAGTGCCGTGAATGGGAAAAAATATCTGGCAAGGCTTAGGAAACGGGATGGGTGAGGCTCTGCCGAGCACATCCCGTTTCCGTGCCGCGCCAGATATTTTTAAGATAACCCGTCACCGCACATATTCATACACAGTGATTAGGTCATATTGACAGGATATCAAAAATGTTTCACGGCACCATGTTTCACGGCACATACGCACTGTGTTGACGGGATAAACCAAGCTTCAGGTGTGTAGCTATTATGGTTTACAGGCTGTAAGGTATAGTGTATGTAAATGAGTGGGTGGGGTAACGTTTTCGAAATGAGCCAAGTATTGGGTCCTAGGTCCGGGTCTTCCACCTGTGGTGTAGAACCTAATAAAATATCACTTTATGAAGCCTGACAACGATCTATATTCCTTGTTAGAAGCATGACTGGTTTCATTGATGGAATGGCGAACAATGCAGATCCAGATTCAGACTGTGGATGCACAGTCTTATCTGCATATACAGTGTGTGGATGCACAGTCTTATCTGGATATACAGTGTGTGGATGCACAGTCTTATATCCGCACAGTCTTATCTGGATATACAGTGTGTGGATGCACAGTCTTATCTGGATATACAGTGTGTGGATGCACAGGCTGATCTGGATATACACTGGTCGCAAAACCCATAAGCTCCATTTCTCCAGTTATTGATTTACAATGGTATGAAAAGACCATGTCTCTCGAACACATTTCTTGTTCTACCCTACCACCTGCGCCAATCTTGCCAATATCTATGAATTTCTTTATTCCAAAATACTTGAATATTGTGCTTATCACATCTTTGATACTGTAACAGGATACGGAAATGCAACGGAAAAAATGTGCAACGACCGGGGCTCGAACCCGGGACCTTCCCAATACCAGCGGGACGCGCTAACCAACTGCGCTACCGGAGCACAATGCAGCCGATCGGTAATTACACATGGTACCATTTCCGTTACAATACATTTTCGAGTTTTGTTTCTGCATTTACACAGCACATGGGCAATGTATGGACATGAGGATGTGATAACGCAGTCAGATCACGTTCATCCGCATGTACGATTGATAATCAAACTGCTTGATTTGAGTTGACAATACCAATAGATGTTCAGAAACGTTGATAATCTGAGCAAGATTACCACAGGTGGTAAGTACTGTACTATACCTGTGAAAACAGTGCAAATTGTTTTTGAACACCTGTGGATTCTCCTTTTTCCAGCTGCTGTACGACAGACATGAGGTGGCCACACAGTTTAAGTATGGCCTGTATCGAGTCAGTTAATGCCTTCTCCTTTTGCCCGGCAAACACATCAAAGCTTTTCAAATGGATGCTGAAAAAACAAATCAAGATTTTGAAAATCTGAAAGTTGTTATATTAAATTAGAATTAAATGCAATAAAATATATAAAAATGCAATTATTGTTCAAGAAATTGTGAATACATAATCAGAGGGAATCTCCAAATTGTGGTTACAAATAAGATATAATTACAATCCACAACATATTTAAATTCACAAATAAAACTAGAGGGTTGTTTTTCAGACAAAAACATATGTCTCCCACCACACAAACACTGCATGCCTCGGAAAATTAGAATTTAAGGCAACAACAGCATATATGTACCTACCTTTTTTTTCTGCATAAGTTAGCTGTATATTTGGAGATAATAATAATAAAAGAGACATCATATGCAATTTTCACTTGTCAAGGGCCATAACTCTGCCTATACTACATGAATCTGCATCAAAAACCCCAGGTGCACAGCTGCACATAGTGACAAACATTCCTGTAAATTTTTTCAACTCTAACTCGAACACTTTTGGAAATACGCGCGACACAAATTTGCGATGAAATTTGTGATGCCGACAAAAGTGCCAATTTTCTCTAAGTAAATGGCCATAACTCCAACCTTACTGGATCATTCCGCACACAAAACCCCAGTAGCCTATTTCACCAACATTGCAAAGTATACTTTTCTAGCAAAGTATACTTTGAGGGAGTAATCATTTATTTTTCCTGAAATGTATTATTTCATATCGAACTAACGACTGCATATAGTTGATGATTAAAAGTATGCAGAATTATTATACTGCATTTATTACATTATCACAGCCAAAATGGCTGTGATAATGTAATAAATTCAGTATAATAAAAAATAATAAATTTATACTAAAATTGAAAATTTCTCCCTCAAAGTATACTTTGCTAGAAAAGTATACTTTGCAATGTTGATGAAATCGGCTACAGGTGCACAACTACACATGCTGATTAACATTCCTACATAGTTTCATGCTTCATGTAACTCAAACACTTTTTTGAGCTACCAGCAACACACAAGTTACATCTAAACATCAGCAATGTTCACTATGTAAAGGGTCATACTCTATGAATCTACATCAAAACCACCTGGGGGCCGTTTCACTAAACTTTGTATGACTAAAATGTTCGTAAGTGCAAAATTATGATAGTCTGTAAATTTCACATTAACAATATTTTCTTGTAAACAATTATTGGATTTACATCTATTGAGCATAGGCTGCATATGCAGCCTATGCTCAATAAATGTAAATCCATAAATTGATATTTCCAGACGATCCTAAATTTGCACTTAGGAACATTTTAGTCGTAAGTTGTTTAGTCAAACGGCCCCCAGATGCACAACTCTACATGTTGATAAACATTCCTATAATGTTTAATGACTGTAGCTCAAACAGTTTTTCAGTTATGTGCGACACAAGTTGAAAATCACCACTTTTCACTAAGTCAAGGGCCATAACTCTGTGAATACTGGCTGTACCTGAATCTAAAACCCCAGGTGCGCAAATCACACGATGACAAATATTCCTATAAGGTTTCATGACTGTAGCTCAAATAGTTTTTCAGTTAGATGCGACACTAGTTGAAAATTGCCACTTTTCACTAAGTCAAGGACCATAACTCTGAGAATACTGGATGAATCAACATCTAAAACCACATTTTCATGACTGTAGCTCAAATAGTTTTTCAGTTATGTGCGACACAAGTTGAAAATCGCCATTTTTCACTATTAAGTCAAGGACAATAACTCTGAGAATACTTGATAAATCCGCATCTAAAACCCCAGGTGTGCAACTTCACATGATAACAAATATTCCTATAAGGTATGACTGTAGCTCAAATAGTTTTTCAGTTATGTGCGACACAAGTTGAAAATCGTCACTTTTCACTAAGTCAAGGACCATAACTCTGCGAATACTGGATGAATCCACATCTAAAACCCAGGTGCACAACTTCACATGATGACAAATATTCCGGTAAAATTTCACTACTCAAATACTTTTGGAGAAACGCGTGACACAAATTTTGTGACGGACGGACGTATGGATAGACAGACGGACAACAATGCCAAAAACAATATGTCTCCCCATATATGGGGAGACAAAATGATGACTTTCATAAGGTCACTTTTTGGCAGATTGATGCAGTTACGGCCTAAATAATACATATATGTCTACAATTGCTCATTACCTCTGCTCAACAGCCTCCTGTACGCGCCTGTACATGTAACATTCCACATACAGCCAAGGGGACATAAACCAGGAGGGAGCCACTCCATCTTGCTCAGTTATCTCCCCCAGGTAGGTGTTCCAGATGTCCACGTCAGCACGACCATCAGCCAGCAGAATTACAGGTTTGTTTGTCTGCACTTCATTCCGCAGCTTCGACACACAGCCAGCAATGGATTTCAGTTCTTCCAAAGCATCCTGCCATATAAAATGTGGAATGGTGTTAATTCAGAGCTCCAGATAAGTTTTGTATCTAAAGAGTATTATACCCCCATATTTCAAATTCAATGCGTATTTTACTTTTACAAATGTATTATTGATTTTCTTTCTTATTAAATAGGGAACAAATGAAAAAAAATAAAAAAAATCATTTATTTGAGCTGCAAAAAGCAAACACACTGTTTTCAACTTTATTACAGTATTTTCACTCCCACTTTTAATAATCAATGCGTATTCTGCTAAAATAAGTGCGTAATATACGACAATACGCACCTTATCTGGGGCCCTTGTTAATTATTGAAATATCAAACACATTCTCGCATTACTTACTGAATCCAACTCTATATAACACTATTACATTTACATGGGTATTACAAACAATGATACACTGAAATTTACTTTCATTACACAGAGCTCCAGTTAAGGTGCGTACTTTGGGGAGACTTTCGTTATTTCTTCGCCAAAATTGGCAAGTTGATTTTTGTGCAGCTGGTTAGTTATATATATCTACCCACTGCAACATGTACTACAATTCAAATAACTTACAAAAACATAAATTATACATTCATTGAAAGATAAAACAAGAAAATGTTGCCTGTCGGCACACGAATGCCCCCAGTGGCAGATTGGAGAAACTGTGGCAAAGTTAATTACCAAATGTATTCATAAGCGCAGTTGCAAAGGTAAACTAGAAAATGTGTTCATAGAACACGGATGCCCCACATACCGCTTTGATAATAAACGAGGCAAAAATACAAAAGGGGAGATAATCCAGGACCTGGGGGTCAAATCAAATATAGAAATAACCTTTCCGCATCTACTCATCATAAGGAAGCTACATACCAAGTTTCAGGTATGTACCATACCAAGTTTTACGGTGTAAAAGTGTTACAAAATTGCCAAATTCTAAGTTGAAAAGTGGGAGATAATCCATGACCCGGGGGTCAAATCAAAAGTCCAAATAAACTTTGCACATCTATTCATTATAAGGAAGCTACATACCACGTTTCAGGTCTGTAACTATTAGAGTTTAAAATTTTGACGAGATACAAGGCAAAATTGCCAAATTCTAAGTCGAAAAGGGGGAGATAATCCATGACCCCATGGTCGAAACAAAAATCGAAATAAACTTTGCGCATCTACTCCTCATAAGCATGATAAGGAAGCTACATATCAAGTTTCAGGTCTGTAGATAGTATGGTTTAAAAGTTTTACGACGGGACGGATGGACGGACAAGGGTAACATTAAATGCCCCCTCCACTATCGTGGTGGGGCATAAAAAATCAAGGTCATATTACGGGCGGCATGGATGTATGGCATTTATCCACAAGTATGATGTATTGAAATATTGAAGTAATCCATCAAGGGATATGTAAGATCATTGGATTACAATGTGGCATGAGAAGGGTGAATCAGCAGCCACAATAACTACCTCAGGATAGCTGTCCTTCACCCAAGACTTGCTTCGGTTTACTGTATCAGCAATTCTGGCCAATATCACAGGGAGTCGGTCCTTTATAGTCTGATACGCAAAAGACCTACAATATAAACATATTGTCAATGCATATGATCAGTCAATCTTTCATTACAATAATTCCAGCACAAAAATATTTACACAATTCCCTAACATTTGATTGGCCCGTAGCAAGTCTCTGTCCAAAAGTTATATCCCAGTAAACTCCAATGCCGAACTACTTTCCGTAACCGTGAGGCGCAGTTAAAGTTATTATAGGAATGAATGGCCTTTTTGTTGAATTTATCGGGGATATAAACTTGGAAAAGTCGCGGGAATACTGGACGAGGCCTTCCGGCCTTCGTCCAGTATTCCCGCGACTTTTCCAAGTTTATACCCCGATAAATTCCACAAAAAGGCCATTCATTCCAATAATAACTTCATTTCTGGAAAATGGCACCATCTTTATTCAAAATCATTCCACCAATGTTTATGCAACTATTGAAAATGTGAGTATTTATGTGTCATGTATGACCCTGGGGGCCGTTTCACTAAACTTCTTACGACTAAAATGTTTGTACGTGCAAAATTATGATAGTCTGTAAATTTCACATTGACAATGTTTTCTTGGAAATAATTATTGGATTTACATTTATTGAGCATAGGCTGCATATGCAGCCTATGCTCAATAAATGCAAATCCATAAATTGAAATTTACAGACGATCTTAAATTTGCACTTACGAACATTTTAATCGTAAGAAGTTTAGTGAAACGGGCCCCAGATCAGTATGCTTTATAGAGCCTGGTGTGGGCCTGTCCTATTTAAAATTGACTGGCATAGCCATACTGCCCTCAGCAAAATAGAGATCATATTGTGTTTACATACAGGGGTCGACATAGACTAACATGCCATGTCTCTATCTCATGTTTAACTTCTATTTTTCATTATCTGACTTTTATCATTTATTATTTACTTTGCAATAGGTATCGGTAGTAAAGCCATAGTGCTATGTCTAGGGTTGACACTAACAGTGTCCCAGGGGGCCGTTTCACTAAACTTTGTACAACTAAAATGTTTGTTACATGTAAGTGCAAATTTAGGATCGTCTGTAACTTTCAATTGATGGATTTACATTTATTGAGCATAGGCAGCCTATGCTCAATAATGTAAATCCAATAATTGTTCACAAGAAAATATTGATAATGTGAAATTTACAGACTATCGTAATTTTGCACTTACGAACATTTTAGTCGTACAAAGTTTAGTGAAACGGCCCCCTGGATCCTGATTCAAGAATGTAATGTAAACATCTGGATGTCCTTGTTGAGGAATCTGTGACCCAAAATTTAGTGTCAAACTATGACATGCATGCACAATGGGGACAGTATCTGCAATTGTAAATTTAAAATTTCCCGTTGCACCATTTTGTCATCCGGCAGCCAATAATTCCTTATATCAGTGTCTGTTTGTATATTAGTGTTTAACGGTCTATCAACAGCTAAGGTCATCCAAGGCCGGGCAAACGGGTTCGATCCCGTTTTATCCTGCTGCATTGGAGGGAAAATACCAAAATCAGAACCGAAAATTTACATCGAGAAAAAATATATTCAGCCCTGAAATTAGAATAACCTGACCTGGTGCCAGGTCCATACCACACCAAAGTCACTTGGCCCCTTCCCCTAAAATAGGATTACGAATAACTATATTCAACTGTCACATACAAAATGCCAAAGACGTATGTGAGGGCCAAACCAGGTCTCCAGTCGGAATTCTTAAGGATGAACTCTGATCGTTAAATTACTCATCACATGCTCCATATATCAGTGATTCCATATTTTATGTACATATTGGTGCCATTTTTCTAGTTTTGAGGGAGAACCAATAATCCATTAAACTGTGTTTATTCCATATTGGATGACATTCCAGGTGGTACATTTATAATAGTATAGCCAATTATTATCGTCATTTTATATCCACTTCAGGGGACCAGAGATCTCAGAAATGTCATTTCCGTTACACACATTTACATGACGTAAACATAGCTTTACATTTACATTTTTTATCTTTTCAATGGCGTTTACATAAAACTGGAAGGTGCATCTATTAAAAAAAATATAAAGAATAAGGTAATCTAATTGTACTAGTAATAGTTTGAAACAGAGCAATTTAGTAGTAAGTGGTGGAATTTCTCATTTATGGTAACCCAACAACATGTATTGAATATGAATCAGTAAAGTTAAACAAAACAAAATAGCTTATATTCGTTATAAAGCTTCATTTAATTAATAGCACAGCCTCCGAAAATATGGGCATAATGGAAATTATTATGTAACAATAATGACAAAATGTAACGGAAATGACTCTCCATTTATTTAAAATACTATAAACAGCATATATAACAAACATATTTATACTTTGCATATTCTGTACAGTATAACTTCAATTTAATGTTTACTTTTAATGTGATTGCCAATAGAAACCCACACTCCTCGAAGCTGTGTCTGTATATTGTTGTTAACTAATTAAATCTTGATATATAAATGTTGTAGGTCGGAATAAAGGTACCATTACCACTGCAGACAAACAACTGATTGGACCAGGTTTAGATCTAATTGACGCCATGAACTGACTGGTGAATTTGTTAATTTATCATTGCCGTTACATGATCGTCATTTTCATTACACAATTTTGTAACGGAAATGATCGCAACAGAAATGATTTTTCTTTAAAAACTCCCATTTTGCACTCCTCTGTATACAATGTATCATGAAGGTAAAATACCCAAATGCAACATTGTAATTGTGTCTATCCACACATTTTGGTTTCAGCCGACCTACATATATATGCACGTGTATATAAACCCCGATTGGTAATGATGCATGTAATGTGTAACCTTAAAATTCTGAATACAGACCGACCTTGTTCTTGGCAAAGATTGAAGTTGTGTTACCACCGTGTTTATTCGCGCATCCATAAACAGTGGCATTAGTAGCTGAGAGTAGGAAAGGGAGGTTACTCTGATTTTACATTTTTTGTTCAGCGTTAACGGAAATGATTCGATTTCCCGGGACAGATACATAAACGTCAGTATTTTTGACAACAAAAGCACATTTATTGCAGAATAAGTTTAATGTAAATGTTAAACTACTTTAATTCAGATTCAATGTATAATACATTTAGGGCAAATGAACAAGATTTCAGAATTACTGTGCTGGTTGCTGACCGGGACATGCCCAAGTGGTATACCACACGTATGACAACAACTAAACACACATAAAAATAAGTATAAATACTGTTTTATTAATGGATTGGTATTATACATATAGTCTCGGCAAAAAAATATTAATTTTCCTTATAAATTGTGATTGGTCAGTAAATTACGCCGGGACACCAGATGTACATAAAATATAGAATCACTGGTATAAGGCACATGTGCTCAGGGCCTGCTTCCCATTGTCACGGATGGGACTCTCAAAAGTGCCTGGAATAACAGCAACAGTAGGTTAAAGTATGCCACCGCCACGCCCACTGCCATGGATGTGCCACGAAAACTAACGACATTGCAAATTGTGCACGTAAATGTGTATGTTTAAGCAAAATGTAATCACATTGTACATATGTTTGTGGGTATCATACAAAATAATAAATATGTGACTAAATAAGAATACAAACTCTTTATATTTCGCCGACAAACTTGCTGGATTTGACTCATCCATTATGTTGTTGTTGTTGTATGTTGTGATCCATCCGCTGAATTTTAGGCTCAAACAGTTCCCTCCGTAGCCACAAATAAAAATATTGATTGGTCAGGCACAGATGAGAACCATGCGGGCGCATATCTGACGCACGTGTCCGTTTTATATTTCTTATATTTAAGGGTGGGAATTGGCTCGAAGGCCTGTCATACCCGGACATATAAGTCCAAAAATAGCCGAATTTAGAGAAGTAATTTTGAAGCAATGTAAGGTGTCATAAAAAATCCAAATTGAAATTGGCAGGTGCGCGTTAAAGTAGGTCAACCCTGTCGGCCACAATTCGTGACCTAGAACGGGTTCAGACCTATGCGCCTAAGTGTTCGCCCTGAAAAGGGCGGTTTGTTTATCTCCCCCGGGTTACCCCGGGTTCGAAAGGGGATCCTGGGTAGGACCAGCCTCTCCCCTGTACCAGTGGCCCTGCTGGGCGTCTCCCCTTGTGGGCACTAGTTGATGCCCATCCTTCTGCCATCTTCCGCCAGCGTGTTAAAGGCGTCGAACATAAATGTTCGACACTCCTCGATGGTCTTCAGGGGTGTAAGGCTCCTGATGATCTTGGAAATCGTATTCCTGTTGAAAATCTTGGTGTACTTGATAGATCCGTCTCTGTCCACGGCAGATCCAGTCTTCACCCAGCGGTCAGTTTGATCAATCAAGTCCGGCGTCTGGTAAACTTCGACCAAGCTCTTGATTGCGTCGAGCTTGATTTCCTGTTGTGCCATGCATTCAAACAGCATCATCGCCATGTATCCTGGGCGGGTCGACGTTGCCGGTTCGCTGGTTACATGGCAGCGCGCTGGTGCGACGATGGTGTAATTCGTCTCGTCATCACCTCTGATGTCTGCGCGGGCGATGTAGATGTTGTTGTTGTCCGGATCCGGCATGATGATATCAAGTCTAGGTTGTTCATCCGGCGGGTTGGTGTAGTCGAGGGAAGGATGATCTGGTGGCGGTGGCGTAGGTGGTGGCGTAGGTGGCGTATGTGGCGCTGGCAGTGGTGGAGTCGTGGCATGGTTGGCCATTGGTGACCCCGTGGTGGACCCCACATCCATCGGATCCAAAGACGTCTGGAAGTCTGGAGACTGATCCTGGAGCATCTTGAACCCGGTGGAGTCCGCTGTGTTCTTGGAGTGGAGCCGATCACCACGGAGGAGTATGTAGAAATATCAGGTGCAGAAGGGCTGGTTGCCGCCTCACGCCGTGAAGGCAGGCTCGGCGTATTCGCCGCCATTTCCCTCCTGCTGGCCTCTTTTTTCCCGCCAAATCCTTTGTTGTTGGTTTTCTTTCTCGGGGCGGGCGGAGCTGGCTCCCTGCGTTGGTATCGCCAGTTGATCTCCATTGTGAAGGTATAGCGACCGTTGTGGATACGAAACAGAGGTTCGTCAACGTCTCCCTTCATCAGAGGCTTCAATAAAGTTGTCAGGTCAGCGAGAGTCGGGAATATCGACATCTTGACTGTACGGGGTTCACAAAAAGTGTCTATGATGGTCCGTTTTTATCTCTGCTTTGTTTTATATGTCTCACACAAAATGCATAGATAAGTGGCTGTGACTGGATAAATGGGCCTTCTGTGATGTGTGACCATTGTAGCTCCTGATTAAAAAGCACGCTCCTGTAACATGACAACAATCTATTGTTTGTTAGAAGCATGATGGGTGGTTTCTTGATGAAATGGCGAACAGTGCGGATACTGATCAGACTGTGAGGCTGCACATGCTGATCTGGATCTACACTGCTCGCAAAACCTATAAGCCCCATTCTCCAGTTACAGCAACCTATGCAAACACGTCAATTGATACACATCCGAATATACCATTCCAATGTATCACGTTCCATTTGTTTCTGGGTGCAGCATATCATTACAAAATACAGTCCATGTATTGATCACACAAACATTTCATCTAAATACCGCAAAACGCGTATGTCTGTTGTAAAATATAGCAAGAACAGGAGTAGTAGTACATGTCGTACGAATTACATCTTGTCTATATATACCCAACCAACGAGATGTGGGGGTTATGAAGAACATGACAACCAGTCTGCTGACTAATATTATGATGATGAACCTGAGCGAGCCACATATGTATAAGCAATAACTTAGGTTTCCTTCAAATGACAGACACGTTGCCTGGAAGACGTTGCTCAATTTCGCATACACATTTATGTGGCTTGTAGGTAAAGGTATAATATATTGAAACTCTCATTGAATATGACTGTGACTGGAGAAATGGGGTTTTGGGGATTTGTGACAATCTACCTAGTCGCAAAAACAAACGTGAGCCACATATCTTCAGTTACACCCGCAAATGAATGTGTACTTTGATTTATTACTAACTATTCAATGCTAGTAGGCATTATGCGTTATAAGTCGACATATTTCATAGTCTTGAAGTTATTATCAGCTGTCTGGCTGTAAACTTCCATGTAGTAACATTCCAAACAGTGGAACATTAAAATCCTCTTATATACCAAGAAAGGTAACGATTGCACATCAACTCGTGCTTACAACAGCATAGTTACCTCCCTTATACCCATTATACCAAACCACCACTATGAATCTATGAATATCTATCTACCTCGTCTGTGTTGTGATTGAAGATAAACAGACATTATAAATCAACGGAGTCTGACAAGGGCGGATCCAGGATTTAGGTTTACAGGGGGCGTGGATTATCAATTGTAAATGGGACACACGTGATGATCAACTTGCCTACATACTGTCGGGGGCGGCTGTTTATGTGGAATAGTGCTAGTGGGATCAGATAACGTTAATTCATTGAAATTGCGTGTGTATCCAACTGTTTCCTCGGTGTTGGGTCGGACAGCTTGCTCACTGGGAAAAGTTAGAAACTAAGAACGTTGAAAGCTTCATTTTGTGTGCATTTAACATATATGTATGTATGTATCTATTAAAACTTATCTATACAAATCCAGACACACACAACGTCGTACAGTGGAACCTCTCTAAACCGGACACCCTGGAACCAGGGTGTCCGGTTTAGAGAGGTTGTACCATAACACGGGCATACAACTACTTCAAAACACGCGTGAACGCTTCGCGATCATGAACATACAGTATCATGGGAGATAAATGGCAATGAAATATATCAATATTAAGTACAACCAGCTTTGCTCAGCGTCCGGTTTAGTGAGGTTCGACTGTAGCTCCAGGTGTAAGTATATTCCTCAGTTCCAGTCCTCATTCTACTTACTATGGAAGCGTCCTTGTGCCAATGCCATAGTATGTGTATCTCCTAATTAGGACATATTAAGTCCTAATTAGGAGATAGTATCTCCTAATTATGAGATAGTAAGTCCTAATTAGGAGATATTATATCATAATTAGGACTGTATATCTCCTAATTAGGATATATTATCTCCCAATTAGGAGTTACTATCTCCTAATTAGGACTTACTATCTCCCAATTAGAACTTAGTATATCCTAATTAGGACTTAATATCTCCTAATTAGGACTTATTATCTCATAATTAGGACAACTGTTACATTTGTTATAATATTTTAATACGACGTTTTAACACTTTTAGAATTCAATTGATGAATATTAATTGTACCTATTAGTTTGTTACGGACAATACCACTTCAAATGTTTCACTATCGACGATACGGGTGTATTTGAAGTTTTATGTTTCCGCAACTACAATTTTGGTTGGAGCAATATCCATAATTAGTGCATATTCAGCAGAGTACATTTTAAATAGTGTCTCATAAATATGCCTCTTTCTTTGTTACACAATGATTAACTAGACTCTACATCATGTTTTGACGGCAAAATATACTTCCGAGTGTTGTGCACGATATTTTACCACCGTAACCACTTCATTTGATAGCATATTAAATACATAGAGCGTAACACAACGCGTAAATGTCCTCGCTACTATAACCATATCATGCCTTTGTTTTATCAAATCAAGGTGGGTTTTTTTGTGCGTACCGTACTTATATTACGTGATTATGTGTTGAGAACAACCACTGAAATCACGTTTGTATTCTCACTGTTCAGGTATATCTGATTTGATTTAGGCATTGCAATTTACATTGTCAGACTGGATGGAAGCATCCTGCAAAAATCTTCGTTGAACTCTATTCAGCTTGATTAACAGTGACATAAACAAATACAATGTATGAACTAAACCCATTAAGATGGATAAACATATACAAAACAGTGGTGATTCTACGGAGCCCCGTAGGGGACGTATAATTCTTTTTATTTTATTAATTCGTTCCCACCAATTAACAATTCGTTCCCACGAAATAACAATTCGTTCCCACGGGAACGAATTGTTATGTCATGGGAATGAATTGTTAATTCGAGGGAACGAATTGTTAAATTGAGGGAACGAATTGTTATATCATTGGAACGAATTGTTAATTCGAGGGAACGAATTGTTAAATTAAGGGAATTAATTGTTATATCATGGGAATGAATTGTTAATTCGAGGGAACGAATTTTTAAATTGAGGGAACGAATTGTTATATCATTGGAACGAATTGTTAATTCGAGGGAACGAATTGTTAAAAAAGGGAATGAATTGTCATTTCGTGTGAACGAATTTTTAATTCGACGGAACGAATTGTTATATCGGGGCAACGAATTGTTAATTCGAGGGAACGAATTCTTAAATTGGGGGAACGAAATATCATTTCGTGGGAACGAATTGTTAATTCGAGGGAACGAATTGTTATATCATGGGAACGAATTGTTAATTCGGGGGAACGAATTGTTAAATTGAGGGAACGAATTGTTATTTCGTGGGAACGAATTAATAAAAAAATCCATGTCCCCTGCGGGGCTCCGTACTATTGATCTTGATTAACAGTGGCATCAACAAATATCAACTAAACCCACTGAGATCCAAAACACTATACAAAACTATGGAAGCTCTGGAGGGACTTCTGACTTCAATACTTCTAGCTTCCTTACTTCCTACTTCATCACTTCCTATTTCTAACTTAATTACTTCTTGCTTCTAACTTCTTTACCTTTTACTTTCAACTTCATCACTTCTTACGTCTAACTTCCTTACTTCTAATGTCCTGCTTCTAACTTCTCCTTACCACTTCTAAGAAGTAATGAAGTCAGAAGCAAGGAAGTTAGAAGTAAGAAGTAATGAAGTTAGAAGTAAGGAAGTTAGAAGTAAGAAAGTTAGATGTAAGAAGGGATGAAGTTGGAAGTTAAAAGTAATGAAGTTAACAGTAGAAGTAATGAAGTTGGAAGTTATAAGTAAGAATGAAAAAAAAAAAAAAAATAAGGAAGTAATTGAAGTTGGAAGTTATAAGTAAGAAGTAAGGAAGTTATAAATAAGAAGTAATGAAGTTAGAAGTTAAGAGAAGGGAAGTAGGAAGTTACACATAAGGAAGTTAGAAGTAATGAAGTTAGAAGTATTGAAGTCAGAAGTCCTTCCAGTGTTTCCATACAAAACAGTGGTGATTCGGCGTGCTCTATGTGGAAGTGAATTATGATGTGATTTACAACAAAGAGACGTAACACGTCTTGAGGTGGCACATCTACGGAGCCACGCAGGGGACATGGATTTGTTATATTAATTCGTTCCCACGAAATAACAATTCGTTCATTCAATTTAACAATTATTTCCCTCGAATCAACAATTCGTTCCCACGATATAACAATTCGTTCCCTCGAATTAACAATTCGTCCCCATGAAATTTAATTGTTATTTCGTGGGAACAAATTGTTAACTTGAGGGAACGAATTGTTATTTCGTAGAAAAAATAATTCTACGTCCCCTGTGGGGCTCCGTACACATCCATTTTGTGCAAAATGCATGCAAGATATTGGTGTCCGTACTGTTTGTTAGACATGACGGCTATATAATATGAAAGAGACAAAACAGATTGTTTGGACAACTGTGTAACTCACCTAGTCATGTGCTAGTGACAAAATGGTTTAAAGACATATGTGTTGGTCGATTGATCAATTGTGAAGACAATGCTAGCACGGTACATGGTTTTATTCCAGACATTTGCTGCATATTAAGAAAGTATTCAATATTCGGTGTTCTCGACGAATACAAGCAGGAGGGAATACTCAATTTTCAATTTACGGATACATTTATTAATTTTTATTATACAGACTTTATTACATTATCACAGCCAAAATGGCTGTGATAATGTAATAAATTCAGTATAATAAGTCTGCATACTTTTAATCATCACATATATGCAGTCGTTAGTTCTATAGGAAATAATGCATTTCAGGAAATATAAATGATTACTCCCTCAAAGTACACTTTGCTAGCTATGTATGCTTTGCAATTTTAGTGAAATATGCTACAGGTCAACAGTGTAAGTGCTTGATCTCTATTTCTACAATGATGACACGCGTATGTCTCAAATGTGGTATTAGCGCCGAGAAACAGGGGGCCGTTTCATTAAACTTCTTACGACTAAAATGTTCGTATGTGCAAGTTTAGGACCGCCTGGAAATTTCAATTGATGGATTTTCATTTATTGAGCATAGGCTGCATAAGCAGCCTATGTTCAATAAATGTAAATCCATACTCGTTTACAAGAAAACAGTGTTAATGTGACATTTACAGACTATCATAAGTTTGCACTTAGTCGTACGAAGTTTAGTGAAACGGTCCCCTGGTCCCTCATATGTGAGTGCTCACTCTTCCGTGTCTCCGACACGGAAATCGATTCTTCGCAAAAACGACATAAGTATGTGCCAAACTCCATTGACCACCAAATGCAGCTCATGAAGACGCGTTTGCTGCGCCGTATTTCATCAAAATCCGTTGCATATTAAGGAAACTATCAAATAATACTTACTCTGTAGTGGGCGACGTTGTTGTTGTTGTAACCACGTGATCATGCACCTTGATACTGTACTTGTGCATATGTTTTTGTCTCCTCACTGGAGGAAATAAAGGATTTATTACTAATTTGTAATTTGCATGCCATCTACTTCCAATGGTATTCCTATACTAAATATAGTCTCACGTAATTCTTGACACATTATATCATGTCTGATGCATTCCAACTGCTAGTATGTCTGATTGTATGCGGCTGTGGCTACAGGAATGGGGCTAATGGGATTTGTGACCAGTGTAGCTCCTGGTCAAACTGCACACCTTGTAGCCTAATAACGATCTATATACCTTGTTAGAATCATGACAAGTACTTCATTGATGGAATTACGAAAAGTGTAGATCCTGATCAGACTGTGCGGATGCCGCACAGGCTGATCTGGATTTACACTGGTCGTAGATCCCATAAGCCACATTTCCCCAGGAACAGCCGCGCATATTACCACGATGCGATGCTGCGTGCTGTAGACTACATTATAATTACAGACTGCAGAAAAAATGCAGAAATCACGGCGTGTGTCCTGGAAATGAATGCCTGGAACTCAACGGAAGATAATCGGAATTGTCATCTGATATTCGCCAAGGCACTCCGCATTTTAATGGGCCATGGAACTAAATTACAACAGTTGCTCATTGTAACACGTCCATGGGCCGTCAACTGAGGAAATCGGGGCCGTTTCACTAAACTTCGTACGATCTTACCACTTCGTAAATGCAAATCTAACATATATCGCATGCAGATATGAGTAAATTCGGAAACAAACGGGTCAACGGCCATTGGCCTGACACTTTTCTGGAACTCGGAACCCCTCGCACCATTCCATAAATCGAGAATAGTGTCATCTTCGACGCCATTTTTTTGCCATGAAACGCGAAAAGATGCCGCTGTGGACAGAATTACTTTTCGGGCTCAAATTCCCGGGTTTGGAAGGTCCTCGAGCCAATGCCTACCCTTAAATATAAGCTAAATAAAATGGAGAGCAACGTAAGCTAAATTAAATGGAGAGCAACGTTGGCATTGGAAGTCAATTTTGAGAAATCGTTGGCGGATTTGTTCACATTAACATCTCTCTGCAAATAGGTGGAATATGGTAGTATTAATGAATAGTATCATTAATATGTGACGTAAATTGATCGAACTCTTCGCAAGAACACTTTTATCGTACGAAGTTTGGTGAAACGGGCCCCTGGATCTTAAAACGGTTGCTGCAAGTGGAGATCCGCTTGCATACATACAGTATATTCGTTGAGACGGTTCAAATGAGTGTGCACAACAAATACGTTTGAGCAGAAGTAAGAGGTATAGCAAAACATAAATCATTCAATTTAGATTTACGACCAGTGTAGATTCTGATCCGCCTGTGCGTCCGCAGTCTGATCAGGATATGCACTGTTCGAAATAGCATGTATAGGTGTAATACGCATGGAATAGGTTTATTCTTGACTGAAAATATCTGAGAGAATAAAACTGACCGAAATCCAAGAAATGAAAGGGACATGTTACTCTGACAAGACACCAGGGGCCGTTCACTAAACTTCGTACGACTAAAATGTTCGTAATTGCAAAGTTAGGATCGACTGGAACTTTCAATTGATGGATTTACATTCATTGAGCATAGGCTGCATATGCAGCCTATGCTCAATAAATGTGAATCCAATAATTGTTTAAATTAACATATTGTTAAAGGTACATGCCCACTCAGTAGGCACAAAATGTTCTGTTTATCTGAAACATCATCCGAGACATTTTCTGGCAAAATAAACATTCATTCACCATTACCCCACGTATTGATTGGCATTATTATACATTTTATATCAGATGCAAATTTCCACACTGATATCAGGGGCAATAACCGTGTTTCCTTAAAATGTTAATGCACATTACTATTTATTTTCTGTATTTTTTGATGTGCAATGATCATATTTAATAATCTGTCGAAAATATTATTTTCTCAGGTGACGCATTTAATTAGTACGAATAATTAAAAAATATCATGCCTCATTTGCATATGAAAATAGTCTGATACCACCGCGCGTCACTATCAGTAAACTAAATATTACTAAATGATTATAAACAAGAGTGCCGCAAGTCACAAAATACGCCCGTCGAATATGGGTCAGACAGCGAAAATGCAGAAATGTGAAGCTGTCGTCACCAAGGCAAGAAACATTAATGAGAATTTGAAAGTCTATAGCATTATTTCTTCATCTCATTGTACTAAACATGTATACTAATTTAGGCAGAGATAGTAGAGTGTAAAGTAGAAATGATAGGGAATTGGATACAATAATGTAGAAAAAATGGCTAAGTTAAAATGGTGACATTTTTGTCACAAAATATGATTTCGGCATAAAAACACCAAGGTGCACATCTTCAATATGTCTAGAAGACGTGTGTATAGTTTCAGATCGATCGACTGAACGGTTTTGGAGGAGTTGTGTACACGAACTATGCACTTTTTCTTCAGTATTGAATTCCTATATAAAGAACATTTTGTGCTTACTGAGTGGGCATGTACCTTTAATGTGCAATTCACAGACTATTTTAATGTTGCACTTACGAGCATTTTGGTCGTACGAAGTTTAGTGAAATGGCCCCCAGCACTGTTGGCAATAGCCTGCATAGGTGAATTACGCGTGGAATGGTTTGATTCTTGACTGAAAGTATCTGACATTGATTTTATGAGAGAATCAACCTGACCGAAATCCAAGAAATGAAAGTGACATGAAACAATGATACACTGACAAGACACCGCACCAGGGGGCCGTTCACTAAATTTCGTTCGACTAAAATGTTCGTAGTTACAAAGTTAGGATCGACTAAAACTTTTTATTGATGGATTTACGTTTATTGAGCATAGGCTGCATATGCAGCCTATGCTCAATAAATCTGAATCCAATAATAATTGTTTACAAGAAAACATTGTTAATGTGAAATGTACAGACTATCATAATGTTGCACTATTTTTGATAATTTTGATATTTTAGTCGTACGAAGTATAGTGAAACGGGCCCCTGGAGCGGTTCGGCTATAGTGATATGACTTGTCTAGTTGCGTACTAACCCGTGACCCATTTATGTGTCTGTTATTGGAGAGATGGGCATTACCGCACTTAGCCCTGTGCATACCCTACCCCGCGCAGAATAGGCGGATTATTTACACTTGTCCGAGAAAATACCACCTGAAAATAAAACAAGAATCAAACTGCTAGATGTATGTTATTAATCGCCATCTGGGGGGCGACCATGGTATTTCTTCACTCTATCACAGTTATCGACTGCTGTTTATAGAAGAGATGAATGACCGGTGATCTATTAATATATCGTGGACGTAGCCCCTTCCATCCACTGACCGTTTCAATCGATGGCCACTAACCACGTGGTCACACAAAGCCACCAACCAGGTCTACCGCCGGCTGTAGGTCATCAGTCATCAGTCATTAAATTATGTGACGGTGGTTGACGAATTGGGGCTTATGAAATGTATGGTCAGTCTTGAATTTATTGCAGCCTATGCTCAATAAATGTAAATCCATCAATTGAAATTTCCAGACGATCCTAAAGTTGCACTTACGAACATTTTAGTCGTACAAAGTTTAGTGAAACGGGCCCCTGGAGAATAGCGAACAGTGCAGAACCTGACCAGGCTGATCTGGGTCCACACTGGTCGCAAGGATCATATTACATATGCCTCCACTCACAAGCACATTTAGTTGACGAACCACATTAATCAACAGGTGGCCGTTTCACTAAACTTCGTACCACTAAAATGTTATTAAGTACAAAATTATGATAGTCTGTAAATTCCACATTAACAACGTTTTCTTGTAAACAATTATTGGATTTACATTTATTGAGCATAGGCTGCATATGCAGCCTATGCTCAATAAATGTAAATCCATAAATTTAAATTTACAGACGATCATAAATTTGCACTTTAGTCGTAAGAAGTTTAGTGAAACGGGCCCCTGGTGCGCGCAGAAATCTATGATGTATACGTTCTGTGTTTCTTGCAGTTTAGGGTGGGCGTAAAACTGTTAGACAGCATTAGAAAGTACGGAATGAGAAGCATTGGGAGTCACCATAGTTCTTCCAATGCGACCAATCCGCTAAACCGGTGGCAGTATCACAGTGGACGGTGTTTATTAACCCTTCCTACGCTGTCGACGGAAATTGCCGTATGCTGTTTTTCATTTTTGCTTTAATTCTTAACAAAAACCTGGTTTTGACAGCACATGAGAATCGTCTCCCATGGAGACGATTCTCATGTGCTGTCAAAACCAGGTTTTTGTCGAGAAATATTGAAAATAAAACACTTCCAGCAGACGAAAACATTTAATTCAGCGTAGTAAGGGTTAAAGGTACATGTCACTCAGTAGGCAAATTGTGTTTTTTATAGGAATTAAATAAGTGTATACTTGTGTCACTATTCCACCAGTTCTAAAGATTACAAGTGCCCGCTATACAGACATAATCATTTAGTAATATTTTTTTTACTGATAGTGACGCGGTGGTATCAGGCTATTTTCATATGCAAATGAGGCGTGATATTTTTTAATTAATTATACTAATTATATGCTTCACCTGAACAAATTATATTTTCGACAGATTATAAATGATGATCATTGCACTTCAAAAAATAAATACAGGGAATAAATAGTAATGTCCGTTATCATTTTAAGGTCACACGTCTGATATAAAATGTATAATAATGTCAATCAATACGTGGGTAATGTTGAATGAATGTTTATTTTGCCATAAATTGTCTCAGATGTTGTCTCTGATACAAAGAACATTTTGTGCCTACTGAATGGGCATGTACCTTTAATGAAGATTGGTTCTGACTCAGACAGGGTGTAAAGGGTTGTACAATTATATACTGTATATATATGTATTACACATCGACTCTATTGTTTGTCAGAGGTTGGTAAGTGATTTGAACACCCCTGCAGACAATAGGAAAGTTTGCATCTACGGTGGGGTCAGCGTGTAAGTGCACACACGAACGAACACGACAGGTTGGTTCCAACATGTCGTGTGTGTGTGCACTTACACGCTGACGCGACCCCATTGTACATGTATATTCAAACCTGGGCACGAAATAGTGCGTGCTTCACGGTCAACCACACACGCTGTGCAGCTATGGTCATTTGGTGAAACGCTGAATACCTGCTGAGAAAAGGGACATTACGACGGCGACCGTAGCCCACATCAGTCTACACATTTGAGCAATTTGATCAGGGGATACGTTGGTCGCCATTCAAGCAATACAACGTTATTATTGTCACCGACTAGCAGGCTTTAATCAATATATCGACAGAATAACTACAAATGGTCATGATAATCTGTACCGATCACTCATACATATAATGTTACATAAATATATTGTTTTATCTTCCAGCGACGCACGCGAGTAGCGAGATTGGTGTAGCCTGATATACATGCACTTTTACTAACGGGTTTTCTTAATCCAGTGAGAATTAAAAAAAATAACCAGGAGACACGAATTAGACAGACAACACATTCCAATTAAACACATGTTCCTGCCCCTCTACTCAGATAAGGAATAGGTCCCGACTGGTCCCCCGGCGGCTTCTAAACGGCCCCACGCGGGCCCCAACTTCCACCACAATATTTGGGCCCCGGAGTATATATATTCCCTGGATTTGGGATTTCATTCAACGTCTCTCTCTGTGCTGTAGACGTCTTTTTAATGCCAGTACTGACCCCCAAGTCATCGCTGATTTTGACAATATGGCGCAACGACAACTCATGCCCCCGGAACGGCTCCGACGTGCGCACATTGCAGAACTGCGGATGCAGATTATCTAGCGGCATCCGGCCGACGCCTGACGGGTGCACTGTCTCCACTGCGATCCAATGTCCAAATGGCACCGCCCGGGCCCCGTCTAATATGTGAGGGCACACGTCGCAGACATGAAATTTGCCTGATTCATCCACGGGCTCTACAGTGGGATCAGCGTTTAAGTGCACACACACGACTCCTACGATTAGAAAGATCGCGCGGACGCCGGCTGATATGTGAGGGCCGCTTAAGGGTGCGACGATTAACCATACTCGATTATTCGCGATTCGTAACTCCATATTTCGGTGTACGAATACAATCTTCGGTTTCGGCTTCCATTCTCAGAAATCTCTATTATTTTTGGTTTTCAAAAATCTATTTTTAACTCAACGTTTTCGCACCTCCCCCATGTCAATTCGGCCCAGAACGAGCACTAGTGATACTTTATACTGTTGATTCCATAATAGATCTAATATAATCATACTAATGTCAATTCATGTTTACGTGCGAGATGTTACGGAATTTAATTGTTGAACACCCCTCGTAAATGAATTGTATAACTGACCAACCAATAATAGATACATTAATGCATATGCTTCACGTGCATGCACATGTGTATACACTGCGTCAGGCTACGAGAGGCCCTTCAATTACAAACATATTCTTTACATGTACGGCTGGGTGATTATCAATTCGTCAATGTTTTGAAAGGGAACTGTTGAGCATAAACGTGTTGGGTGATGTATATACAGTAGAACCTCATATACATTAGCAACTCCAACCATACAAAGTTCGTCCAATTGTGATCATTCACCGATCTAAAAAACACTTTTTTTCCACTTTCATTCATGATTCACGTACTATCAGATTATGTCTTCCGCAATCCCGAAATAGGTTGAATGACGTCATACAGTTTAGATTTAGCCAATCAGAGATGTTCTTTACATAGACGCTTCCGGTTGTATTATGGAAGATGGTGCATTGACCCAGTTCCAGATAATGAACGAAATAAGACAAAAAAGTGTTTTTTAGATCGGCAAACAATCACAATTGGACGAACTTTGTATGGTTGGAGTCTCTAATGTATATGATCATGGTGCACGACTTTAGTTTGAGCTGGCGATCAGCTATCGGCCAAATATGACCGATAATCCAGCCGGACGGCCTCCGATTCTGTGTGAGATTCTTTCGTACACGCAACTTTCGCTTTGGATGGGGTAATCAAAACGCGAATAACTCAATAAATACTTGAAACAGCGATTTGAAGTGAGTATATTCACACACCTAATACCTTTATCGATTGTCAGAGACATATTTCATACATTTAATCGATGTTTATTGTGTTTGTGCGAGCCGGAAAAAAGAGGGCTCTTTCTATAATAGCGCTATTTATACCCACCTTGAATTAACGTATAGTACTGTACGAGACCAAGTGGGTGGGGTAATGGGATTTTTTTTAATAGGCATTTTTTTGGTGTCATAGGTCCGAGTCTTCTACCTGTGTGTGAAATATGCAGTGCTCCCTCTTTCAAGGTGCACTCCCGTCTATATACGATGTGTTGTTCAGGAAGACATCATTCAGCAAATTGAGAAATCTAAGATGGCTATCAAGAAATTCACCGTTGGATATAAAAATAAAGCTCTTCAACCTTTCGCCATAAACTGATACGTGATGCCACCTTTTCCAGTTTACTTTGGTATCATATACATACCAACGTTAAATGTCACGATCAGGGTCACAGCTATATAGAAAAAAACATCGTAAAATGCAGTACCTTTGCAAGTATAATGTAATTTGATAATGATGTTTGGTAATAATTATTATGTAGTCGTATCGCATGGTTATAATTAAGGGACAGCTTCATTGCAGTTCATGGAACATGCGGTTTGTTAGCATGCGCAGGGTAAATTTAACATCCCTGGTTTAACCCCCAGGTGCATGTTTTGCTTCCTTGTTACTTGAGAATTGAATCCGGTTATACCCATTATAAAAGTAGTAAGATTTAATACTAATTGTATTACTTTTAGGTAGTGCGGCTAAATGACTCTGGTGTGGTGAGAAACTGGCACCAGGTCAGGTTACTCTCATTTCTGGGCTGAATATAAATATATGTTTGTTCGTACATATTTAGTTCTGATTTGGGATTTTCCCCACAATCACAACAGGTGAAATTTGGGGTTCTACCATGTTAGCCCGGCCTAAAATGGTCTTATATTAGCTGTTGACAGGCCGTTAAACACCATTAAACAAATTACAATTCATGACATTAGACAACGCCAGATTTATTTCGTTATTAATTCTTGTCCAATTTAGAAATCCTGATCAGACGCAGATTATACAGCCTAAACATCATTCTGTGTTTGCTGAATGCAAAATGAATCACTGATCAAATTGTGAACAATATAGACCCTCACCAGACCGTACTGAAAATGCAATAAATACTGTGTTATCTGGTTATAAGGTAACATATAACACATGGGAAATGTGCAGTTTTTGTTGCGCCTGCTTGAGCAGAACTGCAGTCGCCTCCTTTCCGTCCGTCGTCTGCGTCAACAAATGTAAAAAAGTTTGTACAAGTTTCTTCATCACTATATAACTTTAATAACTACTTGACGGATTGCTTCAATATGTGGACACTTGATACATGTGAGCTTTTGGAACACACTCGTGTCCCAATTAACATGACCTTGGCCTTTTTTACCTTCATATTTTTGCGGAAATACTTAGCCATTTTTTTGTGTCGAAAAGTTTGTACAAGTTTCTTCATCATCATATATATCTTTACTATTACTTTATGGATTGCTTCCGTATTTGGACACTTGATACATGTGAGCATTTAGAACACACTCATGCCCCAATTAACATGACCTTCACCTTTTTAACCTTCACATTTTTGCGGAAACACATAGCCATTTTTGCTTCAATGTTTGGATACTTGATACATGTAAGCATTTGGAACACACTCACGCACCCATATGCATGACCTTCCCATTTGACATTCACACTGTTGTGGAAACACGTAGGCATTTATTTACGTCAAAACGTGTACACGTTTCTTCATCAACATATAACTTTTATATTACTTGGTGGATTGCTTCATAGACACTTCGACACCTGATACATGTACGCATCTGGAACACATTCATGCCGCCATTAAGATGACCTTCATCGTTTGGCCTTCATGTATTTGTGGAAACACTTTACGTCAAAAGTGGGTCGCAGGTGAAATAATTTAACGATCGGGGTTCATCCTTACGGGAATCCCGACCGGATACCTGGTTTGGCCCTCATGTACGTCGTTGGCATTCTTGTATGTGACAGTGTCAGCGGGTTATACCCCTTCTGTGAGTATTATGATTAGTCGTGTGTAGAGCCGGTTTTTGTAAACCCCCGGTTTTTGTAAACCCCGTTAACAAAAACCGGGGGTAACAAAAACCGTTGACGTACGCGCCGGTTTTTGTAACCCCCCGGTTTTTGTAACCCCAAATATTAATATTGCTATACATGAAATAAGATTGCTTCAAACTTTAAATAAGGTATGTTTGGGCCCGGTCCGAAGTTCCGAGTTCGATACTCAAGCCGTTGGGCGGTGGCAGAGTGCAAATTTAACTCTGTCGTTGTTTCCAATTGTTTATACATTATTGCCGAGTGACAGAAAATGTAATAGACTTTTCACAGCATAGGTTTAACAAAAACCGGGGGTAACAAAAACCGTTGACGTACGCGCCGGTTTTTGTAAACCCCCGGTTTTTGTAACCCCAAATATTAATATTGCGATACATGAAATGTGATTGCTTCAAACCTTAAATAAAGTATGTTTGTGCCTGACTCGACGTTCCGAGTTCGATACTCAAGCCGTTGGGCGGTGACCGAGCACACATTTAACTCAGTCGTTGTTTCAACCTTTTCTACACTATTGCCGAGTGACAGAAAATGTAATAGACTTTTCACGGCATAGGGTTAACAAAAACCGGGGGTAACAAAAACCGTTGACGTACGCGCCGGTTTTTGTCAACCCCCGGTTTTTGTAACCCCAAATATTAATATTGCGATACATAAAACATGATTGCTTCAAACCTTAAATAAAGTATGTTTTGACTCAAAGTTCCGAGTTCGATACTCAAGCCGTTGGGCGGTGGCCGAGCACAAATTTAACTAAGTCGTTTTTTCAACCTTTTCTACACTATAGCCGAGTGACAGAAAATGTAATATACTTTTCACGGCATAGGGTTAACAAAAACCGGGGGTAACAAAAACCGTTGACGTACGCGCCGGTTTTTGTAAAACCCCAAATATTAATATTGCGATACATGAAACATGATTGCTTCAAACCTTAAATAAAGTATGCTTGTGCCTGACTCGACGTTCCGAGTTCGATACTCAAGCCGTTGGGCGGTGGCCGAGCACACATTTAACTCAGTCGTTTTTTCAACATTTTCGACACTATAGCCGAGTGACAGAAAATATAATAGACTTTTCACGGCAAAGGGTTAACAAAAACCGGGGGTAACAAAAACCGTTGACGTACGCGCCGGTTTTTGTAAACCCCCGGTTTTTGTAACCCCAAATATTAATATTGCGATACATGAAACATGATTACTTCAAACCTTAAATAAAGTATGTTTGTGCCTGACTCGACGTTCCGAGTTCGATACTCAAGCCGTTGGGCGGTGGCCGAGCGCAAATTTAACTCAGTCGTTTGTTCAACCTTTTCTACACTATGGCCGAGTGATAGAAAATGTAATAGACTTTTCACGGCATAGGGTTAACAAAAACCGGGGGTTACAAAAACCGTTGACGTACGCGCCGGTTTTTGTAAACCCCCGGTTTTTGTAACCCCAAATATTAATATTGCGATACATGAACTATGATTGCTTGAAACGTTAAATAAAGTATGTTTGTGCCTGACTCGACGTTCCGAGTTCGATACTCAAGTCTTTGGGCGGTGGCCGAGCGCAAATTTAACTTGTTTTTACAAAAAATGTCTACACTATAGCCGCATGACTGAAAATGTAATAGACTTTCAAGTGTTGAACTCAAGCTTTTCCACCTCCGAGTAAGATAACATATGATGTTAATATTGCGATACACGAGATATGCTTGGTAACTGCATACCTGAAAATAAGGTATGTATAGGCTGATCCTACCTTCTAAGTTCGAGACTCAAGCTAATCTCAAGGAAAATTTAACTCAGTATGTTTTCAACTTTTCCTACACTATATTGCTCGACTGGCAGACTCGAATGTCATTTTTTTAATTGTTCTATATCGTAGCAGTGTGACAGAAAATGTAAGATATTTCTCATGGAATATGGATGATAAAAACCAGGTGTTACAAACACCCTGAACGTACGCGACGGTTGTGCTAAAAACCCGTTTGTGTAGCCCCAAATAGCATTATTACGATATAGCAAAGTATCGTTCGTGCGGTGGCTGTATACTTAAACCTTAATGTTTCGAGCTCGATACTTAAGGTTTTTGGCCGTTGCCAAGTGACAGGTTTACTGCATTCATTTTGTTTTCAAATTCTTTCTATTCTACAGCAGAATGACAGAAAATGTAAATGAATTGGTTCGTTATTTCTTTCTTATTCTGTACTTTAACTATTTTATTTCTACAGAGTGTATGTTCATTTGTACACCTTCAACCGTATGGTGTGTGCGGGTATTATGCACAGCAAACTGACGACTACTTTGGAGATGTCACTTCGTCTACTGACATCCGAAACGTTTTGGTTTTACGCTTTTTTCATCGACAAATCTTCATATATCAGCTCGTGAGTTCCTTCCTCAAGTATCAAGATGATGGGTCAAGTAGCAGTACCTACAGACAGAATGTATGTATACATGTATTATACCTTGTGCCAACAAGAACCCCGCTACCCCACCATGTGGAACATTTGGTGAGTACAATTCTGCGAAACATTAACATATTGTCTATTAAACGCTTAAACGGCATATATCGTGGGAACGAATTGTTAATTCGAGGGAATGGATTGTTATATCGTGAGTACGAATTGTTATAGCGTGGGAACGATTGTTAAATTGAGGGAACGAATTGTTATTTCGTGAGAACGATTTGTTATTTCGTGGGAACGAATTAATACAAAATAATTATACGTCCAATGCTGGGCTCCGTAGGTATGAAACCGATCTCGATTGTCAAAAATACTCGCTCTCTGATTGTAAGCAGGGATACATTGTATAGGCTAGAGCCTGGACCAGTTCTGGCGCACGGTCTACACAACAGTAATTGGGGGAAACATGTAACTTTATTGTAAATCACAATACCACTGACCATTCAGTCCATAAAATCAAACGTTCGTTGTGCTGCACGTATGCTATCAACATGTAGGCCTGCTAATATATTATGGGATAGTCAACAGCAAATAACTGGCGCCATTTAGACGTCTGTAAAAGTTTGTTACATTACATGAGAACGCAATAAAAAATCTGTAATATGTGAACTGACTTCGCTCTAGTTAAAGGAACTATATCACCTTTTGAGAAAAAGAAAAACTATCTTTTCACATTGAAACAATATATCAATCTGTAAAATATATATTTCGATGGATTTCATCATTAGTTAATGCACGTTTTGGGGAAAATTTTAATATTAAGCCATTTTTTATCAATTTACATAGAGTCAACATAGCATAGTGGAAATAAAGAAATCCCCATTATGTTTAATTTGCCAAAAGAAAAACAGTGTCAGATACATCAGTGACTATTTTATGGACAGACAGAACAAAAGCACTAGTAGAGACGTAATTCCTTTTACCGATTCAGTTACCACTGACTATCGTTTTTCTGTAGATCAGACACAAATTCATACCGGATTGAAATTCTACAACACCTTTATTGCAAAACATTATCAGCATTGCACACGTCTATATAACAGACCTCGATAACTTACTGATGCGAATAATTTGCACGGGATTCATGGTTTGTACATTGACTATATATGAGTCAGTAGGCATGTGCTTGTCAAATTTTGATCAGTCATATCTGAGGTATTGAATGTCAAACATGGCAAGTGGGGACTATAGAAGTTTCAAATCGAATTAAGTACAGAGCTGTGATTAGATACATGTATTTGTATCTGAAAGAAAGGGAAAACGGGCATGGAGATTCATGTACGGCTTGTTAGTGTATATGGAGATTCTGATCCTTCGTACACACCGGTCAAATGTTGGGTTACCGAATTTAAACGGGGTCGAACGGACCTAGAAGATGAGTCACGGCCTGGTAGGCCAAAGAACACAATCACTAGTAAAAACTTTGCAAATATTAGATATATCGTTACGTCAGACAGACGAATGGATATTGATGAGATTGCTATGGAAGCAGGGCTTTCACATGGTACTGTTTTTTCAATTATGCATGAACATTTGGAAATGAGACCGATGGGTGCCGCGCTCGTTGGATGCCGACCAAATGGCAGCTAGGGTTGCCTCAAGCAGGGCTCTGTTGCATCAATATAACTCCCGCACAGGACATTTTTTAGAGCGATTAGTGACGGCAGATGAGACATGGGTTCACTGGTATGATCCAGAGACGAAAGAGCAAAGTCGTCAGTGGGTGGGGAAGGGGTCTTCGAGACCCAAGACATACAAGACCCAGTCATGAGTAGGTAAGATCAGGACGACCATTTTGTGCAGGCATTGAATGTGTACACCCACCATACTGGCACCCACCATACTCACCAGACCTGGCCCCCAGCGACTATTTCCTGTTCCCAAACTTGAAATAAAATATCCATGGACGTCACTTCCGGCCCGATGAATCCCTGCAGGCAGCAGTTAGACAGTGGGTCGAGGAAAAACAGTCCAGTTGTTTCTTGCAAGGAATTACAGCGCTGAACTCTCGCTGGCAGAAATGTACTGAATTGTCGGGAAATTATATCGAGAAAGAGGAAGTCAGTCGTGACTAGAAAGTATACAGGCAGGATACTTATTGACTGACCCTCGTATATATAATGGTTTGAATTACTGTGAACAACGACCGGATTGACAATATTGTAGAAAAACATAATACTTTGGCGGCAATTTAGAAAATATAAAAATATGTTCAAGCTTAGTATAGTTTATACTAAACAAATAATGTATCTGATATTACATGTTGTTTAAACACAACTTCGACGGATCTACTGTAGAAAATGTGTATATATATATCATGGAAAACGATCTCAATGAAAGCAAAACAATAGTGTTTGGCAGCCATTAAATTAAACATTGCCGCCATGATTCAACCAGCTGCCGTTTAAGCGTTTAATAGACAATATGCTAATGTTTCGCAGAATTGTACTCACCAAACGTTCCACATGGTGGGGTAGCGTGGTTCTTGTTCGCACAAGGTATAATACATTTATACATACATTCTGTCTGTAGGTACTGCTCTTGAACCATCATCTTGATACTTGAGGCAGGAACTCACGAGCTGATATATGAAGATTTGTCGGTGAAAAAAGCGTAAAACCAAAACGTTTTCGGATGTCAGTAGACGAAGTGACATCTCCAAAGTAGTCGTCAGTTTGCTGTGCATAATACCCGCACACACCATACGGTTGAAGGTGTACAAATGAACATACACTCTGTAGAAATAAAATAGTTAAAGTACAGAATAAGAAAGAAATAACGAACCAATTCATTTACATTTTCTGTCATTCTGCTGTAGAATAGAAAGAATTTGAAAACAAAATGAATGCAGTAAACCTGTCACTTGGCAACGGCCAAAAACCTTAAGTATCGAGCTCGAAACATTAAGGTTTAAGTATACAGCCACCCGCACGAACGATACTTTATGTTTGGGGCTACACAAACGGGTTTTTAGCACAACCGTCGCGTACGTTCAGGGTGTTTGTAACACCTGGTTTTTATCATCCATATGCCATGAGAAATATCTTACGTTTTCTGTCACTCTGCTACGATATAGAACAATTAAAAAAATGACATTCGAGTCTGCCAGTCGAGCAATATGGTGTAGGAAAAGTTGAAAACATACTGAGTTAAATTTTCCTTGAGATAAGCTTGAGTCTCGAACTTAGAAGGTAGGATCATCCTATACATACCTTATTTTCAGGTATGCAGTTACCAAGCATATCTCGTGTATCACAATATTAACATCATATGTTATCTTACTCGGAGGTGGAAAAGCTTGAGTTCAATACTTGAAAGTCTATTACATTTTCAGTCACGCGGCTAAAGTGTAGACATTTTTTGTAAAAACAAGTTAAATTTGCGCTCGGCCACCGCCCAAAGACTTGAGTATCGAACTCGGAACGTCGAATCAGGCACAAACATACTTTATTTAAGGTTTGAAGCAATCATATTTCATGTATCGCAATATTAATATTTGGGGTTACAAAAACCGGGGGTTTACAAAAACCGGCGCGTACGTCAACGGTTTTTGTTACCCCCGGTTTTTGTTAACCCTATGCCGTGAAAAGTCTATTACATTTTCTGTCACTCGGCAATAGTGTAGAAAAGGTTGAAACAATGACTGAGTTAAATGTGTGCTCGGCCACCGCCCAACAGCTTGAGTATCGAACTCGGAACGTCGAGTCAGGCACAAACATACTTTATTTAAGGTTTGAAGCAATCATATTTCATATATCGCAATATTAATATTTGGGGTTACAAAAACCGGGGGTTTACAAAAACCGGCGCGTACGTCAACGGTTTTTGTAACCCCCTGTTTTTGTTAACCCTATGCCGTGAAAAGTCTATTACATTTTCTATCACTCGGCCATAGTGTAGAAAAGGTTGAAAAAACGACTGAGTTAAATTTGTGCTCTGCCACAGCCCAACGGCTTCAGTATCGAACTCGGAACTTTGAGTCAAAACATACTTTATTTAAGGTTTGAAGCAATCATGTTTTATGTATCGCAATATTAATATTTGGGGTTACAAAAACCGGGGGTTTACAAAAACCGGCGCGTACGTCAACGGTTTTTGTTACCCCCGGTTTTTGTTAACCCTATGCCGTGAAAAGTCTATACATTTTCTGTCACTCGGCAATAGTGTAGAAAAGGTTGGAACAACGACTGAGTTAAATGTGTGCTCGGCCACCGCCCAACGGCTTGAGTATCGAACTCGGAACGTCGAGTCAGGCACAAACATACTTTATTTAAGGTTTGAAGCAATCATATTTCATGTATCGCAATATTAATATTTGGGGTTACAAAAACCGGGGGTTTACAAAAACCGGCGCGTACGTCAACGGTTTTTGTTACCCCCGGTTTTTGTTAACCCTATGCTGTGAAAAGTCTATTACATTTTCTGTCACTCGGCAATAATGTATAAACAATTGGAAAAAACGACAGAGTTAAATTTGCACTCTGCCACCGCCCAACGGCTTGAGTATCGAACTCGGAACTTCGGACCGGGCCCAAACATACCTTATTTAAAGTTTGAAGCAATCTTATTTCATGTATCGCAATATTAATATTTGGGGTTACAAAAACCGGGGGTTTACAAAAACCGGCGAATAATAATTTCCACAAATAATCATAAATACTAATGTCCACGAATGTAGAGCCGGTTTTTGTAAACCCCCGGTTTTTGTAAACCCCGTTAACAAAAACCGGCTCTACATTCGTGGACATTAGTATTTATGATTATTTGTGGAAATTATTATTTATGATTATTTGTGGAAATATTATATTTATGGACCTGGCACCAGGTCAGGTTGTACTAAGATTAGTGCTCAATTTATTATATTTTTTGGGACACCCCCCCCCCCCCCCCAATGCAGCAAGTTGAAAAACACGTTGGCCAGGCCTTAAATAAATGACCTTAGCTGTTGATAGGCCATTAGATTCCAATCAGTCAGTAAGTTTTATGTCATCAAGTTTGTACAAGTTTCTTTATCATGCTATAACTTTAAAATTACTGTTTACGGAGTGCTTCATTATTTGAAACTCGATACGTGTGAGTATTTGGAACACACTCACTAGTACTGTTGACCTTTTTCGTGTTTAAAGCATGTAATGCATTTCTCTGATGTTTTTGTGATGCTTACTTTAGCACATGCCCATGCTCATAGTATGTACAGTCAGATGCCTCGGCAGGCACGACATACCTTTCATGGCGGAATTCTTGTTTTCTCAAATTATCAAGTTGTGTAGTTATTCCGTATTAGACTGGTTTAAAGGTACATGCCCACTCAGTAGGCACAAAATGGTCTTTCCGGGAATAAATAAATGTATAATTGTATCACTATTCCACCAGTTCTAAAACTTACTAGTGCCTCATTTACATGTAGTAATATTTATTTTACTGATAGTGACGCGCTGTGGTATCAGGCTATTTTCATATGCAAATGAGACATGCTATTTTTTTTAATTATTTATACTAATTAAATGCGTCACCTGAAAAAATGTTTTATAAAGTTTACTAACTGATTAGTGTGTGTTTCCTTTGTTATTATCCATTTTAAATATAAACTAAACATGATAGGTGCTTTCAAGAATAAGTACACAAATTCCCTTAGTAATAACATATCGTTTTGCAGCATATGCAAACTGTTACAGAAAATTTATTTACAAACGGCGGCCATCTTGGATTTAAAAATCTGGTTTCACTGTATCGTAATTGTATTATACATCACACGATATCCATTGCATGTTAGTGGAGACAAATTTCATGGCGTTAGCATATTTCAGTCAATATTTACGTTCAATTTAGACGTATTTTATCTAAAAATGGCGGCCATTTTGAATTTCGGTCATGTTTTCATGAACGGATATTGTTGAAAATTATTTTATTGATTTCTGTGCATGCCAGTACATGGGAATAGACACCAAAATCATGTTTCTAGCATGATCAGGTACCCAGTTATGCCAATTTTAAGATTTGACCTATAGTCAGGTGGCCATCTTGGATTTCCATGGATACCGGGAGTTGAAAATGAGATAGAGCGTGTGTCTTTGGATAAAAAGTTTTCTATTGTCTTAGGAAACGTCCATGCCAAAGGGGATCTTTGCATCAGAAAGTGAAGTCAACACCCTATTGTGTGCAGTTAACACACCTACTATTTTAATAGAAGAGAGATTCGATTATAGTCCGATTGTGTGAACTTGCAATCGGTTCCTGAGCTACAAATTGCTTGGTCGTGTTGTACTACAGTAGCGTGTCATGTCTCTATCGCATTGTTTACTTTTTTCACGGATGCGACATCTCTTGTTCTTGTTCTGTGACTGTGCTTCGCGTGAGAGTAGCAGGAGCCGTTTGGCCATATTGATATCGCATGGCTAGTTTTGTACCAACCCGTGACACATTTATCTGTCTGTGTGGAGACATGGGCATTACCGCACTTAGACCAGTGTATATCCCGATCAGCATGCGCATAATTGGTGTATTATTCACACATGTATGAGTATATACCTCCTGAAAATAAAACCGGATTTATATCATTAATCACCTTCCGGGGTGCGACCATGGTAATGTGTCGCTCTATTACAGTCATCAACTGCTGTACAAAGAAGAGATGAGTACGAGCAATACACATTAGAACATAATTGAAAATGTAGGTCCGTATCATTATTCACACTTTGCAGTTGTGTCAGGGTCTATTCCTTTTCTATGCTGCAGTCAGCTTGTCTATGTGACTAAATGGCGAGCAGCGTAGACCCAGATCAGACTGCACGGATGCGCAGGCTGATCTGGGGCTACGCTGGTCGCATATGTCGTAAGGTACCTTTCCCAGCCGATGGCATATGTATGCAAGCATTGCTCCTCGGAGACTTTCAACAGGAGTGTCTCTATAATTAGAATTGTGTCCTCGCATGTGTCAATACCGTTCACGTGTTTAATTTCCGGTCGGTTATGCTCGCTCACATGTTTGCATGACATAGTCAGAGAGACTGAGAGATATGGCAAGCCAAATGCACAATAATTCCTTAAACCCGAGTTTGAGTGATGTCCAAACCTGGGTTTGAGCCCATCAAACCATCGATCGAGATCGCAATCGGTAGCTTTGGCAAACATAGTCTCTAAATCCGGATTTGAGACCCTAACCCCGGGTTTGAGGAATTATTGACTTAGTACACATTTATATAGACGGCCCGCCAGGGCGTGAAAAAAACTTTTGGATGGCATTTTTTGTTACAAATGGGTACCCATGCCATGTTGATATCTATGATGTGTAAGCTTCCGGATAGGGTGGGTACCCCCTCAAACTTGACCTTTAAAGGTCATTTCAATGTCCTTTAATGGTCACATGAAGAAAAATCATAGGTGTCTTAATGTTTGTCATTATAAGTAACCATCACTCATAAAATATCTCAAACCACCGGGGTTTGAGACCTCAATTATGAACGTTAAAATTCGTTTTATCGTTTGTAAACCGCGGAGATAAGATATTAAGAATCTTATAAAGTTCGTTCCTTCGTTTCTACGCCGTATAGAGACGAATATTAAGAACCTAAATGTTCGTTCCTTGGTTTGGACGCCACCACGAGACGAACATTAATAACCTTAATGTTCTTTATTTCGTTTCTAGTTCTGAAATTTACGTTTCCACGCCGCTTATAAAGGAAGAGACGAAATATCCCTAACGAGCCACTTTACTAACCTGAATGTTCCGACTCTCACGCAGGGCGACTTACATTGTAAGTCGTCCTGCGTGACAGCCAGAAAATGCGGGTTACCACCATACTAGATAACGGCCATCTACATGGACATGCTGTCTGTACAACAACACGAGTATAACGTGTAAGTAACCAGGCAACGACAGGTTGCAGGGGCGGATCCAGCATTTGGAGAACGGGGGTGGGGTTGTCTAGTTGCGAAGGTAACTCTTGCAATCTACTCCCGTACAGTCCGTAGCTAGCTACGGACTGTACGGCTGTAATTGCAAGAGTTACCGTTCGCAACTAGGGGGTTGTCCTATTTTTGAGCTTTTCGAAATGCACTTTCATGTGTTTTACGGCATTCAGTCGTTAAAACACACGTCCTGTTTGCAACAGGCTTTATAAGTCGTCCTACTTATTTCACATATTGCAAGATGTAACCCCAATAAGTTGCATATTACCAGATTTATAGCTCATACTACTTTCTAAGCCAATCGCTGGGGCGCATTGTGGTCCTATTTTCACATATTGTAACGTTTAACCCCAATAAGTTATATATGAACATTAACAAGAAATGGAAAATCAATACTTAGACTGCATTATAAACCTGGTTAAATATAAGTATATTACGATTCACATATTTTATTTTTAAGGAAATAAATGCTGCGGTTGCTAACCCTCCCTAGCATTTAATTCCTTAAAAATCCAATATGTGAACAATAACTTTAATATATATAGATATGCTTACCATGCTGTACGGAGCGCCGCAGGGGACATGTATTTTCTTTAATTAATTCGTTCCCACGAAATAACAATTCGCTCCCTCAATTTAACAATTCGTTCCCTCGAATTAACAATTCGTTCCGACGATATAACAATTCGTTCCCACGAATTAGCAATTCGTTCCCGTGGGAACGAATTGCTATTTCGTGGCAACGAATTGTTAAATTGAGGAAACGAATTGTTATTTCGCGGGAACGAATTAATAAAAAAAAAGAATTCTACGTCCCCTGCGGTGCTCCGTAAGGCTGCAGGGTGTACTAGTGTGTAAACTTTTTCTTTTTTTTTTTTGCTTATATTTAACGGCGGCACTGGCTCTAGGACCTTGCATGCCGTCTCCCAAGAATGGGAGAAAGAACGGAGGTAGAGATTTTTTGAGAGAAGCCGGTAATTCGTATTTACAGAGCAACTACGAATTATCGGTACCCATTCACAGCTGGGTGAACTGGAGCAGTGTGGATAAAGTGTCTTGCTCAAGGACACAACGCAGCTGTGTGTAAACTACATGATTGGTATCTATATATACTAGCAGCTCATGAACCAACGTGGCATCAGGTGCAAGGTGCATGATCACGTGGTTACAACAGCAACAACGTCGCCCACTCCAAAGTAAGTATTATTTGATATTTTCCTTAATATGCAACGAATTTTGATGAAATATGGCGCAGGCAAACACGTCTTCATGAGCTGCATTTGATGGTCTAGGGAGTTTGGCACAGACTTATGTCGTTTTTGCGCAAAAACGACAGAAGTTTGGGCGAAAATACAGAGACCACAAAATGCAGCTAAGCAAGACGCATTTGATGCGCCATATTTCATCAAAATCTGGTACGTAATAAGGACACTATAAAAGAATACGTACTTTGAATCGGTACTTGTTGTTGTTGTTAGTACCACGTGATCATACACCTTGAAGTGGCATAAGCCCCATTTTCTCCAATAACAGTCACAATTTGTTAGCGACGGCCTGTGTCAATGACTGACAGGTTTACAGCTCAGACCTTTCCCCTACAAGACTACATCACACCTTGTTTCAAACAGGCCTTGAGCGACGGAAACATACATGTAGACTGTGTTTCAAACTTATGAAATTACAATAATATAATATTTCATAATTTGTTCTAGGTAAATTAATGATGTCCTCGTTATAGCGAACAAAGCATGTATAGCTCAGGCCCGTACGCAGGAATTAATTTAGGGGGGTGCGTTATCGACGGCGCGAAGGGCTAAACATTGTTTTTTTGCACATTCACGGACAGACCTCGCCAGATTAACCCCTAAATAACTGGAATGGATTTTGATATGTTAATTTTGCAACCCATTCCAATCATCACACAATGATTTTCAGACCAGTCCATTTATGAACATGAGGTGTTTTTGTTCTCAAAATTATGAACATTACTTGCAAAAAGTGCAGATCCTGATGAGACGGCTCGTCACGAGCCGGCTCATCTGGATCTACACTTTTTGCCAATACCACTCTACAGGCCTGTGGTATTGAACGGGTTAAGGGGAGTGCGTACGCACCCGTCGCACCCCCTCTGCGTACTGACCTGTAGCTAGAAATATATTCATTTTAACAAAATGTTCGGTCACCAAAGCGAGTTAGATCGTCGCTCTAACGAAAGTCATATAATACACACAGTGGAACCTCTCTAAACCCCAGGGTGTCCGGTTTAGAGATGGTCCACTGTAATTCAGGTATATGAGCATGCCCAGACATGCTGCTGTTAATTGCTAACACGAAGAGCCATTAGTAGTCTATATAAATTACAGTGAGTCCTGGCAAAATTAAACAAACTTATTTTACTAGGTGTTCGGTTTTGAGAGGTTCCACTGCATATTGACATTAATACTGTACTACTGTGTTGTTCAAATAGTTATGCCAGAGACAAACATTTATTTGCAACAGTTTAGTTGTGTTACGGTAATATGTGGCACACGGACCATACACGTGTAGGAAGATCCATGTATCACAGTCCGACGGACTTCGAGTAAACGACCGTTGACTGTAGTAGAGAATCATGCAATATAGCACGGTCTGTAAGACACGCAAACATTTGCATATCATGTATCTTCTGGAATAACATCGTATGAAACGTAAAGAAACAAGACCTACAATTAAACTATTATAATATACTATTATCATAATAGTGAACAGTAAATGTCCCTGGTCAAACTGCGCGGAAGCGCGTGCTGGGGGCCGTTTAACTAATCTGTGTACGACTAAAATGTTCGTAAGTGCAAAGTTAGGATCGTCTGGAAATTTCAATTGATGTATTTACAGTTATTGAACATAGGCTGCAGCCTATGTTCAATAAATGTAAATCCAATCATTGTTTACAAGAAAACATTGTTATTGTGAAATTCACAGACTATCATAATGTTGCACTAACGAACATTTTAGTTGTACGAAGTTTAGTGAAACGGCCCCTTGATTTGGGGCTACTCTTTTTTCAACCGCTGACCCAACTATTGCAACAAATGTATATACTGTATAATATTATTTTATCATCTTGCACATGCAAACTGCATGATTATGTAATGTATTAACCATTTCCTTTTCGAGTGCCGCTTCTATGATGAAGTTCGAAAACGGTATATCAAGCCATTTTATTTTAGAAGACCAAATATTTTAAAATTCGCACAGCTATTTGAGAAAAAATCTGGAAAGCAATTAAGAAATTTAGCTATTTTTATAAGAAATGCTTTATGGTTATAATGACTAGTGAGCTTATACATATGCATTTTGTATTTTTACCCATCGTTGTATTATGTAATCTATTGTATACCTCGTGTGTCACGTATGTGGCTTAGAGTGAATAAAATGTATTGTATTGTATTGTTAACCCTTTCACCCATAAATATATACCATGGTGTGATACATGTGATGTTGTACTATTCTATGGAAGCGTCCTGGTGTCAATGCTATAATATTTGTATCTCCTAATTAGCTAATTAGGAGATATATCTGCTAATTAGGTCTTAGTATGTCCTAATTAGGAGATATTATATCATAATTAGGAGTTAGTATCTCCTAATTAGGAGTTAATATCTCATAATTAGGACGTAATATCTGCCTAATTAGGACTTAGTATCTCCTAATTAGGAATTAATATCTCCTAATTAGAACATATTATCTCCTAAGTAGGAGATATTGTCTCCTAATTAGGACTTACTATCTCCTAATTAGGAGCTAGATTCCATACTATTCGATTGTTTGCTTCAACTTAATCTTAAAAATAATTACGAGCCGGCTCATCTGGGGCCCGTTTCACTAAACTTCCTACGATTAAAATGTTCGTAAGTGCAAAATTATGATAGTCTGTAAATTTCACATTAACAATGTGTTCTTGTAAACGATTATTGGTTTTACATTTATTGAGCATAGGTTGTATATGCTCAATAAATGTAAATCAATCAATTGAAACTTACAGACTATTCTAAATATGCATTTACGGACATTTTAGTCGTACGAAGTTTAGTGAAACGGGCCCCTGGATCTACAATGTTTTACGAATGCTGGCTGTATGGTCCGTATTTATATTACTGATGAAAATATTAAATGATTTTCATTGACTGAATATAGAACAGCGATCTCCTGGGGCCCGTTTCACTAAATTTCCTACGACTAAAATCTTCGTAAGTGCAAAATTATGATAGTCTGTAAATTTCACATTAACACTGTTTTCTTGTAAATAATTGTTGGATTTACATTTATTGAGCATAGGCTGCATATGCAGCCTATGCTCAATAAATGTAAATCCATCAATTCAAATTTGCAGACGATTCTAAATTTGCGCTTACGAACATTTTAGTCGTAAGAAGTTTAGTGAAACGGCCCCCAGATTGCGCGGATTCAGTAGCCGATTTCATCAAAATTGCAAAGTATACTTATCTAGCAAAGTATACTTTGAAGGAGTAATCATTTATTTTTCATATAGAACTTAACGAACTGGTCGTAGACCTCTTAAGGTCGCTTTTGTCAACGGGGGTCCAATTATTAATATACTTGTTGTCTGACTAGATTACATCTCCTATATGCATTGTCTTAAGAAATACACAGACATAAAGATGTTATACGCTGCTAAACAAGTATTTACAAAGTATTTTAAAGGAACTCTGTCTCAAATATGCGCTGAAACAGATAATTAAAGATGTACATATTTAATTGTCTCTCAATTAATTCAATTATTGTTTAAAATGGAAACCTATGTCTATAGTTTGTTATGATAATAATATCATTTCGCAACTAAAATATGTTTTGTTTCACAAAATGTGCCACTCCCCTTTGTTTTAATAGCGGAAATAATTGCCTAGTTATCGCCCCTGTTGTCTACTGCCTATGATATGGAAGGATAAAACACGTAGTTGGAATTTAATCAAATTCAATTTAATCAAATAAAATGGTGCGTTTGGTAAAAATAGGTAGTTTGTAGTTCTTAAATGGCAAAGACACATATTGAATATATCAAGGATTATGTGTAGTATTTATGTCTCTGAATATAGGAAATATTTTCTGAGACACAGTGCATTTAAGATAAGAGCAATATGGCCCCTGTCTGGAAGCTAATGAACAGTGGACAGCTTGAGACCAACGTAGCACATGTGCGTCTGTGACTTGGAGAAATGGGGCTTATGGGTTTTGCGACCAGTGTAGATCCAAATCAGCCTGTGCATCCGCACAGTCTGATCAGGATCTGCACTGTTCGCCAGTCCATCAATGAAACACCCGTCATGCTTCTAACAAACAATGTATATTGGTTTTGCGACAAGTGTAGATCCAGATCAGCCTGTGCATCCGCTATTTGATCAGGAACTACATACGGGGCGCCAAGTGGGACATGGCTCAATTTTGTCAACAAAATTCATTTTTGTGCCACAAAATTCAATTCTGTGTCACAAAATTCACTTTTGTGCCACAAAACTCAATTCTGTGTCACAAAATTCAATTCTGTGTCACAAAATTCACTTTTGTGCCACAAAATTCACTTTTGTGTAACACAATTCAATTCTCAATTCAATTCTGTGTAACAAAATTCAATTCTGTGTCACAAAATTCAATTCTGTCAATTCTGTGTAACAAAATTCAATTCTGTGTCACAAAATTCAATTCTGCACACGCATGTAAGAAGGACTACCATTGGTCAGAAACTGCACTGGAGAAATGGGTCACGGTCGCCGATCTACACATTCAATGTCGATGATTCATTTCTCATTCTGCCGATGATTCATTTCTCATTCTGCCATTTTGCTTCAACTATTTCCAAACAGTCAAACGTTGACAAACCCATTCGTATTTAAACTCATTTGCGTTATAATTGTACACATAATTCATGTACATGTAAATCTCCCGCGAGTACTGACGTCATGTATTGTGTATCGCAAGGTACATCTGCCCCAGTTAAATCAATAATACACGCGCTGTGGCCACAGGTGGAAGACTCGGACCTATGACACCAAAAAAATGCCTATTAAAAAAAATCCCATTACCCCACCCACTTGGTCTCGTACAGTACTATACATTAATTCAAGGTGACTATAAATAGCGCTATTATAGAAAGAGCCCTCTTTTTTCCGGCTCGCACAAACACAATAAACATCGATTAAATGTATGAAATATGTCTCTGGCAATCGATAAAGGTATTAGGTGTGTGAATATACTCACTTCAAATCGCTGTTTCAAGTATTTATTGAGTTATTCGCGTTTTGATTACCCCATCCAAAGCGAAAGTTGCGTGTACGAAAGAATCTCACACAGAATCGGAGGCCGTCCGGCTGGATTATCGGTCATATTTGGCCGATAGCTGATCGCCACTCAAACTAAAGTCGTACACCATGATCATATACATTAGAGACTCCAACCATACAAAGTTCGTCCAATTGTGATCGTTCGCCGATCTAAAAAACACTTTTTTGTCTTATTTCGTTCATTATCTGGAACTGGGTCAATGCACCATCTTCCACAATACAACCGGAAGCGTCTATGTAAAGAACATCTCTGATTGGCTAAATCTAAACTGTATGACGTCATTCAACCTATTTCGGGATTGCGGAAGACATAATCTGATAGTACGTGAATCATGAATGAAAGTGGAAAAAAAGGTTGTTTTTTTAGAACGGTGAATGATCACAATTGGACGAACTTTGTATGGTTGGAGTTGCTAATGTATATGGTCATGGTGCACCACTTTAGTTTGAGCTGTCGATCAGTTATTGGTCAAATATGACCGATAATCCACGCCGGACGGCCTTCGATTCTGTGTGAGATTCTTTCGTACACGCAACTTTCGCTTTGGATGGGGTAATCAAAACGCGAATAACTCAATAAATACTTGAAACAGCGATTTGAAGTGAGTATATTCACACACCTAATACCTTTATCGATTGCCAGAGACATATTTCATACATTTAATCGATGTTTATTGTGTTTGTGCGAGCCGGAAGAAAGAGGGCTCTTTCTATAATAGCGCTATTTATAGTCACCTTGAATTAACGTATAGTACTGTACGAGACCAAGTGGGTGGGGTAATGGGATTTTTTTTAATAGGCATTTTTTTGGTGTCATAGGTCCGAGTCTTCCACCTGTGGCTGTGGCTTGTGTTCTGACTGCTGTCTGTGTTTATAAACAGAATGTGTGTATTGGGCCATTTGAGGAAACCATTTGTAGTATTTGTGTAGATACCATGGATACTAAGATGGTGCATACTGTAAATAATGCATGTAGACACATAGTTGCGAACACGTAGCTTCGCAACTAGTAGACACAGATCCAATACCATTTGTTTCACAAGGTTAGATCTACTGTTAGAATACGACGTCATCTAATGTCATTTTCGAGCATAAAACGTTACCTGATAAATAGAATACCAGGCTAGTGTATTTTAATATCAAGTTTATCAGGCTCGGCTCGGAAACGGTAGGAATTCCTCGGCAAGCCTCGGAATTCCTACGCGTTTCCTAGCCTTGCCTGATAAACTTGATATCAAAATACACTAGCCTGGTATTCTCTATATATGGGCATGCTCTCAGGTCTAGCTATGTCCCGGCTACTTTATGTTTGACCCTGTTTACATAATTGAGGGAAAATTCTGAATATTTTTCTTATTTCTCCTTCAAAGTATATATGCTTATATGGTGTGACCACTCATTTGTAATCATAATATAACCAAAATAACTGTCCATAAAGAAGTATAATATTGATATATTGGGTTATATTTTCGCATTGAAATATTTAAACCTGCAAGTGTACTCCACCATCTAGTAAAATGGACTAAGACCGATCTCAACCAATCAACGTAGAGATGACATAGACTATCCTACGCAAACTAATTCTGTCCCACAAAACTGAATTTTCTTCACAAAACTCAATTCTGTCTTACAAAATTGAATCCTTTATAACAAAAATGAATTTTGTATACGAAACGTATGCAGAATTGAATTTTGTGACACAGAATTGAATTTTGTGACACAGAATTGACAGAATTGAATTTTGTGACACAGAATTGAATTTTGTGACACAGAATTGAATTTTGTGATCTTTAGTGTTACAAAACTCAATTTTGTACACATAATTAACCTGTCCTGCATGGCGCCCCGTACTACACTGGTCAGAAATCCCATACGCCCCATTTCTCCAGTTACAGCATCATATTCGCCTGCTCACCAGGGGCCAGTTTCACAAAACTTCGTACAACTAAAATGTTCGTATGTGCAAATTTAGGATCGTCTGTAAATTTCAATTGATGGATTTACATGTATTGAGCATAGGCTGCCTATGCTCAATAAATGTAAATTAAATACTTATTTACAAGAAAACATTGTTCATGTGAAATTCACATACTATCATAATTTTTCACTTACTAACATTTTATACGTACGAAACTTAATGACACGGCACCTGCACAGCGAATGAGGGCTCTTATCAATCAAACATGTGATGTGCCTATAAACAGCAACATATATCAATATATATCTGTGAACAGATAGATACTCATTTTTGTAAAGATGAGTTTAATTTATGCTACATTTCTTGATAACGGGTGGTTAATGCATATTGAAAATACAATAACAATAGCTGTAATGCTTTTGTAGCCTGGAAATAATGTTAAATTGACCCAATGACGGATCGTAGCTAGTTACCTACCGTTGAATTTATTTATAGAAATCTGGTCCAAATTGTGTAGTTTATGGCTTGATTGCTTGTAAAAAGGGCGAATGTATCATGATCAAGGTGCATGATCACGTGGTAATAACAACAACAACCGTGTCTGAAAGTGTTGAAATCTTGCCCACCCCAAAGTAAGTATTATTTTATATTTTCCTTAATATGAAACGGATTTTGATGAAATATGGCGCAGCAAACGCGTCTTCATGAGCTGCATTTGGTCGTCCAGGGAGTTCGGCACAGACTTATGTCGTTTCTGTGAAGAATCGATTTCCGTGTCTACCTACCGACACGGAAATCGAATCTTCGCAAAAGCGACAGAAATTTTGGCAAAAATACAGAGACCACCAAATTCAGCTTAACAAGACGCGTGTGATGCGCCATATTTCATCAAAATCCGTTACGTAATAAGGACAATATAAAATAATACGTACTTTGAATCAGATGGATTCTGGAAGTTTCAGTACTTGTTATTGTTGTTAGTACCACGTGATCATACACATTGATGATGTGTTATGAAAAGGAGCAATCTTAGCTGTTCAATCTGATCAGGGACTGCATTATTTTCCAGATTCATATTTTCGCACTTATCAATGTTATTGCAATCAATGTAGACTCAGATCAAACTGCTGGGCCTACTCTGTTCGCGAAACTCATTTTGTGTGCTAATCAGTAGAAATAAACGCTGAAATACAGCATAGAATCGGATATCTATAAATAGATTTGCAAAAGGAAATAACTAGCTCCGATCCTTCATTATGATGAAGACAGGACAAATACGACTAGCTCGAACAAATGGACAATGATTCTCATGATATACAAATAATTAAGCAGGGATTCCGCTGGCGATCGCAAGTTTCGCAAATGGCGATAAAAATAAACAATTGGCGATAAAAAATTACAATTTTCGAAAAAAAAACACCAAATAAATATATTTTTTTTTTATTTTTTTTTCGAAAATTGTAATTTTTTATCGCCAATTGTTTTAATTTTTTTTAAGTGGCGATTATTTTATTTTCCCCAGCGGAATCCCTGATTAAGGTCCCTTTTATCCTCGGTATGCAGATACAAGTATGTGTACATGTACATTAATGACCCGGGGACAGCCAATTGAGAGTTGTAAATCATTTCATGTTAGGTAACACGTCATCAGTGAATGGTACACATTGACAGCGGACAAGTCACTCCGATTTGTAGCTCTAATTACTTACAATGGGGTCAATGTACACTCGGGTCCATGGGGCCGTTTCACTAAACTTCGTACGACTAAAATGTTCGTAAGTGCAAACGTATGATAGTCCGTAAATTTCACATCAACCATGTGTAAACAATTATTGGATTTACATTTATTGAGCATAGGCTGCATATGCAGCCTATGCTCAATAAATGTAAATCCATAAATTGAAATTTCCAGACGATCCTAAATATGCACTTACGAACACTTTAGTCGTAAGAAGTTTAGTGAAACGGGCCCCGTGTCCCTTAAACGAAATATTTACATGAACAATTGTGTATGTCCACTTCGAAACTCTTCCTTGTCAGTTAATCTGGAAAACACATGTAGACATCGACACATGTAGACACATGTAGGTCCCGAGTGTACATTGACCCCATTGACATCGACATTTATTTCAGTTGGTGCATCTCAGTTCTGAAATAAAACATGGCTGTGACTGGAAAAATGGGGCTCATGTGATTTGTGACTAGTGTAGCTCCTGATCAAGTCGCACATACTCCTGTAGCCTGATAGCGATATATATATATATATATCGTGCTTAGTAGCGTGACGGATGTTTGATTGATAGAATGACGAACAGTGAAGATCCTGATCAGACTGTGCGGATGCAAAACCCACAAGCCTCTTTTTTTCCACAGCCACACAGCCACACATACATTTGCAGTTGTAAACAGTCATTTTGCTACATGTTTACCGGTCACGTGGCTTTAGAGTATTTTGGTTCAATTTGATGGTTGCTAAATCCTGTTTGGATTAGTTGAAATCGTTCTCCTACTCAAAAACACCGAAACAGAAGGAATGTTCGACAGCCCCGTTTCAACAGACTGCTGAAATCAATTGTCAAATTCCGTTATTGTTCGAGCGCTAGCGATGAATTTTACAACCAACATCAGAATTTGAGGTCTGACCGATTTTAAGCAAATGAGCATATGTCGGTCACAGCACATATTTTGCGGATTGAACTTGTTAAAAACACGGGTCTTACGCCATAAAATTGTTCAACAGCTTGATCTCCTTATCAGTGTGATACATGTTTTGTTTGCTTTTTTTCTTGTGCAAAATGTATGTTATTGCAAATGTTTAAGTAGTCTAAGGGTGCGACGATTAACCGCCATACTCGATTATTTGCGATTCGTAACTCCATGGTTCGGTGCACGGATGCAATAATGTTTCTGAAAACTCGTTGTTGTTGCTGTTGCTGTGAAATTCCCACGCTTATTTTTCGCGAAACGCTTTCCACTCTAGATTAATTATTTGTCTATTTGTCATCCACAAACACATACTGCGAAGAAGTTCAGAACGTTCAGTCCTTTGATCTGTATATGTAACGGGCATACTTGGAAAATGTAATGAGTTATTTCTCGTTGTTCTACTCGTATTTACTAGTACAGAGATCAGGGGGCCGTTTCACTAATCTTCGTACGACTAAAATGTTCGTAAGTGCAAAATTGTGAAAGTCTGTAAATTTCACATTAGCAATGTTTTCTTGTAAATTATTGGATTTACATGTATTCAGCATAGGCTGCATGCAACTGTTACTGTCCTCAACTAGTTGATGCTGTGTTTTGGGTCGTGGATTTTTGCTGAATAGAGTTATAATCTGCCGTGTGTGGTTATTATTAGCCGATCTATTTATAGATCGGCTAATATATTGGTCATCCATCGAATTCTGAAAAAGTTTGTAGCAACCCTTTTCTCCGCTATTCGGTAATCTACGAACGCGAATTTTGCTGTATCACTTCCAAATTGCATCAACCGATAAAGTTTGCATTTTTGGCAATTATCTCCGTTTAAAACTACAAATATAGCCAAATAACACAATTTTGAATACGTAATGAGCTGAACGCCGGAAGAGATTGAACCCGGAAGTTGTTGTTGTTGAAGTCCATAGTTGGCTCTAATGGCCATATACGCCAACATTCGCCGATTATTGGGCTAATTTAAAGCTTTTATTTATTAAACAGAACAAGTTTCAGCCACGTATAATCGCGTAAAATGTGTTTATTCGGCTAATTTATAATCGACCTCTGCTCAAAATCTCCTCCGACTAGCAACCCCAGCATCTCGGGTTTATCCCATTGGATCGCGTATGCGCGTCATTTGACGCTAGTTGACGTTTGGCTATTAAACACATTAAATCTAAAAAAATATTTAAATGTAAATCCATCAATAACAAAGTCACACTCCCCCCCCCAAAAAAAAAAATAAAATAATATATATTATTGATTTTATTACGTAAAAATTATTTCCTGTGGGAATTTAACATGGGGGCTAAAAATAGTTTATTTGATGACCGATTTTCCAAATCTAACTTGTTTTCTTGATGGAATTTCATCAAACTAAAAACATTTGGGGAGGGTGACTTTTTTGATATTGGTGGAGGGTGACTTTTTTATTATTGGTGAAAAAGTACCTACATTTTTAGATTTAATGTGTTTAATATCCAAAAGTTCGTGGGCAGGAAAACGTCGAACAGACAGTAGTGTAGTATGACCTTTAATAGACTGTGTTCATGCACTGTGAAAACCGAATTCATGCGATATACAGTAAACACTCGTTACCTCAAATTCTCTTATGTCGAACTACTGATAACTCAAAGTCAAAGTCATGGTCCCACGTACATGCTTTCCTATAAAATAACTCTCATTCACTCAAATTTTCATTAACTCCATGGCTCCAGATAAGGAATTAGTAATTGAGTATTGTTACTCCATCATTTCTGAAGCAATTGGGTATTTCAAAATTTTAATTGGGTAAAATTAAATCACACTACTGTATACACACCAACAGACAGCAATTATTGAATAGTTTGTTTCGAAATGAAAACATATCTTTGCATTTCATTAGAATTGTCTGCTTGGAGACAATTCTAATGAATACCAAGATGTGTTTTCATGGGAAAATAAGAAAAATATGCTATATTGGTGGTCTGTTTATTGTTTTCTGCAGCATGATAAAGGTACCACAATTGTTATCATTGCTTTTTGATACTCACTATTTCTGGCTTTTGGCAATTTAAATTGGGTATTTACGCAAATACGCAGCTTATCTTAACAATTCGTTCCCACGAAATGACAATTCTTGCCCTTGAATTAACAATTCGACCCCACGATATAACAATTCGTTGCCACGAATTAACAATTCGTTCCCGTGGGAACGAATTGTTATTTCGTAGGAACAAATTTTTAAATTGAGGAAACGAATTGTTAATTGGTGGGAACGAATTGTTAATTGGTGGGAACGACTTGTTAAATTAAGGGAACGAATTGTTATTTCGTTGGAACGAATTGTTATTTCGAAGGAATGAATTAATCAAGAAAATAATTCTACGTCCCCTGCGGGGCTCAGTATACAAAATCTGTCATGTCGGGGTAATTTATCATCGACGATATTAATTTACATTCATGTACAGGTAAGTATATACTGTGTAATATTGCACATAGTACCTACCTATTAACCGACAATCGACTGGATACACATATATGTCACTGTGATTAGAGAAATAATATAAGGCTTGTGGGTTTTGTCCCCGTAACTCCCGATCAAATAGAAAACTCCTGTAGGCTGATATTGATCTGTATTTCTTGTTAGAAGCAAGACGGGTGTTTCATTGATGGAATAGTGAACAGTGCAGATCCTGATCAGACTGTGCGGATGCACATGCTGATCTGGATCTACACTGGTCGCAAAACCGCATATCTCCTGTCACCGCCACATATAATGACATTTACATCCATATGCAGTGACATTTTGTGACAAATGCAATGATGAATATGTAGTTCATGTGAAAATAAGTATATGCTTTTCATTACCGAGCCTTGTGCTAAATAGCACATGTTGCTGAAGAAATAGGGCTTACGAGTTTTGCGACCAGTGCAGATCCAGATCACCCTGTGCATACGCACAGTCTGATCAAGATCTGCGCTACTCGCCATTCCATTAATGAAATTCCCGTCATGCTTCTAACAAGCAGTATAGAACGTTATCAGGCTGCATGAGTGTGCTATTGCATCAGGGACTACACCGGTCACAAATCCCACAAGCCGCGTTTTCCCGTCACAGCCACAATAGTGTAAATTATGTCGAAAATCAGAGAAGTTTTTACATTTGCTTAATGGCATTTTCGTAAACTTTCGACATCATGCGATAACCACTTTGCCACATGTATGAAGACTGTCCAAGCTGTGTCTAGCCCCGGGGTCGCACGGATAGCAGGCCAGATATGATGGGCAAATATTGTCATATATGTAATTTAATGTTAGTTGTTTACCATAATTGTATATTACATTCCCGTGAGAATAAATTATATTTACATATTACACTAATTGCAGTATAATCAAAGCATATATACGGCTGAGACTGGATAAATCCGGCTTATGGGATTTATAACCAGTGTAGCTCCTGATCAAATAGCATACGCATGTCGCATGATAGCGATCTATATTGCGCGTTAGAAGCATGTTGTTGGAACGGCAAATATTGCAGATCCTCATTATTGGAATGAATGGCCTTTTTTGTGGAATTTATCGGGGTATAAACTTGGAAAAGTCGCGGGAATACTGGACGAAGGCCGGAAGGCCTCGTCCAGTATTCCCGCGACTTTTCCAAGTTTATATCCCCGATAAATTCCACAAAAAGGCCATTCATTCCTTATAATTCCAGCATTTGAAATAAATTCATTAAGAAAATGTGTTCATTTTCCGTTTTTTTAAGAATTATTTTAACTGCGCCTCACGGTTACGGAAGTAGTTCGGCATGGAGTTTACTGGGATATAAATTTTGGACAGAGACTTGCTACGGACCAATCAAATGTTAGGGAATTGTGTAAATATTTTTGTGCTGGAAGTATCAGACTGTGCGTATGTACAGGCTGATCTGGATCCACATTGATCGCAAAACCATAAGCGCCATTTCTCCAGTCACAGCCAAATATGTACATGCACTTACTTGGCAAACAACATTTCACCGAATTTCACCGATTGTACAGTCTATGAGTGCATGAATGGCAACCGTTCTGATATAACTACAGTACCAAACAGCTGGATTGTTTATTATGGATCTGGATAAACCATTCACAGAAGCACGGGCTTCAACTATGTGTCAGTTCTCAACATCAGTATGATATATACGTCAGTATAATAATGGAAACATATCTGGGAAAATTCTCTAAGGCCACGTGTTGCATACCGCTTTCAGTTATTTTGTTGGACTTATCAAAGAAGTTGCCGAGTGGTTTGGGGAATATATAATCTCTGGTACAACTCGCGTGTCAAAGGGCCAACAACTGGTTGTTTCGCAGAGACAGGCCCTTCTGATATGTTATTAGAGTCCGTGCTTATAGAATGTTCTAAGCATATACCCAGTTCTCGGGAATTGGTAAAAAACAATATGTTGCTTTTCAGAAATATAAAAATGGTTACCAACTTTTTTATTTAAATTCATTTCATTAGCGTTTGCATTTGGAAACGTCTTTCTAAATATAGTATAGGATGATCATTTCACAACAGAAAACAACGTAATTTAACAACGTGTCCTTATGGTACATATATTGCGAATATGCCAAATCAAATCTCCCCTGTTTATCACAGTTTCGGATATTATGTACTTAAATATTGCATTATGTTATTGCAAGTTTTTCATCAATCAAAATGGTCCGATTTATTACAGGAATGAATGGCCTTTTTGTGGAATTTATCGGGGTATAAACTTGGAAATGTCGCGGGAATACTGGACGAAGGCCGGAAGGCCTCGTCCAGTATTCCCGCGACATTTCCAAGTTTATATCCCCGATAAATTCCACAAAAAGGCCATTCATTCCTTATAATTCCAGCATTTGAAATAAATTCATCAAGAAAATGTGTTTATTTTCCGTTTTCTTAAGAATTATTTTAACTGCGCCTCACGGTTATGGAAAGTAGTTCGGCGTGGGAGTTTACTGGGATATACATTTTGGACAGAGACTTGCTACGGGCCAATCAAATGTTAGGGAATTGTGTAAATATTTTTGTGCTGGATTTATTGATATATGCCATTTATTGTGCACGAAGCGAAAGGCCACATATTGTATATCTGAGACATCATCTGAGACAAAGTGCCTTAACCCTTGCAACCCTAAGGAACTGGAATGGACTGTGATATGCTAATGTTCCGACCAATCCAATGGTCACAAAATGATTTTCGGATTCGTCCATTTATAAAAAGGGGGTGTTTTTGTTCTAAGAAATATTAAAATTACTTTCAAAAAGTGCAGATCCTGATGAGACGGCTCGTTACGAGCCGGCTCATCTGGATCTGCACTTTTTGCATAAACCGCTATAGCGGGATTTCGGGTTCAAAGGGTTAAAGGTACATGCCCACTCAGTATGCACAAGCTGTCCTTGCTGGAAATTAAATAAGTGTATAATTGTGTCACTATTGTGTCTATAAATTAGGAGTGCCCGCTATACAAATATAATCATTTAGTAATATTTATTTTACTGACAGTGACTCGCGGTGGTATCGGGCTATTTTTATATGCAAATGAGGCATGCTATTTTTTAATTATTTATATAAATTAAATGCCTCGCGTGAAAAAATATAATTTTCGACAGGTTATAGTGTGATAATAAAGTGTGATAATTGCACATCAAAAATATAAATAGTAAATGTAAGGAAACACGGTTATCGCCCCTGATATCAGTGTGGAAATTTACGTCTAATATAAAAGGTATAATAGTGTCAATCAATACGTGGGGTAATGGTGAATGAATGCTTATTTTGCCAGAGAAAATATCTCAGATGATGGCTTTGATATACAGAACAGTTTGTGCCTACTGAGTGGACATGTACCTTTAAACGTATTTTCACTGTTGTTGGTATTGGTTCGCAATGGCGGATGGTCTGGTAATGAGTCTGAGCTTACTTGTACTCTGTCCCACCCTAGACAGAGTATGCTTATTGAGCGTGTGACCCGCGTACCTCTTGATCCGCTAGAAAAATCATGCCCAGAAGGACATATGAAACTCTGCTGAAACTCAACAGGACGCTATCATCGTGAAATATTCACCACCAACCCGTACATAAACGACCAACCCAGAGTCGTACGCCCATGTGAATATGAGCCACAGATAAGGTCATATATGGCTGTGACTGGAGAAATGGGGCGTAATGGATGTGTGACCAGTGTAGCTCATGATTAAGTATCACACTCATGTAGCCTGATAACGATCTATATTACTTGTTAGAAGCATGACGGTTGCTTGATTGATTGAATAGCGAACAGTGCAGATCCTGATCAGACTGTGCGGATGCACAGGCTGATCTGGATCTACACTGGTCGCAAAACCAATAAGCCCCATTTATCAAGACCAGTGGGTACTATGTAAGTAGTTGGCATGCCGATGGTTAGGATGAACTCACAACACCCGGTACTGGGGCCCGTTTCACTAAACTACGTACGACTAAAATGTTCGTAAGTGCAAATTTAGGATCGTCGGGAAATTTTAATTGATGGATTTACATTTATTGAGCATAGGCAGCATTACAGGATAGTTTACACGATATTCGAATTCCGTGTCACAACGCATCATTTGGTATGGATCAAAATGTTATATAACACGACACAGGGTGTGTCAATTGATAAAGTTATTTTACATATTTAGTCTCTATCATACGGAAGCATGGAGGGGACATGTGTGTTTTTTTATTTATCTCGTGGCCACAAGATAAATAAAAAAAAACACACCTAAAGATCTCGTGGCCACGACATAATTCAGGTGTGTGTTTTGTTTTATCTCGTGGCCACGACTTATTATGTCGTGGCCACGAGATAAATAAAAAAAAAACACACCTAAAGATCTCGTGGCCACGACATAATTCAGGTGTGTTTTTTTTTATTTATCTCGCGGCCACGAGATAAATAAAAACACACCTAAAGATCTCGTGGCCACGACATAATATTCGGGTGTGTTTTTTTAAGTCGTGGCCACGAGATAAAAAAAACACACACCTGAATTATGTCGTGGCCACGAGATCTTTTGGTGTGTTTTTTTTTATTTATCTCGTGGCCACGACATAATAAGTCGTGGCCACGAGATAAATAAAAAAAAAACACACCTGAATTATGTCGTGGCCACGAGATCTTTAGGTGTGTTTTTTTTTTATTTATCTCGTGGCCACGACATAATAAGTCGTGGCCACGAGATAAATAAAAAAAACACACATGTCCCCTCCATGCTTCCGTACTATCATACTATTTCCGACATTATGTGAATACATACTTTAATGGTACGTTTACATTGCCAGTTCAAATTTCACCTACCAATATTGCATAGTCCCAAGCTCTGAGAAAACCGTATATTGCGAACAGTGCGGCAGACCAGAGTGTGTATCACGTTATATGAGCAGGATATACACCGTTCGTGAACCGATGCTCGGTAGAGACAATACAAGACCAGTTTTCAAGGCCAATTTTAACATCGCATCACAGTTCAGAAATTAGACGTTAATGACATTTTGACCACCGCTGGTAAAATGTACCTGCTAACGTTTGAGACCAGCGTAGCCCCAGATCAGCCTGCGCATCCGCGCAGTCTGATCAGGGTTTACGCTCTTCACCATTCAGTGGCTGAATGCCTCCTTTCGTCACCAAAATGATTCCATCGGCTGGTGGGAGTGAACACAATGCACAGAATCAGTATCTGTTGCAGATTTCGTTAACCCTTTCACCCCTAAGTAACTGAAATGGATTGTTATATGTTAATTTTGCAACCAATCCAATTGTCATAAAATAATTTTCAGACTAATCCATTTATGAAAATGGGGTGTTTTTGTTGTAAAAAATATGAAATTTACTTGCAAAAAGTGCAGATCCTGATGAGACGGCTCGTCACGAGCCGGCTCATCTGGATCTGCACTGTTTGCACAAACCGCTATAGCGAGCTTTCGGGTTCAAATGGTTACGTCTACTTCATTGAGTAGGCCCTGATCAGACTTAACGGATGAGCAGGCTGATCTGGGGCTACGCTGGACGCATACATAGTACTTAAAGTCGTTTTATCAGCTATCGGCCTATATATAATTACATGTATAATTTATTTATTTAATAGGTTTGATTGTCTTCAAGCGGCATTCCTTATTTGTTTATACACCTTGACAACATATGTGCACAACCATGTTTTGTAAATGCCCGTGGCAAAACACGGTATTCTTAGTATTGTTACCAGCATAGCGTATAATCGGATATTTGTTAGAACAATTATATAGCTGGGGGCCGTTTCACTAAACTGCGTACGACTAAAATGTTCGTAAGTGCAAATTAATGATCGTCTGGAAATTTATATTGATGCATTTACATTTATTGAGCATAGGCTGCATATGCAGCCTAAGCTTAATAAATGTAAATCCAATAATTGTTTACAATACAAGACTATCATAAGTTTGCACTTATGAACATTGTAGTCTTACGAAGTTTAGTGAAACGGGCCCCAGTTTCGTAAAGTTGCTGTAAAATATGTGAATAATCTAAACAGGTATTTGTAGGCAATATGTCTAGCTTTATGACTTGCAAATTACTTATGTAAACAAAATATACCACTTTATTCGATCACAATTCAAGGAATATGTGTTTTATTCATCTGTATATGCTATCATTGGATATGATAAACAGGAGAGAAAGTGTAATAAAATAAATATAATAAAAAATTTAAATGTATTAAGGTGGGTGCCATGCGACATCAGTACACATATGTTATGGATGTGTCATTTGTGACGGCATAGCGGGTTCAGTTGTTACACATTTGTTTCTCCGTAAAACAGGGGGCGAGTAGAGAGGCCCCTTGCAGTATTTATAATTCGCCCTACTTTCTAAGCCAATCGCTGGCCAGTGTCGTGCTCCACTTAATTCTGACATATTGCACGATTTAACCCCTATAATTTATGTTACATATTACCAGATTTAATAACTACATGTTCGACAGGAAATGGAAAATCATAACTCGGATGGGAGACTACATGATAAACATGGCTAATTATAAGTATGTTATTATTCACATATTTATTTTTAAGGAACTAAATTCTGTGGTCGCGATTTCTCCCTCGCATTTAATTCCTTAAAATCCAATAACGAGAGGCATTCAACTCAAATCGGTATACTCCTGGGAAATTCCCGATATTTTATTGTTTTCAACCTATTGAACATTGAAAGCAATAAAATATGTTTCAACTAGATCGAGAATTATATTTCACCACGAAGTGTCACATATATAATATCTCCTAGCACACTCGTGAACGATTATAAAATGTTGAAGGGTTTCCAAGTAGGAGGAAGCTGATTTACAGGCTATAAACCATGGCCAGTATCACAGAGGACACTCTGGATGTAATACTAAATCTTCTATGTCGCCAGAAACGCATAAAATGAAAATGAGGAATCGCTGTCCATTCGATGAAGCCAGTGACCCACTTTTCCGACGTTTCGGCACAAGGCCTTTATCAAGGAATTAGTTTCTACTGAACGCTAAGTGGCATCCATTTTAGATTTAATGGATGCCACTTAGCGTTCAGTAGAAACTAATTCCTTGAAATGTGAAATCTAAAATGGATGCCACTTAATGTTCAGTGGAAACTAATTCCTTGATAAAGGCCTGCTGGGTTCCTGTTTTTTTTTCAGAATTATTGAACATATTGTATTATTTCAAAATGATTACATTCGATAAAGCACACTATCTGATAACATGAATGTTCTGTCTGTAGCGCAGAGCGACTTACAAGTAAATACAAGTATAGTCACAATATTACAAGTAAGTCGTCCCGAGTAACAGACAAATAATTCGGGTTAACTATCTGACAGATTATATCGACGTATGGTATCAAGTATCAAGTACGAATTCTATCACATATTTGCTTATACTTAACCTGTAAATTAAATCAGAGCTGTATATCGTTTACGCTGACGTGCGTCATTTGTTAAACAATATGATCGGGCTACAGTGTCAAGGTGCATGATCACGTGGTTACAACAAAAAAAACGCCGCCCACTCCAAAGTAAGTATTATTTGATATTTTCTTTAATATGCAACGGATTTTGATAAAATATGGCGCAGCAAACTCGTCTTCATGAGCTGCATTTTGTGGTCTATGGAGTTTGTCACAGACTAATGTCGTTTTTGCGAAGAATCGATTTCCGTGTCGGAGACACGGAAATCGATTCTTCGCAAAAACGACAGAAGTTTGGGCGAAAATACAGAGACCACCAAATGCAGCTTAACAAGACGCGTTTGATGCACCATATTTCATCAATTTTCCGTTACGTAATAAGGACACTATAAAAGAATACGTACTTTGAAAAGGTACTTGTTGTTCTTAGTAGTACCAAGTGATCATACACCTTGAGTTTGTAATGTCTGTCCATGTAGTTTATGTGTGTTTGAATATTTGACAAGATAAACATACCAACTGTATACTGATATTCAAAATGGACCCTTAGAATGCAGGAAAGAAAACCTGTCGTCTGTGATTGTTCTTTCTCAATAAAACATGGTTTGACTGCACTTAAGAACCTTTTCCCTCAGAAATGATTCTAAAGTGTTGTCAAACCATTTATTATTGAGAAAGAATATATCATAAAAAAACAAGAAACATCAGACGATATTTAATTCAACACAGTAAGGTTTGACCTGAGATTGTCATTAATGAGAGAGCGTGCTGGGTTACTTCCCCTATTTCTATTTATAGATATCCTATCTCATTTCCGCACACATTCATGTAATTCACTGTATAAACGGAAACTCACGGGCTATACATTTGGCGATAAATATAGACCCCGAGTGGCATTCGCATTATATCGCTTTTCTAATAATATCGTACATTAACCTTTTCAACCCTAAGTAACTGGAATGGACTGTGATATGATAATGTTCCGACCAATCCAATGGTCACAAAATGATTTTCAGATTCGTCCATTTATGAAAAGGGGGTGTTTTTGTTCTAAGAAATATAAAAATTACTTTCAAAAAGTGCAGATCCTGATGAGACGGCTCGTTACGAGCCGGCTCATCTGGATCTGCACTGTTTGCATAAGCCGCTATAGCGGGCTTTCGGGTTCAAAGGGTTAAATAAACGTACAGTTAAAACCCACGTAACAGGGGGGCCGTTTCACTAAACTTCGTACGATTAAAGTGTTCTTAAGGGCATATTTAGGATCGTCTGTAAATTTCAATTGATGTTTTACATTTATTAAACATAGGCCTATGCTCAATAAATGTAAATCCAATAATTGTTTATAAGAAAACTGTTAATGTGAAATTTGCACACTATCATACTTTTGCACTTACGAACATTTTAGTCGTACGAAGTTTAGTGAAACGGCCCCCAGGTTTCCACCGCCAACCAGTTGCTGATCGGACCTTTCAGACAGAACATGATTTGAGATGGACATATACATGTAATAAAATATAATTATAAACATATATAAAGTATACTATAATAAAACCATTGGAAAATATCCATGAGAAACCATTGTTAAACTAATAGCATAGACTTCAAACTGACAACTGTCTGTTCCACGTGTTGCTGCCGACGAACTTTTGGCTATTAAACACATTAAATCTAAAAAATATTTAAAAGTAAGTACTTTGTTATCAATAACAAAAAAGTCATCCTCCCCAAAAAAAAATATTGTTTTTATTGCGAAAAAACTATTTTCCTATGGGAATTTAACATGGGGGCTAAAAATAGATTTTTATTTGTGGACCGATTTTCAAAATCTAACTTTTGTTTTCTTGGTTACACCATTTTCAAGCTATCTCGCCAGGTTTCGGAGTCAACTTCCATTTTTTTTTTCGCAATAAAATCAATATTTGATGGAATTTCATCAAATATTTTTTTGGGGGAGTGTGACTTTTTTGTTATTGATGAAAAAGTACTTAATTTTAAATATTTTTTTAGATTTAATGTGTTTAATAGACAAAAAATCGCCGGCAGCAAAACGTGGAACAGACAGTAGGCTACATATTCTGATAATGAGACGAAAGCGATACCAATCAGCATAAATCAGATATGTCAATTACGCCGCGTTAACCGATAACACAGTTGTAGTAACTAAAGCCAGGAATTTAATATATATGTGTCTGTGACTGGAGAAATAGGGCTTATGTGTTTTGCGACCAGTGTAGATTCTGATCAGCCTGTGCATCCGCACAGTCTGATCAGGATCTGCACTGTTCGCCATTACATCGATGAAACACCTGTCATGCTTCTAACAAGCAATACATATTGTTATCAGGACTACATGAGTGTGCTATTTGATCAGGAGCTACACTGGTTCCAAACCCCATAATCCCATTTTCTCCGATCACAGCCACATATATACAACACATATCAACAACATAACGCATGATGAATGCTACAGGTATACCAACAGGTTTCACACTACTAACAATTGCACGTAAAACGTAACGCGATGAATCGATTATAGAGCACGAAATAAAATTACTCGCACTCATAGAATTCCATTACCGTTATCTCATTGAAAATAGAAGAAATACATACAGCAATTAGCGAAGTGTATGTTACGGTGTGTATTCCTGAACCGATCTCAGAGATTATATAGGAATGAATGGCCTTTTTGTGGAATTTATCGGGGTATAAACTTGGAAAAGTCGCGGGAATACTGGACGAAGGCCGGAAGGCCTCGTCCAGTATTCCCGCGACTTTTCCAAGTTTATATCCCCGATAAATTCCACAAAAAGGCCATTCATTCCTTATAATTCCAGCATTTGAAATAAATTCATCAAGAAAATGTGTTTATTTTCCGTTTTCTTAAGAATTATTTTAACTGCGCCTCACGGTTACTGAAAGTAGTTCGGCATGAGAGTTTACTGGGATATAAATTTTGGACAGAGACTTGCTATGGGCCAATCAAATGTTAGGGAATTGTGTAAATATGTTTGTGCTGGAATTATTAAACCGTACTCATTCTTTCCAATCTGATCAAAGTCATACGAATAGTCGTGCTTCCCGTATCGAGTTACATAGGGTAAACCAAGGTAGCAGTTGTCGTTGTCAGATATTGATTTAACCATACTATATATTTATTGTTTACCGTAGTTTGTCGACCAATGGAAGAACAGCATTTCGTCTCAATTAATCGCATATTGCGACACTTAAGCCAATATCTATTAAATTAATCATTAAATGTTCAGCCGCTATATTTAGAACTGATGTTACGCCTTGTTGTCATCAGTTCACGAGACGCAAAGAATATTACCGCCCACACACGCGCTCACTTCGTGTCACACCTCCAATCACATACTACTATAGCGATTCGAAATCACGTTTTGGGGCGGGCTTCGCGAGTGGGCTGGTAAACAATAAGTACGTTATAGTTCACATATTTAATTTTTAATAAATTAATTTCTCGCTCGCTACGAAATTAATTTATTAAAAATTCAATATATGAACTATAACTATTACATGCAACATTTACCGTATCGTACGTAGCACTATACAGGAAGTATGGGGGTTTTGCAGAGTCATATGTCCGCATATTAGTGCACCAGTTGTTTATCTATTTAGCACGAGAGACGATACGTACACGTAAAACAAAAACATATTCTGTAAATAGACCATGCGTTGATGTATTGTCTACGTAACTATAGATATTGAATAAAGATATAAATACATGTATATCTATATATCTATGTTATGTGTTCAATCAAAATGTCATGGTTAGAGACAAATAACAGTACATAATTATCGGTTTCAGTGTGCATCATCCGATTAGCTTAAATGATATACATAAGAGTCACGTAAGTCACATATTATTATATTAGGTAAACAATTATGTATCTATTATAGGAATGAATGGCCTTTTTGTGGAATTTATCTGGGTATAAACTTGGAAAAGTCGCGGGAATACTGGACGAAGGCCGGAAGGCCTCGTCCAGTATTCCCGCGACTTTTCCAAGTTTATATCTCCGATAAATTCAACAAAAAAGGCCATTCATTCCTTATAATTCCAACATTTGAAATAAATGCATCAAGAAAATGTGTTTATTTTCCGTTTTCTTAAGAATTATTTTAACTGCGCCTCACGGTTACGGAAAGTAGTTCGGCGTGGGAGTTTACTGGGATATAAATTTTGGACAGAGACTTGCTACGGGCCAATCAAATGTTAGGGAATTGTGTAAATATTTTTGTGCTGGAATTATTGGATAATCTAAATCCCTGTCGGATTGCACAAAGGTGCACTCTGACCGGAATCTACACTGTTCAGAACACTGTCTCGCCATGATGCACTGTATGTAGTACCCATGATTCATGTACAAACTATTTCCTGAAGCATTGTTCACATTTGTTGAAACTATATATACCTCATGTTGCAATATGTATGGAATGAGTGAATACAGGAGTATTATTATGACATGGCTTGTGCATAGAATGTGCGCCAAATATAAATACCATTGCAATGCAACTGCCGTGCAGAATTCCATGCTCGATTATTGCAATTACAGGTGATTATTATAAGGTTCGTCCAGCCGTTGGTAAACGTTTGCCGTGGCACTCGGGAAATCTTTGAACCCGAAGGCCGTAGGCCTAGGGTTCAAACAGTTCCCGAGTGCCACGGCAAACGTTTGCCCACGGCTGGACATGGTCGGACGTTAAATACATACAATTTGAGCATGTATGCAGTACTTTCGGTACTTTCATACTCGGCTCCATTGAAACAGCTGATTTGCATATGCATACTATTCCGGGGCCGCGGTACACATCGCGTACTGAATGCAGCCGCATCAATTTCAAAGTTTCAGTGCGACCGTTGTACTGGTGACGTTATGGCGCGTTCTAGTAACGTCATGAGACACTTGCATTACGTAGATGTTAGCTTGGCGCCGGAATGAGCATTATCGACAGCCATGGTCAAACAGCACGCGCTGTCATAGGCGGCGGAAGCCGAACATTATTGGGGGGGGGGTCCAATGTTGTGGGCCCGAAGGGCCCGATAGCGCTAAGGGGGTCCGGGGGCATGCCCCCACGGAAATTTTTGAAATCCAAGTGGTGTGAAACGCCATTTCCTGCATTCTCAGCAAGGTTCTCAGCAAAGTTCCCAGTACTCATGATTACACAAATATACTAGAATAAAAAATCCAAAATTTACAAAGTTATTGGGGGGCTAGGCCCCCCCCCCCACCACCAACAAAATTATTGGGGCGGGGGGCTAGGCCCCCCCCCCCCGCTTCCGCCGCCCCTGGCTGTACGTTTGAACACGACTGTGTGCGGTGTGAAACAACGGTAGTCATGTAACAATAAATAATTACTAATTCTGAATAAATATGAACCCGAATTTCTGTCTATAACGCAGGGCGACTTTAAATAAGTATGAGCTACTGCTGATGATCATTCTGGACATTTTCACATTTAGTTCAGAACAAACGTATACGGCAGAATGACAGAAATGATCAGACATATGAATGTACACTACAAAATGTGTGGCATATGAATTTCACATGTTTTACATAAGAACAGCATATTAATTATTTTCATATGCATTGCATATATGGCACATTTTACTGTGTATGGCTTTTCCGGCAATGACACATAACATGGCGAACTTGTGCACATTCAGCCTCAGTAACTGCTGATTTCAGGGAGAGCTATCCCTGGGGGACGTTTCACTAAACTTCGTACGACTAAAATGTTCGTGAGTGCAAATTTAGGATCGTCTGTAAATTTCAATTGATGGATTTACATTTATTGAGCATAGGCTGCAAACGCAGCCTATGCTCAATAAATGTAAATCCAATAATTGTTTACAAAAAAACATTGTTAATGGGAAATTTACAGACTATCATAATTTTGCACTGACGAACATTTTAGTCGTATGAAGTTTAGTGAAACGGTCCCCAGATATTGTACATCCCTTCATAGATCAAGAAGAATAATGCAATACTGCTTTGGGATTATGAGCATTATTCTAGTATACGTTGTTCGGGAGTGCTAACGAATCGAATTGGTTATCTTTTATTTGAAAAACAAATGCATTTAATGTAAATATCACAAGGATGCAGAATTTTAAATGGGCATGAAACTGATCGCTGTTCCTACTGTCTGTTGCACCTTATTCTGCCGACGAAATTTTGGCTATTAAACAACGCGAATCTAAACAATATTTAAATGTAAGTACTTTTACATCAATGACAAAAAGGTCACCTTCCCCATTTTTAGAGAGAATAAATAGTATGTCCGTTAACATTTTAAGGAAACACGGTTATCAGTGTGAAAATTTACGTCCGATATAAAATGTATAATAATGCCAATCAATACGTGGCGTAATGGAGAATGAATGTTTCTTTTGCCAGAAAATGTCATATCTACAGAATATACAAAACTATCTGTTTTCCTATATTATAACCTACTGAGTGTGCATGTACCTTTAATGCAAAATAAACATTTCTGCGTATGTGTCGTACGTATTCCGGCTACGAAATTGCGTCCTATAGCACGAACACTTTCCTTGGCTGCAGACGACACCATTTCGTCTGCGGCACATAGATAAGAATCAGCAGACGTAGACTAATTATGTAATCTTACTGCAAATTGAATCACTCACGTTCCAAACCAGTATAGACACAATCCAGTCCGCAAATCCAGGTCATAGTGAACGGTGTAAGTCCTGATCAGACTGCGCTCATGCGCATGCCGACTACTGTAAACGCAAGTTCAGTTATTTTGCAATGTCAGCCATATTTGTTATCTGTGGTTAATAATAATTTATGCTGGTCTTCAATCGCAATGGTTCACATTTTGATCAGCTTAACTCTTTGCATGCTGGGAAATTTGTGGGCTATAAATAGTTCAAATATAGCAGATTCATTATATTTTCTTTTATTTCTCCTTATAAATGTTATGAATATGTCTTGGAATTTCATTAGAATTGTGTCCGGTCCGGAGGACACAATTCAAATGAAATTTCAAGACATATTTACAGAGAGAAATAAAACATATACTCCTAATTCGTTTGGCGGATATTTTCGCCGCTAGCATGCAAAGAGTTAAACATTTTGATCAGCTTCAGGTCCATTCGTAAAATATACATACATATCTCCTGATTCGAAATGTTTTACGACTAGATACCAAGGTGTATGATCACGTGGTACTAACAACAACAACAAGTACCGATTCAAAGTACGTATTCTTTTATAGTGTCCTTATTACGTAACGCATTTTAATGAAATATGGCGCATCAAACGCGTCTTGTTAAGTTGCATTTGGTGGTCTCTGTATTTTCGCCCAAACTTCTGTCGTTTTTGCAAAGAATCGATTTCCGTGTCTACGGAAATCGATTCTTCGCAAAAACGACATAAGTCTGTGCCAGACTCCATAGACCACCAAATGCAGCTCATCATGAAGACGCGTTTGCTGCGCCATATTTCATCAAAATCCGTTGCATGTTAAGGAAAATATCAAATAATACTTACTTTGGAGTCGGCGGCGTTGTTGTTGTTGTAACCACGTGATCATGCACCTGGATACAATGTTTATGGAACGCCGAATCTACATAATCTCAAATAATTCATGCCAGCTCTATACAATTATTTAATGCTAGCTTTAAGTATTCAATGCTAGCTCTAAATATGTAATGCTAGCTCTAATTATTTAGAGCTAGCAATACTGATTTCAGTTTATATAGATTCGGCGTTCCAGGCTGAACTTGTTACATAAATGAAAGTACTGAAAGTACTGAAATATGTTATCGCCACAAAAACTGATCGGTATGTGGGTTAAGTTAACTTTGTAAAACACACTGGTGTAACTTGCAGGGTCAGTACTGAAATATATAGAAAATTGTCCACCCCTTTTAGTGCTAGCTGCGTACGTACTGTCATGTGAGACCTAAAGATAATAGCTGCTGTATTCATACGCACGAAATGTCTTGATTAGTATCTTCCAGAATTTAACAGATAAACTGAGCACAAAACTGGGAAAACTATAGAGAATAGTATATGTAGAGTATATGTAGAGTTTTAGATACAAAGCAAGACAGACCAAAACGCCATAGGATAAATTGGCACAGTGCACTATTTTCTTGGTCGGTCAACCGCAATATAGTCTACTAGCCATCCCTATATGTTCTATAGTGAACCGGGAAATGTTGAGTACTATAAGGTTTTATGCTTGAAATGTAATATATAGGTCATAAGGACTCAGAAACTGCCGGATGCTAAGTTTCATATGTTTAGCATTTTTCATAATTGACCTAATAAGCATATTAGTTAGGTCAAATCACCAAAGTAAGCCTATCTTCCTTAATAAGCCACATAGAGACTTAAATTTGGTGCCTATAGCCATGTTTTCGACCCCAAAGAATCTATCTAACACAATCCCAAGCACATACATTAATTCCAACCTCCTGAATTGCAAGATGGCCGCCATTCATAATGAGGCAAATGGTAAAATCGTCATAACTCAGCTACATTTGCATATAGATCATTTTATTGACTTAACCTTGGTCTCTAGGTCCATATTTCAGACCCAAATGAATCATTCTAACACAGTCCCAGGCTCATACAGCCATTTCAATTTCATGTAATCCAAGATGGCCGCCATGCATAATGAGGTAACTGTTAAATTCGTAATAAATATTCAAATACTAAAATAGAAACGTTATATGTTTATGTACATCCATGTTTTCTACCACAATGAAGCAATCTAACACAGTTGCAGGCTGATAAAACAATTGAATCTGCCTGAAATACAATATGGCCTCTACATATAATGAGGTGCATAGTGCATTTAATAGTTGTGCTAACTTGGCAACCACTAAAGATAAACACATTATGTTCATTTCAACAACCATGTGTTCTACCCAAAGGAATCAATCCTAGAACGTTCTGAAATAATTCCGAATTAAATATGCATGAACGGATCCGAGAGCGTCCAGCACCTCTGCTCGCCACTTTCAAGAATTGCATCCTGAACTCATTGATACTTTCTCATGCTGTCGTTCACGGATGGTCTTCTCGAACAAACATTCTCATCCACTGTCTGATCAATTGGCATCACTGTACAACATCGTCAATGTACATGTCGCGTCAACAGACGATGTCAACATACAGAATGCTGTTGAGATCGGGCAGGAGATGCAGAAAGCTTTTGCCGCATCGCTACCTAATGGCTTCCACAATCAGATCAAGAAGGTGAAGACCATGCAGGTACTGAAGCGGTGTGTGAAGGTGAAAGGCAAATCCGTCTATGCCCTAGACGTTATATTCGCCCGTCTCCTGGTCGTTGGACAGAAGAGGAACCTCGAGTTACCTACAGTCTTACAGCAGAAGTTGTGTCCTGTGCCTCCATCATTTATCGACGAGACGAGTATGGCTGCCTTCGAAAGGGCAGCAAGTCGATGCTGGTTCAGCGTCTAGGAATCGTCATAGAAAACCCTCCACCACCTGATACTCTGCTAGTGGACGCCGCTCAATTGCTGTAACACATTGTCTGGCCATCCGTTGTAACAGTGGCAGATGTAGCTAACGGCATGAAATCTCGTCTCACCGACTACAGTGGAGCAAAGACATTTGTCATATTCGATCGGTATGATGGTGTCAGCGCAAAGGATCACGAGAGACAGAGGAGAGTGGACCATGGATCAAATGGATATCAACTGACTCTTAACTCGCCTCTCCCTGGTCGTGATGCCATCATGAAGAACAAGGACAACAAGCGACAACTTTCACACCTACTCTGCACACATGACAAAGGCAGCAACATTGAACTTGTCAGCCGAACCAATGGTATTGCGCGCCATGATGAAGCAGACATATCCCTCATCAGCTACATGTTACACGCTGCGTCAGTAGGAGATAGGACTGTACGTATACTATGTGATGATACAGCTGTATTTGTTCTTCTCGTGTACTGGTGCTGGAAATTAAGCGTATTATGCAGTGTACAGATGGAAAAGTGGGATTGGTCAGTACTCAAAAGCAATGCCTCTGTCGCCAAGCTCGGGGAGAAGTGCAAGGCAATTTTGGGAATGCATGCGCTCTCAGGATGTGACACTGTGTCATACCCTAATTGGAAAGGCAAGGTGTCCGCCCTGAGAGTGCTCACTCAGAATGACATCGCTGGACTCGACACAGTTATAGGAGAGACCGACCTGATGACAACTGGTACCAGCTTCTTCTTGGCCCTCTACTCCCAGAAGAAGAGCTCTTCATTGCTAGGTATGATATTTGTTCGCAAGCGAAATAATCCTCCAGCTCACATCTGTACATGACTTACTTGTTGGTCGGACGTTAAACCTTTTCACTTTTTTCTTATGGTGGTCAATGTTATGTATTTTGATGACTATCCAGTCTTGTATAATGTTTAACAGTGCCTACTGGATTATTAACCATTACTGTTGGTGCTGCATTTTGGTGAATTTGATGTCATCGTTGAATATCCAATATCCATTTCGATACATGTTCAACTGTGCCATCAAATATTCTAAAATCCACAGTGCATATGTCGCAAATGTACAATGACCATACCTGTACAATTATATAAAAAGTGCTCGTCCATATCTTATTTGTCTATAGCTGCAAGGGCAGAAGGGGGAAATAATATCAAATACATACTTCGATAATTATGCGTTGTTCAAAACTATATATTAAGAACCATTCTAAATGAATTCATGGTTAAAATAAACACCAAAACGAAGTCGCTATCTATGGATATTGATGGGTCTTGATGACTTTCTTAATTTTGAATAGCGGCCATATTACATAATAATGAGTGTTCAGAAGAGTGCTGGGGTTTGAAAACATGCTAAATCGAAACCCTAGTGTCGACAACATATGGCTACACATCAAACAAATTATCTATATGCAAATGTAGCTGAGTTATGACGACTTTACCATTTACTTCAAATAAATGGCAGCCATCTTGGATTTCAGGAGGTTGTAATTAATGTATGTGCTTGGGACTGTGTTATATCGATTCTTTGGGGTCGAAAACATGGGTATAGGCACCAAAATTAAGTCTCTATGTGGCTTATTAAGGAAGATATGCATCATTTAGTGAGTTGACCTAATTAATATGCTAATTAGGTCAATTGTGAAAAATGCTAAACATATGAAACTTAGCATCCGGCAATTTATTGAGTCCTTAGGACCTATATATTACATTTCAAGCATAAAACCTTATAGTACTCAACATTTCCCGGTTCACCAATTGGCTAGTAGACTAATAGCTCAGTGGTAGAGCATCAGACTACGGATCGAAAGGTCCTGAGTTCCAATCCTGACACTGGCCGATTCGGCGTGTCCTTGGGCGTGTCCTTGGGCGTGTCTTTGGGCAAAACACCTTCGTGATATATAGCCTAGTCCTATCGGATGGGGACTTAAATAGTCACTCCCGACATGCAAGGTCATCGAACCAGTGCCGTCGTTAAATCAAAGCATTTACATTTTATTTCTTGGTCGTACTCGCCGTTTAGGCGTAGCACGATCAATGGCTGCCCCCACAGAAACTTGCGTGACACAATATGCTATCTTAATGGAGATAACATAAAAAAAGCGCATCTGGGTCCGATTACCTTTGCTGTGCTGAATAACTGGAGGTATCATACTAGGATACAGACATTGCAGCATATACAGCAAGGGTATATCTTGATTAAATGTAAATGCTTTGATTTAACGACGGCACTGGCTCGATGATCTTGTATGTCGGGACCGACTATTTAAGTCCCCATCCGATAGGACTACCGTAGGCCATCACGAAGGTATCTTGATTGTACGATCAATCAAGTTATATAGACACGATCACATTATATTGGCGCATGCGCGTCGTTGGATTACACGGTTATCCATGTATTCCATGTATTTGTGATTCACCCTTAAAACAGATCAATAGAATACAACAGTAAACTTCTAAATGTAACTGATATATAATGACACAAGAAAACCAGATCCTAATATATACGATTGCTATGTAAGTTTTCATACCTGTGCATTGTATATGCACATTTATTCAAATTATTAACTAAATTCGCAAGCTTTAATGAACTTGAATAAAAAAAGTGTTTTATATTTTTTTTATTTCATCATAAATCATCAAGTTCGTCTAAAAATAAATAATGAAAGAAAAACATACATTCGATTTAATGTAAATAATTATAAAACATAGTTGTTCGACGTAACAGTGGAACGCACATATTTCAGCTATTAATTAAAAATGTCAAACTGTTGTAACTTTGTAGCTATTTGATAGTTTATATGCGATAATGTCATCGTATCTAATTATATCATTTAAAGTAATAATAAAAAAAGTTGTTTCGTTGACCTTTAACCCTTTGAACCCGAAAGCCCGCTATATCGGTTTATGCAAACAGTGCAGATCTAGATGAGCCGGCTCGTAACGAGCCGTCTCATCAGGATCTGCACTGTTTGAAAGTAATTTTCATATTTTTGAGAAAAACAAATACCCTTTTTTTATGAATGGAATAGTCTGAAAATCATTTTTGCGATGATTGGATTGGTTGCAAAACGAACATATCGCAGCCCATTCAGTTACTTAGGGGTGAAAGGGTTAATATTAACGTTTCTGAACATCTATTGCTAATGCCAACTCGCAATCAAGCCATCAAGCAATTTGATTGTCTGAGCCCGAGCTGTAGCACAGCTCATGCAATCAAACTGCTTTATTCCAAGCACAATAAAATCGTTTTTTAGCAATAAAATCAATATTTATTAACATTTCATCAAATAAAAAAAAGGGAGGGTGTCTTATTTTATTATTAATGAAAAAGTACTTACATTTAAATATTTTTTAGATTTAGTGTCTTTAATAACCAACATTTCGTCGGTGATCACGGATCAGGTTGCCTGATAATGGGCACGGCGGATGGGAGGGGTATGTCATAGTAACGCTTTCAACAGCGCAGGCCTGTATATTGGTATTGGCAAACAGTGTAGATCCTGATGAAACGGCTCGTGCGAGACGTCTCATCAGGATCTGCATTTTTTGCAAGTAATTTTCATATTTTTTAGAACAAATATACCCTCTTTTCATAAATGGACTAGTCTGAAGATCATTTTAGTGACTATTGGTTTGGTTGCAAAATTAACATATCAAAATCCATTCCAGTTACTTCGGTTAACGATGAATCCATCCTTTGGGATGCATATCTCAACGGTGGACTCTTACTGGTATTCGTACCTGGTGATGTGATCCAGTTTAATAAAGATGCCTGACACCGGATCAGCACACATGTAAATTGCCTTTAGTGATGACTTTGGGTATTGGTTTTTGCAATGTTAATGCCGAATGTCATGGATTCCCAGCTGTATATGGCATTGTTGGGACGGGCGTAAAACCCCAATCAATCAATCCTGTAAAATGATGACGTCCCATGACACCATTAACCGAGTACACACCGTGGTTATGTAACATAATTACCGCGTATACACCGTGGTTACCTAACAATATTGGTCTACCTACATGAACCCGCCTCGCGGCCCTGGTCATTATGTGACCTAAGTGATTATTTATTACACAACCGTGTCATTATCTCGCAACATCTGACCTATATCTGAGTGTGATTGAAAAAAAGGCGCTTATGGTTTTTGCGACCAGTGTAGACCAAAATCCGCGCTGGGTGATCAGTGTCCGCAATGCTCCCTGTTCAATCAGCGAACATACGTACCGAGTGTAATACATACAGTGTAACTCCGGAAAGGATGAGCGTGCAGATCAGACACTACACTAACCACGCATGGTATAAGCCTTTTTTATCCAGTCACATTTGTGGCTGTGACTGGAGAAATTGGGGTTTTATGTTTTGCGAGCAGTGTAGCCTGATCAGGATCTGCACTGTTTGTCATTTCGTCTATGGAACATCCGGCGTGTATGTAACAAGCAATCTACTGTCTGTTCCACGTTTTGCTGCCGACGAACTTTTGGCTATTAAACACATTAAATCTAAAAAATATTTAAAAGTAAGTACTTTTTCATCAGTAACAAAAAAGTCACCCTCCCCAAAAAGATTTGTTTGATGAAATTCCATCAAATATTGATTTTATTGTTATTGATCAGTTTTTATTACACTATCAGTTATTGATAAAAAAAGTACTTACTTTTAAATAATTTTTAGATTTAATGTGTTTAATAGCCAAACGTTCGTCGGCAGCAAAACGTGGAACAGACAGTCGATCGTTATCGGGCTACTGGAGTGTGCTATTCGATCATGAGCCACACTCGTCACATATTCCATAAGCCCCATTATCCAGTCACAGCCATTAGTTCTCACCAGTGTGCACTCAATAAGACAGGTAGTAAGTCAACTCTATTCTCTCATCTACATAACATTCTTAACCCTTTGAACCCGAAAGCCCGCTATAGCGGTTTATGCAAACAGTGCAGATCCAGATGAGCCGGCTCGTAACGAGCCGTCTCATCAGGATCTGCACTTTTTGCAAGTAATTTTCATAATGTGTAGAACAAAAACGCCCCCTTTTTATAAATGGACTAATTTGAAAATCATTTTGTGACGATTTGATTGGTCGGTAAGTTAGAATATCACAGTTCATTACAGTTACTTAGGGTTGAACGGGTTAAATAAATCCAACCTAACCATGTATGAACAATACGTTATATTCTATAATTATTTACAATACAAGGATTGTAACCCATAAATACATGTTGTTAAACTGCTTGTAATAACATAAATATATGTTCCCTGCGGGATTCCGTATTCGTCTCTACGTTGCACAGTAAGGCCATAGCAAGTTCTTCCTCTGTTAAGCGTGCGGGTAGGTTTTGAGAGTGGTTCTATGAAAAAACAAACAAACTGTGCATGCTATTTTAGGCCTAATAAGGACACTATAAAAGAATACGTACTTTGAATCGGTACTTGTTGTTGTTGTTAGTACCACGTGCTCATACACATTGGAATGCCAACCACTAAAACACTGTACTTCCACTGAATCCTTTGATTCTCAGCCGGGTTGGTATATTATATTTTGAACCAATAATAGACGTATAACTAATTTGACCGCCATCTTATGTGCAATCGTGACTTCAAAGATGTTAGACTGTCAAACGGCAGATCACACATCGGGATATATTTGGTTAACATAATCAATCCGAATACGTTATTAGTACGTACTATATGCAATAGTATTGAAAGTGAACGTTTTCTAATTATCTAGGTGTTACAAATCCCTATCACCAGCTATGCTCAACGGCCAGGCCAACGGGTTCGATCCCGTATTCAACCTTCTGGGAAAATCCCAAAAACAGAACGGAATATTTATATCGAAAAGAAATATAATCAGCCCTGAAATGTGGCTGGAGAAATGGGGCTTATGGGATTTGTGACCTGTGTAGCTCCTGATAAAATACCACACTCGTGTAGCCTATTATCGGTATATACTGCGTGTTGGAAGCATGATGGGTGTTTCATTGATGGAATGGCGAACAGTGCAGATCCGGATCAGACTGTGCGGATGCACAGGCTGATCTGGATCTGCACTGGTCGGAAATTTCTCCAGTCACAGCCACAAATTAGAATAAGCTGACCTGGTGCCAGGTCCATACCACACCAAACCTAGTTCATTGTACTATGTAACAGCTGGAAGCGTTAGAACTGAAGTTTACTCGTGGACACTTATGGCGAATCATGAACCGAAATGTGGCTGTGACTGGAGAAATGGGGCTTATGGAATGTGTGACGAGTGCAGCTCCCGATCAAATAGCATACTAATGTACTCTGATAATTACTTGTTAAAAGCATCATGGGTGCTTCAATGATGGAATGGCGAACAGTGCAGATCCTGATCAGACTGTGCGGATGCACAGTCTGATCTGGATCTACACTGTTCGCAAAACCCATAAGACACATTTCTCCAGGCACAGCCACAAATATGACCTTTGCCTTACACTTTGATTTGCATAGTCGGAGAATATTCACTTTGAACATGTAACAATGTTTATATAGTACGTCATTAACGCAAAATGTTCCACGTTTTGGCCATTAAACTGACACTAGATGGACAGTATTCCTCTTATATCAGATCATGGCTTAATTATTGTGTAACTTATATGCGCTTGGATAGCATACGTGGCTGTGACTGGAAAAATTGGGCTTATTGGTTGTGTGAGCAGTATAGATTCAGATCAGCCTGTGTGTCCGCACTGTCACACGTATCGCAATGTCATCAATGAAACCCTCGCCATGCTTCTTACAAGAAATATAGATCAGGCTGAATGACTGTGATATTTGATCAGGAGGTACATTGGTCAGAAATCACATAAGCAACATATCCACTCGCAGCCACATATAACAAAATGACACATGACCCATCGACCTACTAAGAAGCATTAGAAAACATGACATTGCCGCTTGACACCCCGTTGTGGCAACGCAACTAGATCATGGCGGTTTACACAGCTCTGTAGGCGAATCTGACAAGAGCAATTAAGGACTGACTTTATTGAAATTGAATATGACATTTTGTTTCAAATGTAGTAGAATCATACATGTGACTGAATTATATCTATATAAAGTATGTCTGACCATGTTCTTCTTAGAGTATATTATACAGAGTATTGAGTTGCCATCTCCGCCATATTAGTTTGTACATGCTATCGGACAGTTACACCACTTGGTGCGTTTGACACATACAGCAAATACTATGGCAGATAATATATTAAAAGTTGGTGCAATACGTCCCAGATATATAGGACGACAACGTCTTATACATTTTATTTCAGCAGACTACACACAAAGTTAGATTTCAGAGCATTACTACCATCACTCACAAACTACACAATGGACACTTTTTCAATATGTAAATTTTCAAACTGATGCACTGTCTATTATTAGAAGTACATATACCACAGGTAAAAACCGTATTTACTCGCAGAGCAGGCAAGCAGACAATAGTAACAATACACTCAGATAACTGCTTACAAGTCACTGGAATCAATACAGTATGTATGGTAATACAGATATATATTGACAGCTCTGTGTATTGCTCTTACTGTTACACAGTATTTACTGAATTCTCAAAAAGATTAACAAAGGGTAAAAAAAAACCTTCAGATACCAGTCTGTGTATATAAATTTGATGAAAACAAGGCATAGCACGCTGTAGTCTGATGTCTTCCCATCATGTTGCACCAACTTTTATTGATGTGTTTGTCATATTATTAGTGGTATGTGTTAAACGCAGTAAGATGTCAATCTGGCCGATGCCTTGTATACACTAAGATGGCCGACATTGCAACTCTATGCACCGTGTAGGATATTGTAAGATAAGAATGTTCACATGTATGTTATGCATATATCCCATCACGTTTACGAAGCAAGTATGTATGAATCATAGAATTATCCCATCACGTTTACGAAGCAAGTATGTATGAATCATAGAATGATCCGGGGTCCCACGGGTCCTTAATACAGTGGAACCTCTCTAAACCGGACACCAAGAAAATATATATGATCTCATTTTGAGAGGTATCTTGTTAACACATCTCAGATAATAATGCATGTTCATGATTGCAAAATACATAAGTATGTCCAAGTATGGTCATATGCCCGATTTACAGTGGAACATCTCTCAACCGGACACCCTGTGAGGTACCCAGGGTGTCCGGCTTAGAGAGGTTTCACTGTAAATCAGTCATTTGATCATTTTGGGCCATAGTTGTGTGCTATGCGATCACGAACAGACATTACCACCTGAGATAAATGGCCAAGAAACTTAAGGTGCCCGATTAAGAGAGGTTCCACTGTATGATATGATACAAGCCATGTGGTCTTGTGTATGATATAATACAAGCCATGTGCTCTTGTGTATGATATGATACAAGCCATGTGCTCTTGTGTATGATATGATACAAGCCATGTGCTCTTGTGTATGATATGATACAAGCCATGTGCTCTTGTGTATGATATGATACAAGCCATGTGCCTCTTGTGTATGATATGATACAAGCCATGTGCTCTTGTGTATGATATGATACAAGCCATGCGCTCTTGTGTATGATATGTACAAGCCATGTGCTCTTGTGCATTATAGGATGTGCAATGTTTTCAGAAATTGTGATATTTTCTGTAAATGACGTCAACAGTCGACATCGACGTCATTTTCGGAAAATATCGTAAATTGTGTAAATACTTTTCATGAAAAATCACACATCTTCGTAGATACATAAACACGCGACTCGTCTCCATTATTCCTGCATATTGGTTTCGAAATATTTCATTCATATTTACCACATGGCGTTTGCCGTTTGTGGTCATTGTAGCTCCTGACTGGTAACTGTGACTGAGGTAATGGGCGTATGCCGTTGTTGGTCATTCTAGCTCCACTAGTTTCACTAAACTACGTACGACTAAAATGTTCGTACGTGCACATTTAGGATCGTCTGGAAATTTCAATTGATGGATTTACATGTATTGAGCATAGGTTGCATATGCAGCCTATGCTCAATAAATGTAAATCCAATAATTGTTTACAAGAAAACATTTGAATGCGAGATTAACATAAGTTTACACCTACGAACATTTTAGTCGTACGAAGTTTAGTGAAACGGCCCCCTGATCTGTTATTGTGACTGGAGTAATAGAGCTTATGACAATTGTTGCCAGTTTAGCTCATAATCGGTTTGACTGTAATAATATGGCTTATGCCAGCTGTGACCATGCTATGCCCCGATGTGTTACTATGACTAGAGTAATGGGTATTATGGCAGTTGTGGTGCTAGACCCAAATAGCAGGTAGGATCAGCTTGAAGTCAGATCACTGTGCACGATTAAAACAAGTAGGCCAGAAACCTGGGTTATCTCGTTTCTGAATAGCATGATTATTATATACATAGCTGCACGTTGTCCACTTTTTAGGCTGCAGGTTGCACTATATCGCTACATTACCGTCAACGGTATAAATTTGTGTAATAGCAGTGACATTTCGCGCAACACATCTTGTTATTTCATAGAATTGTCTCCAAGGATGCAATTCTAATGAATTACCAAGATGTGTTTTCATGGCACTAAACATATAGAGAAACAAACATGCAGGGCGCTCACGTTCATACCTACTTCGCTATATTGTTATTGAGAGACAATTCAACAATATGAGACAAATATAGTATCATAAATTTGGAAAGACTACTCTGTCATAACGCTTATGTAAACAATGTTATGAAATGTAATATAATGTACTCAGAACTAGATTATACAGTGTAGCGATAATAGTTGTTGTCGAATTGTTACGGGCGGTGTGTTGACTGAATGACAATCCGTGTGGGCCGATACTTGATTGCTGTAGCCTACTATAGTGGAAAGCCTCTAAACAGGACACTCGTGAAAATATGGATGTTTAACTGAGATGGACTGTTCATGATTGCAAAACACCAGAATCTGTCATGAAGTGCTAACATGTCTAAAGTTAAAGTGGAACTCTCCAAACGGGAGACCCTGGGGACATCCCAGGATGTCCGATTTGGAGAGGTTCCGTTGTAGTATATTATAATTCCTGTCCAGGGTAGAATTTACATTTATTGAGCATAGGCTACCTACGCTCAATAAATGTAAATCCACTTAGATCATGCAATTACTGCATAAAATGGGTATTCACAGTGTGAGAGTAGCTCATTTAATAAATATCATATTTGATCAGTAAGACCCTTTATTAAACTCGTTGACGGAGTCCATTAGAAACTCGGCATAGCCTTGTTTCTTATAAAATCATTACGGTAAACAGAAATTATAAGAAAATTATCGGAGCGTTATGGTTTCGAACACACGAAGTATGTGACATTGACCTTGGGTTTATCAGGGGCCAGCGGATCGTGGACTTATCACTGCATAGTGTATTCGATTTGATGTATTGGTGTTTAACGGGCTATCAACAGCTACGGTCATTTAAAGCCGGGCCAACTGGTTCGATCCCGTATTTAACTTGCCGATATATATATATTCAGCCCTGAAATTGAAATAACCTGACATGGTGCCAGGTCCAAAGTCATTTCCATAAAAGTATTAGGATTAGGAATAATCATAGAATGGGTATAATACGGTTTTTAATATAAGCAGATTCAACTCTCACGTACAATAATGCCAAAGAAGTACCTGGGAGCTCAACCAGGTGTCCGGTCGGGATTCCGACAATGATGAATCCCGATGTTAAATTACCCATCACATTCTCACAACCAACCACCACAACACAGCATGATAGATTAATTGATTTATTGGTATTTAGCGTCCTATCAACAGCTAATATCATTTAAGGTCGGGCCAACGGGTTCGATCCCGCATTTAACCTGATGCATTTGGGAGGGGTGGGGGTGTGTGGGTCACAAAATCAAAACGGAACATTTACATCGAAAATCCATAATACCACACCAGTCACTTGGCCGCTCCCCAAAAAAATTATATGATTAGGTAGGATCGTATTACTCTTATAAAGGGTATAACCAGATTCAACTCTCAAATACAGGAATGCCGATGACGAACCTGGGGGCCAAATCATGCAGGTCTCCAGTCGGGATTCCGGCAAGAATGAATCCCAATCATTAAATTACACATCGCATGCCCCCAACCAACCACAACAGCATCATAGAGGATTATCAGAGGGATGCATGTGTGACATTTACGTGAAACTGAACAAAAATTGCAGTGGAACCTCTCCAAACCGGACACCCTGGGTCCCCAGCGTGTCCGGTTTGGAGATGTTCCACTGTAAAATAGACATTCACGACACATCCTAGGACACATTCTAGTGTTTGGCAGTCATGAAAAGCCATTGTAATCAGAGATACATAAAAGCCATTGTAATCAGAGATACATAAAAGCCATTGCAATCAGAGATACATAAAAGCCATTGTAATCAGAGATACATAAAAGCCATTGTAATCAGAGATCATAAAAGCCATTGCAATTGATACATAAAAGCCATTGAATCAAGAGATAAAACCATGCAAGCAGAGATACATATCCATTGCAATCAAGATACATAAAAGCCATTGCAATCAGAGATACAAAACCATTGTAATCAGAGATACAAAAAAGCCATTGAATCAGATACATAGCATTGCATCAAAACAACTAAAAGCCCCATTGTAATCAGAGATACATAAAAGCGAAACACATCTAAGGTAAACATCTATATTTTCCCGAATGTCCGGTTTAGAGGGGTTCCACTGCACAAGAACTTTACCAGAGCATGACGTATGTACGGGACGTTCGGACGTCGGTAACACTATATGCTCCATCATCATTCGGTGGCGGGGGCATATATACCATTTTTCATTACACATGTAAGCTCCTACATGTACACGTGCACACAAAGGATGTAGGGGTTGTGAAACTTAAAACTGTGACACATGGATGATGTTTTGGCAATTTATTAATATTAATGTGTACATGTCATAAGGCTACCAGAGTAGCAATTCAGCATAAATGCACATACCAACAATACACGCTGCATGTCATGAGGAAATTGAACTAATTGCTGCTGTTTGTACCATCATCGAAGGGGCCAGTGGAAGAAGGGGGCTAACTCCCCCTTTTTCTACTGACCGCTTCCAGTGGATGTAATATAAAGTCTGAACGGATGAGAGATTTCCGCATTTATTTGCGATTTCGCAAACTTTCAACATGCATGTCACTTATGGCAATCCAGCTTAGAAAGCAATATCGGCCAAATAAAAACAAACACGATAATAATACAGCAATGCATTTCACCTATATACTCTGCACTCGAGTTACCCAACCAAGCCCAAGTGGAGACAAGATAACACCGCGTTGAAATTTGATAGCTGTTACGTGCTACATTGTGTATAGGCTTATTTCTCACATATGGCTGTGTCAGGACAACTGTGGCTTATGGAATTCTTGGCCAGCCTAGCCTGCCTGATATTTTCTTAATGGTTGTTAACGCCCTGTAAAAATCTAATGTCATTTTAGGCCGAGTTAGCAGGGTCGAATCCCATATTTCATCTGCTGTGATGAGTGGAAAATCCCAAATTCATAATTGAATATTACAGAAGACATATATATTCAGCCCTGATGAGTGGAAATTCCCCAAATGATAAATGCATATTTGCAGAAAAATAATTCCAGCACAAAAATATTTACACAATTCCCTAACATTTGATTGGCCCGTAGCAAGTCTCTGGCCAAAATTTATATCCCAGTAAACTTCCACACAGAACTACTTTCCGTAACCGTAAAAGAATTTATTTCAAATGCTGGAATTATAAGGAATGAATGGCCTTTTTGTGGAATTTATCGGGGATATAAACTTGGAAAAGTCGCGGGAATACTGGACGAGGCCTTAAAAATTACAATTTTCGAAAAAAACAAAAAAACAAAATTGTAATTTTTTATCGCTTCGTCCAGTATTCCCGCGACTTTTCCAAGTTTATACCCCGATAAATTCCACAAAAATGCCATTCATTCCTATAATGATTTCCGTCCTGGAATTAGAATAACCTGGCCTTGTGCCTCACATGTCCTCACCACACCATAGACAAATTGTTCCACTCCTTAAAAGCAATACGGATGCACAGGCTGATCAGGGTCTGCACCGGTCGCAAATTCCATAAGCCCCATTTCTCCAGTCACAGCCACATATGTATACAAGCGGTGAATTTGTCATGCACAATATAAGTTTCGACAATGTCCAGCCGTGGGTAAACGTTTGCTGTGGCACGAGGGAACTGTTTGAATCCCAAGGCCGTAGGCCGCGGGTTCAAACAGTTCGCGAGTGTCACGGCAAACGTTTAGCACGGCTGGACATTTTCGAACGTTGTTACATTTTCGTCGGAAATACCATGCAATTTGAGCATATATGCAGTACTTTTGGTACTTTAATAACCCGTTCCATTCAAACAGCCTATTTACAAACACATGTTCCGGGGCCGCAGTTAACGTCGCGTGATGCAGCCGCATCAATTTCAAAAGGTCAGTGCGACCGTTGTGAACTGGTCTGGTCATGAGATGATACATGCATTACGTAGCTTTTGGCTTGGCCCCGGAATGAGCATTGTCTACAGCCATGGTCAAACAGCACGCGCTGTACGTTTGAACACGGCTGTGAGCGGTGTCATGTCACAGAACCAATGTGCCAAGCGTGTATCATGATCAGTCTCCGTAAATGTGAGAACATGCATGTGCAACCAACATCAAAGAAAGTTGAACTATCACGCACATGTAACAAATACACGAGAACATGAAATTTATCTCAATTTTATTACAAAACAAATCTGTTTCTTGTTTCGTAACCATATACATGTAAATATTTTTTTAATGTGTGTACTGGACACGATTTGATTGTGATTGTACGTCCATTCAACAGAATGATCATATGGGATTTGCGACCAATGTCGCTCCTGATTAAATAGCACACTCATGTAGCCTGATATCGATGTATATTGCTCGTCAGAAGCATGACGGGTGTTTCATTAATGGAATGGTGAACAGTGCAGATCCTGATCAGACTGTGCGGATATTCAATATTGATATTATTGAAATTACAAATTCAGGACTGAAATTATAGATTAGAGAATACCAAATTGTGCGAAATCGCCAAGGGGGTATGCAAAGATAGTCCGGTATAAATAAAAATAGTACGGGTGTTTGGAGGTAACAGGCACAGTATGCTTGCAGATCTTGAAAATATAAAAAAATTGTTGAGCTATGCATGTATATGGAAATACAACGCAAGTGATCTACACACAATGACAAATGTATAATGTGCATGCATAATACCCAATGTTGATATGAATCTTCCTCATGCAATTTAAGAAGTTGGAGTGGGTCTCAATTAATTGCTAATAAGTACAGATACCTATGATCTAGCACACGCATGGATGCTGATAAGAGACTATTTGTTTGTGTATTAGTGTTTAACGGCCTATCAACAGCTAAGGTCATGTAAGGAGGGCAAACGGGTTCGATCCCATTTCACATATTTACATCGAGAACAAATATATTCAGCCCTGAAATTAGAATAACCTGACCTGGTGCCAGGTCCATACCACACCAAAGTCACTTGGCCCCGTCCCCTGAATAGCATTACGAATATCGTAATATTCACATAAGGGGTATAACCAGATTTAACTGTCATATACAAAATCCCAAAGACGTATGTGAGGGCCAAACCAGGGGCCCGTTTCACTAAACTACTTACGACTAAAATGTTCGTAAGTGTAAATTTAAGATCGTCTGTAAATTTCAATTTGTGGATTTACATTTATTGAGCATAGGCTGCATATGCAGCCTATGCTCAATAAATGTAAATCCAATAATTATTTACGAGAAAACCTTGTTAATGTGAAATTTACAGACTATCATAAGTTTGCACTTACGAACATTTTAGTCGTACGAAGCTTAGTGAAACGGCCGCCAGGTCTCCAGTCGGGATTCCGGTAAGGATGAACCCCGGTCGTTAAATTACCCATCGCGTGCTCCCACCTGCCACCAACTGATAAGAGATTAATGCTGTGTGTGCATCATATGCTTTGTTTCATAAACGCTCCCTCTTCTCATATTGCGAGACGGGGGAGCTTTATTCAACAATATACTGAACAATATATGTCGTGTATGCCCCCGGTAGATCGTATATCGATCTGAAGTTACACTAGTCACACATACAATACGCCCCTTCTTTTCGGGTCGGCCACTTACAAGTATAATAAATATGTCATGTGAAAAGAGCATTTAAATAAAATAAAATAAACAATAAATTAAAGATATATACAACTGAGAATCTTGAAAAGTGTTATACAAAGTCTGTATGATTTAACATGAAAATAGCATACAGTCAAACTTCTCTCCGTCTAACACATCTAGGAAATATGTCTGTTTAACGTGAATGAGCACGGTAGTTCATGATTAAAAAACACATACATGTATATATGTAGTTGAATGTTCAAATGCATACATAAGAGTAGTACCTATCACCTATAAAAACGAACGGACTAGATTGAGATCTCTTAATTCCAATTATGTAAAGAAAAGCCATGAGTTCAACTGAATCGATCGACCCGAATGAAGCATCCTGCAGCATTCTGTTGCGGCAAGTGTATATTAACCAGAGGAATTACCAATATAAATATAAACATTTCACAATGAATGGGTCACCAGGGACACAAAAAACTACTGAAATATGCAAACAGTGCACTGCCGTAGCGGAACGAGAATGATCGGAATCAACACGGGTCGTTATGCCTAGTTGCAGCCTGCAACTCTGTGACCCTCCCGTACGGGAGGGTCACAGAGTTGAAGGCTGCAACTAGTGTATACCAATAGGTCGTTTATATTAGTCGATAGTCCAGATCGGCCACCAGTTGCCAACAACCTGAGCATCATACACACTGATACTGCCAAAATAATCGAGAGACAATACAAGCAACATGAAGAATACTTCTCTGAATAATCGAGGAACAATGTAATGATATTATCATAATTGATGGACAAAGCCAAACATTTGCAATATTCTTAGCCTTATCGTAGGATCTAATATATTTGCTGGCGGTACCTCTATACTTCAGTAACTTGATGACAAAGTTTGCGACCAATGTAGCCCCAGACCTGACTGTTTGTTTGTTTATTGCTGTTTAACGGCCTAACAACAGCTAAGCTCATGTAAGGCCGGGCAAACGGGCCTGCTGCATTTGGGGGAGGGACCCCAAAGTCAGAACGGAATATTTACATCGAACAAAATATAGTCAGGCTTGAAATTAGAATAACCTGACCTGGTAACAGGTATATACCACACCAAGTCACTTGGCCCCTTCCTCTAAAATAGAATTACGAATGATCGTAATACTCACATAAGGGGTATAACCAGATTCAACTGTCACATACAAAATGCTAACTTTTACTTATGTCCGATATACAGGAGTTACACTGTCTTCTGCAGTCTTCAAATATAATAGTGGGTGTTCCTGTGGAAATAACATTGAATATGTCACTGGATTTAACCCTTTCAACACCAAGTAACTTAATAGGATGTTCCATGCCAATGTTTCACGCTATTTCATTAATTTTGTTCATTCAAATGATCCCATTCTTCTAAAAGGGTAATCTTTACGACGTTTAAAATTATTAACAAACAGTGGAGATCCTGATGAGACGGCTCGTTACGAGCCGGCTCATCTGGATCTGCACTGTTTGCAAACATTGTCTCTATAGAGGTCTGTGGTGTTGAAAGGGTTAAGCAGTTTATTCCCCTTATTCCAATGCCATCTCCAAGAGTATTCCAAGAGGAAAATGCTATCAGGCACTTCAGATAGTGATTGGTCCATTGTTTGAGATAACATGCAGGTATTCTGATAAGTTTACAGTAACACGATCAACACGTGTTGCTGGTGCAGAAATGATGATCGATTATAGAGCACTTAACTAATTTACCACCAAGCAGGGAGAATCCACTACCCGCCATATAGCAATGATATAATAGCAATTATGTCATTAATAACTTCTGTTATCTTAATTGTTATGTATTCCTCTTGTTGCCATACACGAGGTGCATGGTCACGTGGTTAAGAAAACAACAACAATAGCTGAAAATGTTGAAAGGCGCCCACTCCAAAGTAAGTATTATTTGATATTTTCCTTAATAGGCAACGGAATATTTACATCGAAATAAATATATGTTCAGCCCTGAAATTAGAATAATCTGACCTGATGCCAGATTCATACCACACCAAGGTCACTTGGCCCCTCCCTCTAAAAGTAATAGGAGTATGAATACACGTACTACTCTTATAAGGGGTATAACCAGATTCAACTCTCACATACAAGAATGCCAAAGCAGGTATCCGGTTGTGATTCCGGTAAGGATGAATCCCGATCGCCAAATTGCCCCAACCAACAACCACACCCACATCTAACCATCGAATACAAACACATGGCAATACACGGTGAACCTCCTACATGTGAAACTGTTTTGAACACATTTGTAAACTGCGCTCTGTTCGCAAGCTGGACCGATTGAACCCATAACTTGGCATGCACACTATTTAGCTACAATACATAATGAGTACACAAAACACTGCATGTAGAGCCACCGTAGCGCATTCCAGACGCACGGGCCGGCAGGTATAATACCAGATGTCTGGAGGCAATCCATTTATCCAGTTACAACTACAAATATGTGGCTGTGACTGGATACATGGGGCTTATGGGGTTTGTGACCAGTGTAGCTCCTGATCGAATTCACTTGATTTGATTCATTGGTGTTTTACGGCCTATCAACATATATGGTAATTTAAGGCCGGGCCACCGGGTTCGATCCCGCATTTAACCTACTGCATTTTTATTTTTATTTTTTGTTTTGGGGTGGGGGGTGTTTGTTTGTTTATTAGTGTTTAACGGCCTATCAACAGCTAAGGTCATGTAAGGCCGGGCAAACGGGTTCGATCCCATTTCAAATATTTACATCGAGAAGAACAAATATATTCAGCCCTGAAATTAGAATAACCTGACCTGGTGCCAGGTCCATACCACATCAAAGTCACTTGCCCCTTCCCCTAAAATAGGATTACGAATATCGTAATACTCACATAAGGGGTATAACCAGATTCAACTGTCACATACAAAATGCCAAAGACGTATGTGAGGGCAAAACCAGGTCTCCAGTCGGGATTCCGGTAAGGATGAACCACGGTCGTTAAATTAGCCATCGCGTGCTCCCACCTGCCATCCACAGGGGGAGGGGGGGGGGGGTGTAATCTCAAAATCAAAACGGAATATTTACATCAAAATAAATATGTATTCGGCCCTGAAATTAGAACAACCTGACCTGGTGCCATGTCCATACCACACCAAAGTCACTTGGCCCTTTCCCCTAAAAATAATACCAGTATGATAGGATTAATTATTCTTACAAGGGGTGTACACCAGATTAAACTCTCACATACAAGAAATCCAAAGACATCACTAAGTGTCAAACCAGGTCTCCGGTCGGGATTCCGGTTAGAATGAATCGCATACTCCCACCTGCCACCCACCCAGAACGGACCCAGTCGTGTCCGTGATGTAACCTGGGGGTGTTTCACTAAACTTCGTACGACTAAAATGTTCGTAAGTGCAAAATTATGAAAGTCTGTAAATTTCACATTAACAATGCTTTCTTGTAACAATTATTGGATTTACATTTATTAAGCATAGGCTGCATGCAGCCTATGTTCAATAAATGTAAATCCATCAATTTAAATTTCCAGACAATCCTAAATATGCACTTACGAACATTTTAGTCGTACGAAGTTTAGTGAAACGGTCCCCTGTATCTATACTGGCAGCATGATATGTCATAGGTTGGCTTTCGCCGCCAGAAATCCCGACTGCATCACGAACTGAATGTCAAGCAAATAAAACAAACCAGATAAAACAGCCACCGGCGGTACCCGTCGGGAGAGATAAAATGCGCATTAACCCATTATGTAATGATGATATACCACCTGACTGACCGAGAATTCGAAATAATTTCTTTACTATCATCAAGAGTAGATTTAGTGACCACGAATCCGTGAAGTATATGAAGTGACCACCAATTGAACCGTCTCGTCGAGACGGTTCAAATGGTGGTCACGCCATATACTTTGGTTGGGAAACAGAACAAAAGTTAGAAAAGACAATATTTCAAAAGTCGCATACACCTAGAGGCATGCGTATTATCAATTCGATGGATTAAACCATTACTGAGAGATAAGCATGCATGCCCATGTAAACATGCTTGTAAACATGTGGATAATGATGATATCTACGTCATTTCGTCAACAAGTATCGAACGCATTTACGTCTCCCTAGCACGAACTTCACATAAGTGACCACGAAGATTATTAAATGGTATTCCAAATACAAAGCTACTACGACTTAAATGGCTGAATCTAAACAGAGCATGCATGCATGCAAAAACATCTTCACATGCAACGAGATTAAATCTGAAATTAAACGTGAACATTCATTTCGCAGCATAACGGCACTGCCATACTAAAAGCACTGAGTAGACACCACAATGATTCCCAGCATCAAATGCACGCGCAACGCTTGTGTATCAAAAATTGACAACTATATATATACAAGAGCGTACTCGTGAGCGTACAAGAGCGTACTCGAGATGTAATCGATATGTAGATGCCATAAAAAAGGTTGTAGTTTCACCAGATTAATCACGTTTGACCAATCATGTGTACTGGTTAAGATGATAATACTAAAACGATTTCCTCATTCACGTCTTATTGCATAACACAATTCTTATTATCTCCCATCTGGTTCTGTGAGCGTTCCAACTACCTTTCCACGCGGACTATCTATCACTGTATCTATGATATGCAGCATCGCAAAACGCCAAGGTTTCACTTCACTAAAATAGGCGATTTATTCATTTGACATGTAACTACTTTAGTTTGTTGCTGAAATAAATTTCAGCAACAAACTAAAGTAGATGCATGTCAAATAAATAAATTGTGCATTTCAGTTAATGTTCTGTGTTTAATGTCATGTTCAATTCAAATTCAGCAACAAACAAAAGTAGTTGCATGTCAAATGGATATATAGTGTGTATTTTAGCGAATTCTGCTGTATTCTACGGAGCCCCGCAGGGGACTTAGAATTCTTTTTGTATTAATTCGTTCCCACGAAATAACAATTCGTTCCCTCAATTTAACAATTCGTTCCCACGAATTAACAATTCGTTCCCTCAATTTAACAATTCGTTCCCACTTGGGAACGAATTGTTATGTCGTGGGAACGAATTGTTATATCGTGGGAACGAATTGTTAATTCAAGGGAACGAATTGGTAAATTGAGGGAACGAATTGTCATTTCGTGTGAACGAATTGTTAATTCGAGGGAACGAATTGCTATATCGTGGTAACGAATTGTTAATTCGAGGGAACGAATTGTTATATCGTGGGAACGAATTGTTAATTCGAGGGAACGATTTGTTATTTCGTGGGAAATAATTATTAATTCGAGGGAACGAATTTTTATATGGTGGGAACGAATTAATAAAAAAAACAATCCATGTCCCGGGGCTCCGTAGTATGCCATAAAACTGGCAATCACGTTATCTGTGATATGCAGCATCGAAATACACCAGCCCGAGGATTTCATTACATTAAAATACACAAGTTATTTATTTGACATGTAACTACTTTACTTTGTATTCGGTCGGCAACGGCAACAAACTAAAGTAAATGAATAAATAATATGTAAATTGTGTTTAACTTTCCGCTGTATTTTGCACGGACTATTAATCACGAAGTCTATGTATGATAAGCAGAATTGCGTATCACCAAAATGTATTCAGTTGACAATATCATTGGATGATGTCTACAAGCACTTGTTTCTAAAGCAAAAAAAACCACACAACAACAATGGCACGTGTTAACGATATGCATATATATGTAGCCTATTTCACCAAAATTGCAAAGTATACTTACCTTGCTAAGTACACTTTGAGGGAGAAATTTTCAATTTAAGGATAAATTTATTAAGTTTTATTATACTGAATTTATTACATTATCACAGCCATTATGGCTGTGATAATGTAACAAATGCAGTATAATAATTCTGCATACTTTTAATCATCAAATATATGCAGTTGTTAGTTCTAATTGAAATAATGATTACTCCCTCAAAGTATACTTAGCTAGATAAGTACGCTTAGCAATGTTGGTGAAATATGCTACTGGTATACAGTGGAATCTAATCAGACAGTATTTGATCTCCAACATACCACTTTAAAATACAAGTTGCGTCTTGTGTTAAACCTCGAGTCCCACATCCCAGGTTATAGTACCGGTATAAGGAGACATATTGTTAGATATGACATTTTTCGAGAAAAATAAACATTTGATTTACAATTACCAGACGTGTTCGTTGGCAGTAGCATACTAAATAATTAAAAAATATCCTGCCTCATTTGCATATGAAAATAGCCTGATACCACCGCGAGTCACCATCAGTAAATTAAAGATTACAAAATGATTATATCTGTGTAGCGGGCACTCGTAATTTTTAAAACTGGTGAAATAGTTACACAAGTATACACTTATTTAATTTCCATAACGAGAAGTGTGTACCTACAAGATGGGACCCCCGCTTTAAATAGGCTAGTACATAAACAGAATTAAGCTGGCTCCGGCAGAAATTTGAACCATGCATTTAGTCTATATTGAGCATCGAATTCCTTTTGAGTATGTTGTCCATAAATATTAAATATATTTATATCCCATTGTGGGACGTTATTGCATAAAATGGACTGTCGGCATGTAATCACACAGTAGATTAACATAATACACTAGTGTAATAAACAGGGATTCCGCTGGGGAAAATAAAAAAATCGCCACTTGAAAAACATTTTAAAAAAAATATATCTGTTTTTTTTTTCTGTTTTTTTTTTCGAAAATTGTAATTTTTTATCGCCAATTGTTTATTTTTATCGCCTATTGCGAAAGTGGCGATCGCCAGCGGAATCCCTGAATAAATATGTACATGAGACTGCAACAGAAAATATGTAAGGTGATCAGTATGGCTTCACTGTATGATGATGTACATATGCAATAAATATAATATACCACTTGTATTGATTCGACATGATATTATTGAACTCGTTTCGCAAGAAACGAGACACAGAGTCGTTTCTTATGCCATCAATAAGATTGTTAAATAAATATAATTAAATCAACACACCTGTAAGATGGTATTGCTATGTTTCACCAAACGCTCGTATTAAACTAGAGAACACGTTGTCGACGTTCGAGTCTGATAAACTTGAGCTCACGTGGTGTGTGACGTCAACTCGCTCTGGCGTGGAATGCATAAAACTGTGGTCTATCTTCAAATCAAAGTCGCACACATGTAACGAGAAGTGAGTTTCACTGGTTGATTCTGAAGATGACGTAGCTACCGTTGAACCGCTGCTGATATCAGTTATGTCCTCTATATCACCGACTGTATGTTCAGAATCGTTCACATTGGCGTTTAAGTGACTAACCGTACTCTCTATGACACTATTTAAATGATTTGAACTTGCACTATGTTTTCGTTGAGAGATATCTGTTACATTGAAATCATCACAGCAGTCTTGCTTCAGAGACGAAATATTTTCTATAGATTCCGTGGAATTATCTGGCGAGTTGTGCACTATATTATCACTTTTATTATCAACACTATTATTCTCAGGCACAACTGTGACTGGAACGGATTTGTCACTGTCACTTATATTCCCTCCACCTAGTCTATCCTTCAAGTTGTGCATAAGGGTATCTGTCATGTCGTCAGTAATTTTCTCATGCACTCCACTTAAGAATGGATCATCAAACAGGAATGAATTGGAGAGGCAGTTATTGTTCAGGATGTCGTATCCATATCCATAGTAAGACCGACGTTTGTATGCATAACTCTTTGGACTTTTCCTCTTCTCCTCTCGCAGTTCTGTTTGCATTCGTTTCATCGTGTTATTGATCAACACCGAACGCCTTAGAAAATGCTCAGGGTCCTCTACTTTCTTTAGTTTCTGAATAGACATTTTCAGTATCTTCTTCCGTTCGTCTTTTCTCTCTTTTGGCGTGTTCAGGAACGGTGAGATTCGTTTTGGTGGCGTATATATTTCATCGAACGTGTCATCAATGTCAAGCTTTCTCTTTGTAGGGATTAAACCGTTCTCTTCACGTGCTCGTTTGATCTTCGGTGTACCTTGTTTACGCTCATCGTCATTGTGGGTTTCTGTGTCGAATTTCCTCTTCAGTTCAGGAGTTACAGATTTTCCTTCGCGCGCGGCCCCGTCTGCGGGAGTTAGGTTGCACATGCCTGTTCCCGACGACTTCGTACCACAGCGACCACCTGAAAAGCACAAGAAATCCGTTGCAGCGCGTGACAGTTGGGTTACATTCAATGGGCTTTCACAATCCATTAAATCAGTGTATTAAAATTCGTAATACACTGGCGTAATGAACATGGTACTACTGAGACCGCTCATGCAAACACGATAGGTGATCGACGCCTCTTCAATGTATCAAGTTGTGTTTATGTAATAAATAAAGTTAACATTTGTGTTCATGTATTATGATATATATTAAATGTTTTGACTGATTCCATAACAAACTCGACGTAACCTTGTGTCTTACAAAATTAGAAAACTCATTTATTAAATATAATATTAACTCATCCACAATTTACCCTTTGAATGAGTCGAAATAACTTTTCCGTTTCATTTAGTTGTTTTTATCGCTCGCAAAACACTTCCAACGTAGAACATGATAAGTGTTTCATGGAATTGATTTGCCATTGATATACTTTTCCTAATAGAGCATAATCTGACAGGCAAGCAGGAGACAAATTGTGGCTAATAGATTCATTGTAGACCGCGTTAATTGTCTCTATAAAGATATCTTCACTTCCATAGAAGCGTTCATAACGATTAAGTATTTGATTGGCGTGTTCACGGTATGTGAGACATAACCGACCGCCTTCCATGGGAAGTAGTTTCAAGTGCAATAAATTCATTATTGTATTAACGCTGAGAGAACTTAGTGAACACCAGGATGTTGTCAAAATACATTTTGATATAACGTTAATCAGGTGATGCTAGGAAATGCGTAGGAATTCCGAGGTGAACCTACGCATTTCCCAGCCTCACTTGATAAACTTGATATAAAACTCACTACTGTCTGTTCCACATATTTCTGCCGACAAACATGTTGCTATAAAACACATTAATTCTAAAGAAATATTAAAAAGTAAGTACTTTTTCATCAATATAAAAGTCTCCCTCCCAAAAAAGTAAAATTCCATCAAATATTAATTTTATTGGGAAAACAATATTTTTCATGGGGCAAAAAGGGGGCGAAGGACCAGGAGGATCAAAAAATGAAAGATTTTGGAAATTGCCTTCGAAACATGACGAGGTAGCTTGGAATTGACGCAAATAAGTAAACAAAAGTTAGTTTTTGAAAATCGGTCCACAAATAAAAAAATATTTAAAAAAAAATCTATTTCAAGCCCCCATGTTAAATTCCCATAGGAAAATCGTGCTTTCGCAATAAAATCAATATTTGATGGAATTTCATGAAATCATTTTTTAGGGGAGTGTGACTTTTTGTGTTATTGATGAAAAACTACTTGCATTTAAATATTTGTTAGATTTAATGTGTTTAATAGACAAAATTTCGTCGGCAGCAAAACGTGGAACAGACAGTAGTTAGTATTATATTTATCAGGTAACGTTTAACGCTACAGAATGAGCAAATATACACAGGCGAGTCTCAGAATTGTGATGTTTTTAGCTTTTATTTCCATTCATAGCCTCAGAATTCTTGTTATTTCTATACACAGCATCAGAATTCTTGTTATTTTCATACACAGCACAAGAATTCCTAAGCGTATCCGAACATTGCCTGATAACAGCATACAGTGTGTGTAGTCAGTAGCCTATTACACCAACATTGCAAAGTATACTTATCTAGCAAAGTATACTTTGAGGGAGAACTTTTCAATGTAATGATAAATTTATAATTGTTTATTATACTGAATGTATTCCATTATCACTGCCAATTTGGCTGTGATAATGTAATAAATTCAGTATAATAATTCTGCATACTTTTAATAATCCAATATATGCAGTAGTTAGTTCTATATGGCATAACGCATTTCAGGAAAAATAAATGATTACTCCCTCAAAGTATACTTTGCTAGAAAAATATACTTTGCAATGTTGGTGAAATAGGCTACTGGGGGCCGTTTCACTAAAGTTCTTGCGACTAAAATGTTCGTAAGTGCAAATTTAGGATCGTCTGGAAATATCAATTGATGGATTTACATTTATTGAGCATAGGCTGCATATGCAGCTTATGCTCAATAAATGTAAATGCAATAATTGTTTACAAGAAAACAGTGTTAATGTGAAATTTACAGACTATCATAATTTTGCAATTACGAACATTTTAGTCGTAAGAAGTTTAGTGAAACGGCCCCCTGAAGTATTACGCGTATCAAAACATTGTCTGATAAACAGCATACAGTGTGTACATGGATAGCCTGGCATTCTCTATATGCACACAGGGTAACACACGGATTATGAGCTCGGTATTAATGCAAACCACAAAGCGCCACATGTAATGCACATTTAGTGCAAGGAATGCCACACACGAAAGCGAAATACGTCATACTTTGCACAGTTTACATTCCTGGGGGCCGTTTCACTCAACTTCGTACGACTAAAATGTTCGTAAGTGCAAAATTATGATAGTCTGTAAATGACACATTAACAATTTTTTCTTGTAAACAATTATTGGCTTTACATTTAATGAGCATAGGCTGCATATGCAGCCTGTGCTCAATAAATGTAAATCCGTCAATTGAAATTTCCGGACGATTCTTAATTTGCACTTACGAACATTTTAGTCGTAAGAAGTTTAGTGAAACGGCCCCCAGGTGATAAATGGTATGAAAGGCATATTTTGTTCACCATAATTCATGATCATAATGAAGTAGAAACTATTTTTACTTTTTTAATTTTGTTTAACATCTTCTAACGGCGTATGATAAGCACCTGCGATGTTTTGTCTATACTATCGTGATCTTGCCGCGTCTGCATTTTCTGCATATGTTTTATAGACACGAGTCTACTGTGCGGTTGAAATGTCATTTTGATATACTGAAATAGCATCTCTAAGAGTTCCCTGATTTGCAAGCTGTATTTGAGACGTCGTGTGATTTTGTACCTTAAAAATATTTCGAAACTGTGATATTTTATGTAAATAACGTCGACATTTGACGAAGTTTTCATAGGAAATGCGAGATTCTCCGCCGCGTTTGCTCTGGACATTTTATGAACGTGTGACATCATTTACAGAAAATATTGTCAATTCCGTAAGTAGTTTACAGGAGATATCGCACAACTTCTTAGATACAAAATAGCATGGCTTGTCTAGTTTGTGGCTGTGACTGGAGGTATGCGGCGTATTACATTTGTGGCAAGTCTAGCACTTGATTTACTAGAAAACTCCATCCGCATGATAATAGTGTATACTGTTTACTAAGAGCAACATTTGCGTTTCACTGACTGAATGGCGGAGAGTGTAGACCCAGACCAGACTGCACATCCGTGCAGTCTGGTCAGGGTATACACTGGACGCAACTTCTATAAGCCCAGTTTATCCAGTTACAGCCTCATACCTAGAATACAAAGAGATAAAATAATACCTCCATCAAGTAATATAAACATGGCTCGGACGTCGTAGTACAGTCTAATCTCCCTATACCAAACACCCTAGGTACCGCCAGGGTGATTGGTATCACGAGATTAAACTGTATAATATTATATATTTAAATCTAGCTTGTTACTGTTTTCAACTAGAGTTGACCACTAGCCGATTTCATCAAAGTTGCAAAGTATACTTATCTAGTAAAGTATCCTTTGAGGGAGTAATCATTTATTTTTCCCAAAATGCATTATTTCATATAGAACTAACCACTGCGCATATTTGATGATTAAAAGTATGTAGAATTATTATACTGAATTTATTACATTATCACAGCCAAAATGGCTGTGATAATGTAATAAATTCAGTATAATCAAAAATAATAAATTTATACCAAATTGAAAATTTCTCCCTCAAAGTATACTTTGCTAGGAAAGTATACTTTGCAATGTTGGTGAAATAGGTTACAGATCATCCTACATGTCGGCACTGTACCAGGACTGTACTACATGTATGTGTGACATTCATATGTTGACACTTGATATTAATTTAATTAAAAACAGTGTAGACTAGTGTAGTCTGAATTGGGTCTACTCTGTTCGCAATCTCAATGTTAGTACCATTCAATAAGAAATAAACGCTAAATAAACGCTGAAATAAAAACTTAGGACCAGGGGCCCGTTTCACTAAACTTCGTACGACTAAAATGTCCGTAAGTGCACAATTATGATAGTCTGTAAATTTCACATTAACATTGTTTTCTTGTAAACAATTATTGCATTTACATTTATTGAGCATAGGCTGCATATGCAGCCTATGCTCGATAAATATAAATCCATCAATTGAAATTTCCAGGCGATCATAAATTTGCACTTACGAACATTTTAGTCATACAAAGTTTAATGAAACGGGCCCCCGGATCTCTATAAATAGATCTCCAAAGGGAAATAACTGACTACGCTCCGTCATTGTGCATATTCAGTCATCATGGAAACCTTGTGAGCAGAGATTTACTGTGTCTCATTTATATGAAGGACATGAAGCATGTAAGACGCCCTGACCTACGTTACTGATAACAACACCACAGAGCCGCGTAGTTGTAATGGCGTGTTGTTTGATTTAAAGGCACATGCCCACTCAGAAGGAACAACATTTTCTTTATGGGAATCAACATGATTAAATAAGTGTATAATTGTGTCACTGTTCCACCAGTTCTAAAAATTACGAGTGCCCGCTATACAGGTATAATCATTTAGTAATATTTATTTTGCTGATAGTGACGCGTGGTGGTATCAGGCTATTTTCATATGCAAATGAGGCAATATATTTTTTAATTATTTATACTAATTAAATGCGCCACCTGAACAAATAATATTTTCGACAGATTATAAAGTATAATTATTGCACATCAAAAATAAATACAGAGAATAAATAGCAATGTCCATTAACATTTTAAGGAAACACGGTTATCGCCTCTGATATCAGTGTTGAAATTTACGTCTGATATAAAATGTATAATAATGCCAATCAATACATGGGGTAATGGTGAATGAATGTTTATTTTGCCAGAAAATGTCTCAGATGATGTCTCTGATATATTGAACATGTTGTGCCTACTAAGTGGGCATGTACCTTTAAAGGTCCCTATTGGCTCTCATGCCTTGGATACTCTCTGACAAAGCCGCGGAATATAATTTGTATTCCTGTGTCGGGGTTCAAACCCGGGACACCGGAGTGACAAGTGGAGATCGTAACGTCTCAGCTGCAATTCCACTGTGATAGCTAGAGGCAACGCTGGATACACTGTCTAAGTGGCCCAAAGATAGAACAACAACTTGCCCATAAACATGTCAGACACGCATGTAAACAAAGTGAACAACGAGCACATGAAACGGTGACTGCGATACGACGCAGCTCCCGTGCAACGAAGCAGCGTTTCCAACTAGACTAGTCGATATACCAATCTGAGGCAGGACAGCAGATTATATGGCTGTGAGTGGAGAAAAACTGGGATTATGGGTTTTGCGACCAGTGTAGATCCAGATCAGACTGTGCATCCACACAGTCTGATCAGGATCTGCACTGTTCGCCATTTCATCAAAGGATCGTGCGTCTAACAAACTAATAGATCGCCATCAGGCTAAAGAGTTGATCAGAAGCTACACTGGTCACAACTCCCATAAGTCCCATTTCTCCGGTCACAACGGCCACATATGTAGGCCTATATTATTTTCGTAATTGTGTCGGACGAATATCTATGATACGTCCGTGGTGGTGTAATCATGGGTTTTCGGGAGTATTAGGATATAAAAACCATATTTATAAATCTCTGTTGAAATTGACTTGATGCACGTCTAGTAATCGCACGGAATGGGAGTTGAATACAGCCGCCAGCGTTGATTAAGTTGCACAGCGTGATATTGTCCGATTCAATGTTTTACATGCATTAATTATCAAACGGGGAACTATCGTTGGAACCGGTCCACGGTTTGGTGTGTTCAAATGTTTGCCAATACAACTTATAAACAGAAGCGTGTGTAATGCATGCAAAATGCATTTTGACGCAAATATACGATGATCATATCACAAATTGAGCATGAAATTGAAAACGGGTCTATGATGGTTACGTGGCTCTTTTGTAAAAATGTTGTCTTAATTATGTGCGTGCGTATGTGTGATGGTAATACAATAATTGTTGCGGTGTAGCCCCAGATCGCACTTAGCATGCGTAATGGTAATATAGTAAGCATTTCCTTAGCGACCAGTGTAGCACCAGAAAAGACTGCGCAGGCGTAGTCAATATAAATACATGTATAAGAAAGGTTGCCTTTGTGAACAGTTTAGTCTCAGATCAGAGTGTGCATGCGTGTTTACGGAGCCCCGCAGAGGACATGGATTTTTTTTATCAATTCGTTCACAAGAAATAACAATTTGTTCCCCCAATTTAACAATTCGTTCCCTCGAATTAACAATTCGTTCCCTCCAAATAACAATTCATTCTCACGAATTAACAATTCGTTCCCACGAAATGACAGTTCGTTACCTCAATTCAACAATTCGTTCCCACGATATAATTCGTTCTCATGAACTAACAATTCGTTCCCGTGGGAACGAATTGTTATTTCGTGGGAACGAATTGTTATTTCGTGGGAACGAATTGTTAAATTGAGGGAACGAATTGTTAATTCGTTGGAACGAATTGTTATGTCGAGGGAACGAAATGTTAAATTGAGGGAACGAATGGTTGTTTCGTGGTAACGAATTAATAAAAAAGAAAGAAAATGTACGTCCCATGAGTGGCTCCGTACGTATTGGTATTGAGGACGTGTTGTAATGAAGAGTTGTTGCCTTAGTGACCAGTGAGCCCCAGACCAGACTGCGCATGCGTAAAAGTAATAGAAGAAAGAGTTGCCTTAGCGACCAGTTAAGCCCCAAATCAGACTGCGCATGCATACTGTAACAGTCACATTGTTGCTATAGCGACCAGTGTAGTCCCAGATCAAACAACGCATCCGCATGGTCTTATCTGGTGCTACACTGTTCGATACATAGCCAGATAAGAGAAGCTTTCCAACAATTAACAAACACCGACCATTATACATGCTACAGGAAGTATAATCGCGGATCTACCATACAGTGAGACTATGAGCTAGACTAAAACTGAACGCACCCCATTGTGACCAGCTACCTCGCTAATAGTCTGGGAGCGTCTGTCCGGACGTACCAGGGGACCGTTTCAGGGACCGTTTCACTAAACTTCGTACGACTAAAATGTTCGTAAGTGCAAAATTGTGATAGTCTGTAAATTTCACATTAAAAATGTGTAGACTAGTTCGCAATCTCAATGTTAGTACCATTCAGTAAGAAATAAACGCTAAATAAACGCTGAAATAAAAACTTAGGACCAGGGGCCCGTTTCACTAAACTTCGTACGACTAAAATGTTCGTAAGTGCACAATTATGATAGTCTGTAAATTTCACATTAAAAATGTGTTCTTGCAAACAATTATTGGATTTACATTTATTGAGCATAGGCTATGCAGCATATGCTTGACAAATGTAAATCCATCAATAGAAATTTACAGACTATTCTAAATCTGCACTTACGAACATTTTAGTCGTACGAAGTTTAGTGAAACGGCCCCCATGAGTCGGTTATCATGTCAATAGCGCGGGAATTAATCTTTGCCCGTATACTTGTTTTCTAATCAAGAGCAAATTGTCTGCCGCCCCGTTCGATAATTCATCCTATACTGTATGTGACATCAATCGCGATTAGTTTGGAGTTGGAATTGACGTCGAATGTTACCACAATCCAAGTTGTGATAGATCGTGCGAGTAGCATTACATATGCGCAGTTGTAGTTTAACCCTTTCAACCCTAAGGAACTGGAATGGACTGTGATATGCTAATGTTCCGACCAATCCAATGGTCACAAAATGATTTTCAGGTTTTTGTTCTAAGAAATATTAAAATTACTTTCAAAAAGTGCAGATCCTGATGAGACGGCTCGTTACGAGCCGGCTCATCTGGATCTGCACTTTTTGCATAAACCGCTATAGCGGGATTTCGGGTTCAAAGGGTTAAACATTGGGCCAATATGCCTTTATGTCATTTACGACAATTTCGTCAAATTTACAAGAAAAACTTTTCAACATTTCAATTTATCAGTGTCCATTTGGTCTTAGCTCTGTGTGTATAAGCGAATATCAGGTGTAGCAAAATTAAATTCGCCGTACTGTCTGTTTTCACATGAATTATATTCCATATTGAATATGTGCCATCGGATGACAAAATGGTTTTACGGCAAATGTATATTGATTGTTCCTCCGCCTTCTAAAGTCACCAAATCACACAGTTCGCTTATGGTGTATGAACTTGCTGACATTAATAGCTGAATGGCGAACTGCGTAGTCCCGGATCAGACTGCGCGGACGCGCAGGCTGATCTGGGACTACACCGGTCGCAAACGTGACCCCCGGATACACATACACAATCCACGAGGTCATTGAACATTATAACTGTAAAACTACGCGCAGTAATCGATGCCACCATAGAATAATAGCGAGCGACATCTGTCACCGATCATCTCGGAATGACATCGTCAGCAAAATAATACGCTGATAATCAGCCATTATATTATGTTGTTGTGTAACAACGCGGAACACACATGAACCATGTTCAATTTATAATTGAATTCAACAGTGATTAAGAAGAGACACGATTCAGTAGAGTATAAATGCACAAATAATATGTCGTGAGACAAAAAAACATAAGAAACGAAATCGACATTAAACGTTGCATATCTGGAGTATTTTCCCAGGTTGTGGCTCAATTAAATATGTGACATATTGTACAATATGTGACGATAAATCCATAGATAAGACGATCGGCTACGACACGGTTAAGTAAGAACAATCACGAACGTATGTAGAACCTGAACAATAGGGGGTTCTACAAACGTATCGTACCTGAAGCTCTATAAAATTTAGTGGCTTTATTAAATATATGACACGCTGTGACGATAATAATGAATATACGTTTATAGGTACGGCTATCGGCGACGACACGGTTGAAACTGCCTGGTGAGAACAATCACGAATATCCCAATTACTGTAGACCTTATTAATCTACAATGGTAGTACATGTAGTTAGCCAGTTTCTTTTATTGAACTCGCAACCTCATACAATGGTCATTGAACTCGCAACCTCATACAATGGTCATTGAACTCGCAACCTCATACAATGCTCATTGAACTCGCAACCTCATACAATGGTCATTGAACTCGCAACCTCATACACTGCTCATTGAACTCGCAACCTCGTTGGATATCTAGTTTTTGGTAACTCCAAACGTAATCAAGGTGCATGATCACGTGGTTACAACAAGAACAACAATTACAGAAACTTCCAGAAACGCCTCTGATTCAAAATACGTATTATGTTATATTGTCCACATTATGTAACGGATTTTGATAAAATATGGCGCATCAAACGCCCAAACTTCTGTCATTTTTTTAGAAAAATCGAATTCCGTGTTTACTGACATGGACATAGATTTTTCGCAAAAACAACATAAGTATGTGCCGAAGTCCCGAGACCACCAAATACAAGCCATGAAGATGCGTTTGCTGCGCCATATTTCATCAAAATCCGTTGCATATTATGGAAACTATCAAATTTAATAATACTTACTTTGGAGTGGGCGAGTTTTCAACACTTTCATCCATTGTTGTTGTTGTTATAACCCCGTGATCATACACCTTGTAATGTTGTCTCACGTCATAGCGAATAATGAAGCCTCAAAACCAACCTGCGCTTCCACAATGTCTATGACACCATATACGACTACAGGAAACACGAATATTCGTGTTTCCTGTAGTCGTATATGGTTTCATAGACATTGTGGATATACGGTTGCAAAGTATATGGTAAAATCATTGGCAAAGACGACCGCTATTCGGATTGAATCTAATACACATGTACTAGAAACACGAATATTTGTGTTTTCCGTCTCCGATTGCTTAGCGTAGGCCATATCACATGCACCGTTTGACGTACATACAGTATCAACATGATATATAGCTATTGATCATTATCACTTACAATGCTGAATTACATTTTGTCGTCTGCTGCATATTTCCTATTTCCCATTTTCCTAATAAAAAACATGGTTTGACAGCATTTTAGAATCATTTCCAATGGAAATGATTCTAAAATGCTGTAAAACCATGTTTTTATTCAGAAATAAGTCAAAATATAAAAACGACAGCAGACGATATATTTCGTTTCCTGCATTCCAAGCGTTCTGTATCGATTGGTCGACACGACTACGAGTAAGGACGACACAGTACGCTGATCGTTAGCGAAGGCTGGTGATTTTCTAATGGAAAAGCACGGCTGTATCTGGAAGAACCATTGGCTAATTATATTAAATAAACGAGACAGCGCACGAGGACATAGCCTACTAAAGTAAAGTACAGTTCGTCTCAAGCTTAGCATCAAGTGACTTAGGAAATGCCCTTGTCATCCAATATACGCGGTCCGCCATCCCAAATATTTGAAACAGAATATATGGCAACCAAGATGCACCCTAACCAGCATGAACATAACAATCTACGCCGTCTGAATCGGGTAGACACTGGACACAAAGGCGGTATCAGTGCACGGCGAAAACGTTGACAAGTCGGTATAGAAAATCAATGATGTGCAAATAAGTTATTTCAGCAGATAAGATCAGAATTAAAGAATCACAAATTGCGTAGAATGGATTTCATTTATATGTAATTAATTTACAGCCAATGATAACGGAAACATTTACAGCCAACCTGGTTTGCCTTTCAAGATCAGACAAAGGTGGATGAAATAACATTGCCTCCGGAATTGCGCATACCCTTGATGTATACTATTGATATGGACTTCCAAACGCTTTGAAGTTGCAAGTGAATGACGCGGTGCAGAGATGGTAGACGTGTGTGGCTAATTATATTTAGAATCTAGCAGAACAAATAGCAATGAGGGATAGCAGCTAGTTATTTCCATTTTCAAATATATTTATAGATATCCGGTCCTATCCGGTCCTATGCTGTAACTATGTCAGCGTTTATTTCTTACTGAATAGCACACAAATTGAGTTTTGCGAACAGAGCAGACTCAGATCAGACTTCACAGATGTGCAGTCTGATCTGAGTATACACTGATTGCAATAATATTAATAAATGTAAAAATACGAACCTGGCAAATAATGCAGTCCCTGATCAGATTGCACAGATATGTAGGATGATCTTGATCAACACTGATCCAAATCACTATAATTGATCTTTTTCACAACAAACACATCATGCTACAGTCGACCTTTGTACAAGCAATAAGACCATAAACTACACAATTTGGACCGGATTTCTATATATAAATTCAACGGGAGATAACGAGCTACGATCCCTCATTGAATAGGCCTTTAGTGGCGGTGTTTAGTTTCCATGACAATGTTTTGTTTCTCTGACCTTCTGTTGGTTTCTGAAATTACACAACCGCATGCGTTAATCCTGCCTAGGTCATCAACTTTTCTGAACATATATTGGCACTGTCAACTGCCTGAACCTCAGCTCAGCCAATCAAACTGCTTGATTTCAAGCGGGACAATATTAAAGTATTTTGAAATAAATAAATTGACAAATATTGGCGAGATCAGCGCATGCGATAGTGTACACTCACAGGTGGAAGACTCGAACCTAGGACACAATACTTGGCTCTTTGGAAAACGTTACCCCAGACTTTCACCCACCCATTTCCATACACTATACCTTACAGCCTTTTCAAGGCTGTAAGGTATAGTGTATGTAAATGGGTGGGTGAAAGTCTGGGGTAACGTTTTCCAAATGAGCCAAGTATTGGGTCCTATGTCCGAGTCTTCCACCTGTGAGTGTACGCTGTATTGTGGAACTTGCAGGCATTTGGACATCACTGCCACGAGTTATTTATTATAGGAATGAATGGCCTTTTTTGTGGAATTTATCGGGGTATAAATTTGGAAAAGTCGCGGGAATACTGGACGAAGGCCGGAAGGCCTCGTCCAGTATTCCCGCGACTTTTCCAAGTTTATATCCTCGATAAATTCCACAAAAAGGCCATTCATTCCTTATAATTCCAGTATTTGAAATATATTCATCAAGAAAATGTGTTTATTTTCCGTTTTCTTAAGAATTATTGTAACTGCGCCTCACGGTTACGGAAGTAGATCGGCGTGGGAGTTTACTGGGATATAAACGTTGGACAGAGACTTGCTACGGGCCAATCAAATGTTAGGGAATTGTGTAAATATTTTTGTGCTGGAATTATTAAGCGGAATACGTGCAGCTATAAATAGCGTTGTTCTAGGAACTCGTTATTACTCGGGTGGAGGTCTGAAATGTTACACCATGTGGTCTCCTGGGGGCCGTTTCACTAAACTTCCTACGACTAAAATGTTCGTAAGTGCAAACCTATGATAGTCTGTAAATTTCACATTAACATGTTTTCTTGTAAACAATTATTGGATTTACATTTATTGAGCTCAATAAATGTAAATCCAATAATTGTAAATCCATCAATTGAACTTTCCAGACGATTCCAAATTTGCACTTACGAACATTTTAGTCGTAAGAAGTTTAGTGAAACGGCCCCAGGCCTCTTGAAGCAACCATTGTGTTTGATATCCGTAAACTTGTACTATCAATTTAATTTCATATACAATATATATATGTGTGGCTGGAATTATTGCTTGTGTTTCAAGTTACAGTTTTACACTTGTTTCCGCATCCTCTTATGGACAGCAACAGTCCTCAGTTTTGGGTGGATTTTGGGTAGATGTGGGTGGATTTAGTTGGTGTTGGGTAATTTACATAGTTGTGTGCAACTACTAATGCTCAATCATTACACACGACAGAAATCGTCAATTATCTACACATTCGCCGTTCCGAACTTTCCGGCCCCTTGTGTACTGTCACATGAACAGTAGATGTGTAGAGGTGACGTAAATTGTACGTTGGTAACATTGCACCCAAACCAACAGATATACCGAAATAACCCATAAAACACCGAAATATGAACCGTTCGTCATGAACCTGTGCAACAGTCAGCCGCATTTGGAACGTTATTGTAAATAATATTGGAAGGTGGAGTGTACTAGACTAGCAAACAAGCATAATGCTTGTTTCCTAGTCTAGTACACTCCACCTATAATGCTTGTTTCCTAGTCTAGTACACTCCACCTATAATGCTTGTTTCCTAGTCTAGTACACTCCACCTTCCAAAATTATTTACCGCATACATGCGTATATGTAAATTATTCTCCCGAGATTATATGTCTCTGAAAGTTGACAGTAGCCTATTTCATCAACATTGCAAAGTATACTTTACTAGCAAAGTATACTTTGAGGGAGTAATCATTTATTTTTCCTGAAATGCATTATTTCACATAGAACTAACAAATGCATATATTTCATGATTAAAAGTATGCAGAATTATTATACTGAATTTATTACATTATCACAGCCATTAAATGGCTGTGATAATGTAATAAATTCAGTATAATAAAAATTAATAAATTTAAAAAAAAAATGAAAATTTCTCCCTCAAAGTATACTTTGCTACTAAAGTATACTTTGCAATGTTGATGAAATCGGCTACTGATCATGTCATTTGATGATTGTTTCATTTGTACCATATCTTCTATCCAGACATTAAGAATCTAATTATGATTATAATCGTTACGCATTTTGCGAAGCTACAACCGCAATGACGTATGACGACAAGAATAGAAGTGTCGCAGGCGGAAAATAGCGCTGGCGAAACGAAATGGCGAATACCATACAAGGCGTGCGACCTCGCACAATTATAGTTCTATTTTAATCCCGCGTTATCTCACATGGTCGTCATTGTTCTAAATTCAGAATTGTTCAGAATTTATCAAACATAACGACAGTAATATCTTTAATCGTAGATTTGTTCCATATTTGAGACAAGTCATTTGATTTTTTATCTTAAAAGATGCGATTTTCATGATTTTTTTTACAGAAACTGTGATGTTTTCTGTAAATGACGCAGAAAGTTGTCGAAATTTCATAGCAAATGTACAATTTGCTCCGAACATTTTGTCAACTTTCGACGTAATTTACGGAAAATATCAAACTGTGTAGATATTTTTCATGAGATACTAGCGAGCGAGCGCAAGCGGTAGCCAAGGTGTATGATCACGTGGTACTAACAACAACAATAAGTACTGACACTTCCAGAATCCATCCGATTAAAAGTACGTATTCTTCTATATTGTCCTTATTACGTAAAGGATTTTAATGAAATATGGCGCATCAAACGCGTCTTGTTAAGCTGCATTTGGTGGTTCCTGTACTCGTTTTTGCGAAGAAGCGATTTGCGTGTCTCCGACACGGAAATCGATTCTTTGCAAAAACGACATAAGTCTATGCCAAACTCCCTGGACCACCACATGCATCTCATGAAGACGCGTTTGCTGCGCCATATTTCATCAAAATCCGTTGCATATTAAGGAAAATATCAAATAATACTTACTTTGGAGTGGGCGACGTTGTTGTTGTTGTTGTAACCACGTGATCATGCACCTTGGTAGCGGTAGCAGTAGCGGAGCGCAAGAGGTAGCGTAGCGATCGCAAGCAAGCGAGAAATTAATTTATTAAAAAGTCAATATGTGATACATGTATATAACTAACTTATTGTTTGCCACGCCCCATCGCGTGTTCATGTTACGTTTGAACGGAGCGCAGCCCTACACACTTGCAAATCCCGATACTAGTACGTGATTGGCGGTTTTACAGTACATCGATCATGTACACGCGGTGACATGTTGCGCATTACAGGAAATTAAGTTAACAGGGCGAACATCTGCTTCTAAATATAACTTTCCAAGTATTGCAAGATTGAATGAATACTTTAATAGATAATGACGAAAGATTAATTGAGACAAAATGCTGTGCTTTCATTGGTCGAGAAACTAGACGTTTCGATATTTGATTTTCTTTATACAATTGTTTAACAGTAGTTGATGTGTGCATGTAAAATAAATCAGGCACCTATCTCAAACACATTGTCCACAAACAACAATAGAATAAAGGGGACAGGACTTTTGTCCATGAGCATATACATATCAACTACGTAAGTATGTGACTGTGACGAGAGAAATGGTGTGTATGAGTTTTGCGACCAGTGTAGATCCAGATCAGCCTGTGCATCCGCACAGTCTGATCAGGATCTGCACTGATCGCCATTCCACAGTTGATCATATTCGATCGAGTGTGATGTATGACAGACGCTCAGAAAACCGGGTCTGTTAGGTGGCTGGTGTTATTGTTGGCTGTTACTGGAGAAATTTGGGAGTATTGGTTTTGCGACCAGTGTAGATCCAGATCAGCCTGTGCATCCGCACAGTCTGATCAGGATCTGCACTGTTGGATACTCCATCCGTGAAATGCATGTCATTCATCTAAAACTCAATATAGATGTTACCATACTACATGCGTATGCTATTAAATAAGGAGCTACACTGGTCACATATCCCATAAGCTCCATTTCTCCAGTCACAGCCACACATATATATATTGTATATGAAATTAAATTGATAGTACAAGTTTACGGATATCAAACACAATGGTTGCTTCAAGAGGCCTGGGGCCGTTTCACTAAACTTCTTACGACTAAAATGTTCGTAAGTGCAAATTTGGAATCGTCTGGAAAGTTCAATTGATGGATTTACAATTATTGGATTTACATTTATTGAGCTCAATAAATGTAAATCCAATAATTGTTTACAAGAAAACATTGTTAATGTGAAATTTACAGACTATCATAGGTTTGCACTTACGAACATTTTAGTCGTAGGAAGTTTAGTGAAACGGCCCCCAGGAGACCACATGGTGTAACATTTCAGACCTCCACCCGAGTAATAACGAGTTCCTAGAACAACGCTATTTATAGCTGCACGTATTCCGCTTAATAATTCCAGCACAAAAATATTTACACAATTCCCTAACATTTGATTGGCCCGTAGCAAGTCTCTGTCCAAAATGTATATCCCAGTAAACTCCCACGCCGAACTACTTTCCGTAACCGTGAGGCGCACTTAAAATAATTCTTAAGAAAACGGAAGATAAACACATTTTCTTGATGAATTTATTTCAAATGCTGGAATTATAAGGAATTAATGGCCTTTTTGTGGAATTTATCGGGGATATAAACTTAGAAAAGTCGCGGGAATACTGGACGAGGCCTTAAAAAATTACAATTTTCGAAAAAAAAAAAAATCTTTATTTGTTTTTTTTTGTTTTTTTCGAAAATTGCAATTATTTATCGCTTCGTCCAGTATTCCCGCGACTTTTCCAAGTTTATACCCCGATGAATTCCACAAAAAGGCCATTCATTCCTATAACATTTGTGGGGAAGAAAAACTTTTCCATTTCGCGCACTATAATATAGTAATAATCGGCAGGGCGTTAGTTTAAGTTGTATCTTATTTCATTTGGATAAACACATGTCATATATACACATTACTATTGGAGGAGTGGGGACTCTGACCAGCAGTATCTCCCGCGGTCAGCTACCAATGACCTATATATGTAGCATGAATGATAATTGTCTAGCCCAGACGCGAGAAGTAGCTGCGAGAAACATCATGGAATGGGTGTCGGATTAAATAACGAACGGCGAATGGACACAGGTAATGGACCAGTGGAATAAGCTAAAGCTCGCGGATTATCTCCTCCCTCGTACATGCGGACGAACCGCGATCTAATTTATACTTATAACAACACATGGGCCTATTTATCAACGTTATTTTGAAGTGTTATCATTATCGTGGCCATTATTGCGAGATTATTCAGGGTAGCATCTTTCCTTCAACGAGAAATGATTATAAAGCTGGCCAGTAGCCTATTTCACCAACATTGCAAAGTATACTTTTCTAGCAAAGTATACTTTGAGGGAGACATTTTCAATTTTTATGATAAATTTATTAATTTTTATTACACTGAATTTATTACATTATCACAGCCATTTTGGCTGTGATAATGTAATAAATTCAGTATAATAATTCTGCATATTTTAATCATCAAATATGCAGTCGTTAGTTCAATAATGAAATAATGCATTTCAGGGAAAAAAATGATTACTCCCTCAAAGTATACTTTGCTAGAAAAGTATACGTTGCAATTTTGGTGAAATCGGCTACAGGAGTCACATGGCGGTAGTGCCCTAATACAATGTAAGTGTTAAGTCTATTGATAGCTCAAATCTATTCAGCGTTGACAAAAGACATCGTCATTGAAACGTCATTGTAAAAAAGAAATCTGTTTATTTGCCGGGGTTTTAAGCGTGATGTTTTCATACTGATTTGTTCACGCGAGGCGTGCGCCTGGTAAATACCGATAACCCAGGGTCATATAATGTAAACGACCATGGGTAATCTTAGAATCCGCGTGGTGTATTATCGTGGTATACATAATCAAGGTGTGGGATCACGTGGTTTCCGAACCCGATTTTCCGACGTAATTTTTAATGTAGATTTTCTTTAAAATCTTCCTAACAAACGGACGAATTTTGATATTATGTAGCGCACCAATTACAATGGCATATTATATTTTGTTCTCAAATATCAATATACATGGGCACGGTGATGTAGTTATCGCAGTTATACGTATTTTATCTTTCTCATGTATTATTTGATAGTCACATGGGTACTCATAAGTTCATGCAATATATATGTACAGTAGAACCTCTCTAAACCGGACATGTAGAAAACATAATTTGTTTGATAGGTTTCATTGTAATGCATATATACTTTTAATGACTCTTCTATGTGTAAGTTCTTTATCAATAATTTATTGATACAGCTTTCGACATTTTTTTTCGCTAACATATGAAAAACGCCGGATAACCGATTGCAAAAATTACTCTTCCATGCGTTACATTAAAGAGATGTGGTTAAATTGCTACCCTCGCGAGAGCTATGGAGCGGGGTAGCAAGTACACCTGAATTACAGTGGAGCATCACTAAACCGGACACCCTGGGGACCTCCCAGGGTGTCCGGTTTAGAGAGGTTCCACTGTACATGTACTCCAATGTAGTTTGCAAGATCCAAGTCATCTCTGTAGATGGCCCAGATAAGAGAGACATTTCTAGGAAGAAGGTCAACAACGTAATTAAGTACTTCTGGTATGTTTACAAATCCCTCTCAAATCGATGGAAACCGGAACTAGGAGATTAAGTGGAATTTATGTAATTGTTTCACACATCCTGGTTGTGAATGGGGGATCGTAGCTAGTTATTTCAAAATGAAATTTATTTATAGAAATCCGGTCCAAATTGTATATTTTACGATCTTAATGATTGTAGAAAGGGCAATGTCCGACGAGTTGTTGTGAAAAAGAGTCAATAAGAGTGATTTTGAGTAGTGTTAATCCAGGTCATCCTATATACATCTTGTTTTGGAGCTATTTTCTGGTCTGCAGGTCTTGAAGCAAATTATCATCATTTGTGACAACTCATGCGATTTTGTTTCTAAGAAAATGTGCGATATCTCGTGAAAAGAATCTACGATATCTTCCGTAAATGATGTCGAAAGTTGACGAAATGTTCAAAGCAAATACGGAATAGAATTCCGCATTTGCCATGAACATTTCGTTAACTTACGACGTCATTTAAATAAGATATCACAGATTCTGTAAATAATTTTCGTGAAAAGTCGCACATCTTCTTAGCAGAAAACCACATGGCTGTCTCGTTCTTCACTGTCAAGCGAGACATTGCTATGGCTGCCATGAGGCTAGAGCCACTGTGGAGATCAGCACACTGGTTACTGCAGCACTGTCCTGCTGTTACCGAATGTATTTGTGGCTGTGTATTTTCACTAAACTTCGTACGACTAAAATGTTCGTAAGTGCAAACTTATGTAAATTCCACATTAACAACTTTTTCTTGTAAACAATTATTGGATTTACATTTATTGAGCATAGGCTGCATCCTATGCTCAATAAATGAATATCCATCAATTGAAATTTCCAGACGATCCTAAATTTGCGCTTACGAACATTTTAGTCGTACGAAGTTTAGTGAAACGGGCCCCTGGATAATTGGGACTTATGTGATTGATGGGGCAGTCATGTGACATGGAAATGACCTATATTGTTTATCAGCAGCAATGTGTGTGCGTGTGATTCACCAAGGATGATCTGGCTCTACATTGCTCGCACATAATTACCATATGTTTCTCCAGCCACAGGCACATAATGTGTACGATATCTTATGCGCAGAAATAGGACTCGCGGAATTTGCGCCCAGTTTAGACATAGGACGTCAGTGAAACACTAGATGTAATTCCAACAGTTCAATTCCAGAATACAGAATTGATCTGAAGCTAGAACGGCCATAGTTCTCCAATCACAATTACATATACAGTGGGGTCATCGTGTAAGTGCACATACGAACGAACACGACAGGTTGGAACCAACCTGTCGTGTTCGTTCGTGTGTGCATTTACACGCTGACCCCACTGTAAGTACTATCAGTAGATCAGTATAATGGATGTTCTGACATACACGTTCACACTGTATTTCGACGGCATAAATAAATTCACGAGGAAAATCGCCGTCGGCGGAAACACCAGTCACGTGTTGTCCTCATCCCACCCACTCCCACCCACTCCCACCCACTCAGCTAACAACACAACACCCGCCCACTCATCTCTACAACCATTATAGCTGGAACACGTGTAACGGTGCACGTTTCAAGACTCCCCTCCGCAAATGTACCCATGAGTGTGATTAGTTATGTGATGCACCGAGGCAGACAAATAGAGAATAGTAGGTTAGTGCCGTGAATGGGAAAACATATCTGGCAAGGCTTAGGAAACGGGATGGGCGAGGTTCTGCCGAGCACATCCCGTTTCCGTGCCGCGCCAGATATTTTTACCATTCACAGCACCAACCTACTATTCTATTTATCTCGTCAACACTACACATAGCTTTAAAATTAAAAAAAAAATAACCACCGCCGCATCCTCAAAATCGGAGAATCGACTGGTATGACAACCGCACATATTCTTACGCAGTGATTAGGTCGTATTGGCAGGATATCAAAAATGTTTCACAGCACCGTGTTTTACGGCACATACGTACTGTGTTGACGGGATAAAGACACAACATTAGACATCATACTATGATCGGACGTCCATGATCTATTCTTCCTTTTAACATGTGATTTCAGCCACCAATATGGTGTGCATAGGAGGATTAAAACCTATATTTTAATTAGTGTAGATCCAGAGCAGGATGTGTGTAGATTATGGGATATAGGTCCGAATACATCCATATTAAAATTAAACTAATGGAGAATCGACAAATGTACGGCAAATGGTTAGAATACATAGTAAACATCAATGGCGGTGGCCCACCTCTTTGAATCCCTAAAGGATAATACCACGCTCCGTTGGAGATACATATAGGCGGCTTACGCCGCATAGCCACTTGTAGGCGGGGACCACTTGTGGCTGGGACACAAAGAAAGTGGTGGAAACACGGTAGTCGGCAGTCAGTTTGCTTGATAACGATCAACGGCAGCTGGTTATAATGCTTGAGAGCGAGATCGTAAGAAAAGTCACAACTTGTCATTTCTTCCGCCAGTCCCGGATGCGTTTATTCATGCAATATATGCGTTGTGTAATAAATTTGCTGCAATAGTTTGGCGCGATCACTTGACGTGATATCTATAATGATAACCCTTATTCCGTCCGGTCGGGATATATACGTATAACTGGCCTGTGTTATTTCCGTATGTCTGCCGTTTTATATCTGAACAGGCTGATTCAAATAGACATAAGATAAGGCAAATAGGCGTGATTTCTGAATGTTCGGAAAAGTATTTTCTGACATGGGACGTCGTTTATCTCTGACATTGTTCCAAAATCAATAGTTTCGTACGGCGATGCGACACTGCATGTTATCTGATTATCTCGTGTCCGGTCCAAAAATTTCATTATCGGTTTCAGTGAAAGAAGGAAACATACTGTACGGTGTCCTGTTGGGGTCGGTCACGTAACTCGAATATTACACGAGATCACGAGAACGCGAGACGAGAATGCGAGATTAATCTCGCATTCTCGTCTCGCGTTCTCGCGATCTCGTCTTGCGTTCTCGTGATCTCGCCTGACGGTCTCGTAATCTCGCGTAAAAGTCGAGAACGTGAATCTAACGTGGTCCTGACCGGACACCATAGGTACATGTGGGACCCCTGACCGGGCGAGAAATTACCCACAAAGGGACAGTATAGCTGGCTAAATTATAACGTGTTTCCGGGAGGATAAAACAAGAAATGCGTGTGGCTGTCACTGACGAAATTGGGGTTATAGCATCTGTGGACATTATTTCCAGAGATATTATTTTTTTCTGAGTACTATAAGCATGGCATCTGAAGAATGGCAAACAGTGTAGACGGTCACATCAGACTGTGCGGAGAGAGAGAGAGAGCGAGAGAGAGAGAGAGAGAGAGAGAGAGCGAGAGAGAGAGAGAGAGAGAGAGAGAGAGAGAGAGAGAGAGTAAGAGAAGGAGAGAGGGGGAACTTTCCAATGAAATGAGCTATCAAACAATTTCCTATGCCAATAACGGAAACGATAATGAATGTCTGAAAGGAAACGGTTTTCTCAATGCCAATGTCATTATCTGCCCATCCCAGGTATACAAAACAGACAAGTCCAACAATAAGATTACCCACCCACCTGGGTGTAAAACAGACATACGTCTGTCTAAGGACGAAGAGGCACACCGCCACCCAGTCCGTAGCCAGAGACGAATGAATCGCTGGCGTTTTCCGGAATCGCTGGAACTGGGAAATTGGCACTAGGCGTAATGAATAATTGATCCCATACGATCCAGTGTAATGTATGACAGGCGCTCAGAAAACCGGGTCTATTACAGGTGTCTGGTGTTATCGTTGGCTGTGACTGGAGAAATTTGGGAGTATGGGTTTTGCGACCAGTGTAGATCCAGATCAGCCTGTGCGTCCGCACAGTCTGATCAGGATCTGCACTGATCGCCATTCCACAGTTGATCATATTCGATCGAGTGTGATGTATGACAGACGCTCAGAAAACCGAGTCTGTTAGGTGGCTGGTGTTATTGTTGGCTGTGACTGGAGAAATTTGTGTGTATGGGTTTTGCGACTAGTGTAGATCCAGATCAGACTGTGCGTCCGCACAGTCTGATCAGGATCTGCACTGATCGCCATTCGATAGTTGATCTTATTCGATCGAGTGTAATGTATGACAGATTCCTTTTGTCCCATAAAGTCTCATAAACCTTTTTCCTCCAATGGCGGCCACACATGCTGCATATGCATGTATTGTTTGTGTTGTATAGGCACTATAAAAAGTTATCATGCCTTGCTCATATATATCTTTCGATAATATTAAATTTTATAAAAATTTAAGAATGAGCCTTCTTTTTATTTAGTGAAATTTGGTCCTATAATGATTTTATGACGAAAAAACTATTTCAGAAATACTGGACCGATTTTCAAAATTTTACTTTTGTTTTCTTAGTTAGACCATTTCTAAGCTATATAGGTAGGTTTCAGAGTCAAAATCCAAACTTTAGATTATTGTTTTTACTCCATCTCATTTTCCCCCATGTTAAATTCCCATAAACAAATCAATTTTTCGTAATAAAATCAATACTTGACCAAATTTCACGAAATAAAAAAAAAGGTTCATTCTTAAATTTTGATACAATTTAATTGCATGTATTATTGAAAACAAATACTGCTTTTTGCATTGTTTAAATGGTCGTACAATTTGGGCAGGTGTCGTGAAACAGACAGTAGGCAGGCATACAGGCTCACTATCCCTATAATTCCAAGAACTGACATCCAATTCATCAAAGTGGCACTCCACTGGCTGAACCGACAGCGCACTAAATGACAAGTCATTGTCTGCTGGCATTCCCAGAGTTCGACAACGCACCAATATATAATGTTCGATAAGGTGGTTCTTATCTCGTCTAATTGACGTCCATGGATGACGAACATTTGTCCTTAATATTTATTTAATTTATGTAATGGTTATTAACGGCTTGTCAACAGGTAGGGTATTTTACGCAGAGTTAACACTTAGACCGCTGCTCACAACAATTGTCGTCTGCTGTTGCTTTTATATCTGAATATCTCAATAAAAACATGGTTTGACAGCACTTCAGAATCATTTCCAATGGAAATGATTCTGAAGTGGGACAGCATGTTGTAAATTATTCTAAAGTGCTGTCAACGCATGTTTTTTATGATAACAATGGAAAATAGAAAATAAACAGCAGATGACAAACAAATTAAGATAGCGGTCTAAGGGTTAATGCGGTCGAATTCCATATTTCATCCGTGAGAATATGGGGGTGAGATAACAGAATTAGAACTGAATATTTACATGAAACAAACAAAAAATTCAGCCCTGAAATTAGGTTTACCAGTAGCCTATTTCATCAACATTGCAAAGCATACTTTTCTAGCAAAGTATACTTTGAGGGAGAAATTTTCAATTTTAGGATACATTTATTAATTTTTATTATACTGAATTTATTACATTATCACAGCCATTATGGCTGTGATAATGTAATAAATTCAGTATAATAATTCTGCATACTTGTAATCATGAAATACATGCATTTGTTAGTTCTATTTGAAATAATGCATTTCAGGAAAAATAAATGATTACTCCCACAAAGTATACTTTGCTAGAAAAGTATACTTTGCAATTTTGATGAAATCGGCTACTGGTCTGGAGTCCGGTCCTCTCCAAAACCAGTGTCACTTAGCCCCATCACTAAAAGAAACAGCCTTATTTGGATAAAATGTTGCAGAATACACGTGGATTTTCAATACGCAGAACATGCTCAATTTGAATACTTACATGTCGCAATAATTACGCTACTGTGAATTATGGAGGTGTGTATTACACGGAAATGACTTGTTAACATGTACACACGTCGCTATTTATATCGGATAATGCTTGTGTATCATGTACATACGGGGCGCCATGCAGGACAGGTTAATTATGTGTACAAAACCAATTTAGCACCCCGTGTATACGTTTAAACAGTAAGAATACCTTGCAACACTAAGCTACAAAGCAGTAACAAGTGTGTTTCATCCAGCGTTCTCTGAAACTTACTTCTTCAGACGCCATTTTGGATCGCTGATCGGCGACCGTGACCCATTTCTCCAGTCCAGTTTCTGACCAATGGTAGTCCTTCTTACATGCGTGTGCAGAATTGAATTTTGTGACACAGAATTGAATTTTGTGTCACAAAATTCAATTCTGTGAATTTTGTTACACAGAATTGAATTTTGTGACACAGAATTGAATTTTGTGACACAGAATTGAGTACACAGAATTGAATTTTGTGACACAGAATTGAATTTTGTGACACAGAATTGAATTTTGTGACACAGAATCGAGTTTTGTGGTACAAAAGTGAATTTTGTGACACAACAGAATTGAATTTTGTGACACAGAATTGAGTTTTGTGGCACAAAAGTGAATTTTGTGACACATAATTGAGTTTTGTGGCACAAAAATGAATTTTGTTGACAAAATTGAGCCATGTCCCACAAAATTGAGCGCCCCGTAGTACATGTATCAGAATGTTTAACAATAGTTTTCAGGCCAATATACTGCGTCCTGATCCATATTAAATCAGGGATTCCGCTGGCAAACGCCACTTTCGCAATTGGCGATAAAAATAAACAATTGGCGATAAAAAATTACACTTTTGGAAAAAAGAAAAGAAAAAAAAATCCTTTTTTTTTTTCGAAAATTGTAATTTTTTATCGACAATTGTTTATTTTTATCCTATTGGTTGATTTTTTTTATTGATTTTTTTTAATGGCGATTTTTTTATTTTCTCCAGCGGAATACCTGTTAAATTCATACATTTTATAATAACTTACATAATATAGGCCGACTAAAAGTAAGAAAATGTAAAAGTCAGATAAATCCTACCCGTCCTTGACCTTTGTATGACCCGAGACGACGCGTGAAACCCGTCAAACATTGGTACCTGATAATTAAAACATGACCAACTGACACCGTGGGGAGAGTTCACGATGTTACTCGGGTCACCCAGAGAAAGTGAGACAATGAAGTCCGCCGGGTACACAAAGCCGCAAATGGTCTATTCTCTAATACGTCCCTGTGAACAGATACAGTGGGACCTCTCTAAACCTGACGCCATGAAAACATATATGTGGTCTTAGTGTCAATGAGTTTCTTTGTCATTTATCTCAGGTGATAATGTATATTCGTGTGATCTCATAGCAACCAGCTATAGCTCAGAATTATCAAATGCCTGATCTACAGTGAAACATCTATAAGCCGGACAACCTGGGGACCTCCCAGGGTGTCCGGTTTAGAGGTTTCACTGTACTATACTATAATGTCATTATTTCCTAAGGTCCGTTTTGACATTACCATTATTAATGGTAATGTCAAAACGGACCTTAGCAAATTAGTGACCTGGTCATCGACATAGTTTGTGGCTGTGACTGGCGAAATGGGGCTTATGGGATTTGTGACCAGTGTAGCCCCTGATCAAACAGCACACTCATGTATCATGATAACGATACATATTGCTCATTAGAACCATGACGGGTGTTTCATTGATGGTATGGCGAACAGTGCATATCCTGATCGGATGCACTATGAAACTTAATATTGTCCATAAATGGCACCGAAAACGGACAGAAAATTACGCATCAACACTGAATGTTGGGTCAACTTTCCATGTCATTTTTAGAAAACTAAATTCTGCATGAGCTCTGCATTCTTATTATGTTTTGTCTAAAGGCCAGGGTATGGGATCACGTGGTCTATTGTTTACACTGAATTGATGCCGGCGCCCAGGAGGTCTCAGGTAACCCATTATTTTTCATCAATACGACTGTAGTTTCTTCCTTTTAATGATGACCATTATTCAGCCGTACACGACGAGTCCACCAATACCAAATTTAGCACCATTACTTGCGTAGTTAGTCTGAACATTCTACAGAGAAATTTGAATCGGACGGAATCGAACTTGGTACGATTAAAATTTCTGTGCAGAATGTTCAGACTAACTGACTACGTGATCCCACACCCTGAATAAAGTATTCGCAGACACCCGAAAACTAATAAACTACTGCACTGGAAAAACACAACTATTTAGTTTCCAGCTGTGTAGCAGTGGAACATGTTTGTATCAAGGTCAGGCGGAAACTCTCAAACAGACATGTTCCAAGTTAACTGAACATGAATAATGTTGCTGTAATAGTGTTGATGTTATCTGGTAAAAACGGCAACAAAATAGAATCAGAAAACTCTGGCCTATTCATGAGAAAATATAGAGTATACTATACGATCGCAAAACTGTTTTATTAAACATTCGATTGATTATCCTTGCTAACATTGACTTGATGACTTTTTCAGAGTATGAACTTTATCTACTATTTTTCTGCAAAAGAACATGTGAGCAATATAATCCCAGGGATTCCACTGGCGATCGCCACTTTCGCAATTGGCGATAAAAATAAACAATTGGCGATACAAAATTACAATTTTCGAAAACAAAATAATATTTTTTTTCGAAAATTGTAATTTAGATCCTCGGCGGAAAGTCGAGGAACATGGTAGTGGAGAGTGCAAGTTTGACCCGCAAGTTCGCTGACAAAGAAAAGTAAACACGCACGCATTCGATGGCCACATTGCCTGCGGCGCTGAATATTTGGGAAACTGTGAATTACTTTCCCTTCAAGTAACACGTTGAGACGATAACATTTAATACCCATTAGCCCGTTATCACTATCCGCCGTGAATACAACATCATGGTTATCAAAACAAGTAGAACAGATCTAAACTGGACACCCTAGGATATCTCCATGGTGTCCGGCAACAGCAAATTCATGGGATGAGTGTTTTTCTTATTTCCCACCAAAAGTATATGTTGTTACCACTCAGTTGAACCGTCTCGTTGAGACGGTTCAAATGAGTGGTCACAACATATATTTTCAATGAGAAATAAAGAAAATAAATGTTGGTTAATATTTCTTTGTGGAATTAGTATTCCGCATTTAAGTCTGAGACTCTGGCATATGACTAACAGTTCAACTAGATGTTAAAATGGCACTGGCTGCGTAGATAGGGCGTAGTATATCTGCGCTACAGATAAGGAATTACTAATTGAGTATTGTCACTCCATCATTTCTGAAGCAATTGGGTATTTCAAAATAAATTTTAATTGTGTAAAATAGAATCACACTACTGTTTACACATCAGCAGACCGCACTTATTGAATAGTTTGCTTCTAAATGAAAACACATCTTGGTATTTCATTAGAATTGTCTCCTCCTTGGAGACAATTCTAATGAAATACCAAGATGTGTTTTCATGGAAAAATAAGAAAATATGCTATATTTGTGATCTGTTTATTGTTTTATGTAGCATGATAAAGATACCACAAATTTTTCATTGCTGTTTGATACTCACTACTTCTGATTTCAATTGGGTTTTTGGCAATTTTAATTGGGTATTTACGCAAATACGCACCTTATCTGGAGGTCTGGATACTATACAGCTATCGATGCCAATTCTATTTCCAGAGCATGTACGTGCAGCATTTTGCAATGATATTGAATTAAGTAAACGAAAGTGATGCGGCATTTCATTGTCGCATCTCTCATTCATTCTCCGCCTACACGCAACCATGACGCAAAATGCGAAAACGAACACAATACATGTGCGACTCAACAAGTGATGAATTTCTGTCGACAAACTGTGTCGCCAAACGGTTTTTATAAGTTAGCAATTTAATTTATAAATAATACGGATTCTCTGTTTGTGAAGATCCTGATGAGATTTGTAACTATGCTGGCTACAAACAATGCAACGTTTTTTCATCGTTAATAACGATGGCCCGCTTTTGAAAAAATAAATCGAATACACTTCAACCTACGCTAATATTGCCAATAGTTGCTAATTTATTTACTTAAACACTTGAATAGTGTGCTTGAAATCAAGAAGCTTGATTGGCTGACCCTGAGCTGTGCTACAGCTCAGGTTCAGCCAATCAAGCTACTTGATTGCGAGTTGACATTGCAACTTGAGACGTTGATAATCTGGGCAATATTAGCGCAGGTAGTTGAAAGGGTGAACATCGCATGTTGGTGTTTTCCGGCTTCCTCCGGGGGAGGTTCCGGTTCCGATGATACCACGTGATTAACTCGTAACGGACCACCGTGTCTCGATCATATCCTTTGTCCCGGGGAACGTAGACTGATTTATAGCAAATTTCAGTTTGTCGTGGAAATATATCAAGTAAATCATTATGAGTAAATTCGCATGTAAGTTTGATACAAATGACATCTGAAAACCCCATGCTTGTGTGAACCTCCAATCATTTTAGATCCTGATCAGTCTGGCCAATAGTGTAATCTGATTTTCGATTTTTGTTTCTGCATGTCCACAGCATGTGATTACATAGTTAGATCACGTCGTCCGCATGTACGATCGATAATCCACTCTCTAAAGCTCGCGGATTATCTCCTCGTACGTGCGGACGAACCATGATCTAACTGTGGCATAGAATAGATCCGGGATAGTAGGTATTCTACGGAGCCCACGAAATAACAATTCGTTCCCACGAAATAACAATTCGTTCCCACGGGAACGAATTGTTAATTCGGGGGAACGAATTGTTATTTAGTGGGAACAAATTGTTAATACGTGGGAACGAATTGTTATATCGAGGGAACGAATTGTTAAATCGAGGGAACGAATTGTTAATTCGTGGGAACGAATTAATAAAAAAGATCCATGTCCCCTGCGGGGCTCCGTAGAATTCTGACATTGACCCGTGTTGTGTGTGGGTTGGTGTCATCCTTGAAACATCTCCATCCGAAACCGCCATCACGCTGAACAGATACAGATAACGTGGCGGCACCCCGCTATACTATACACAGGTTGACACGGGCACGCACTTACGCTACTACTGTCATGACATATCACCGTATTAACGATATACTATAGTGTGGTAATCCTATATTTGTGTACCTTATGACAGATACTTGACGATGTTAACTACGTGGTGTCTGGGGTTAATTTACATGCCGGCGCACGGCGGTGGCTGACCAATAATACTGCAGTTACGCCGTTGTCTTTTTTACCTGATTGATTGATTGATTGATTGATTGATTGATTGATTGATTGATTGATTGATTGATTGATTGATTGATTGATTGATTGATTGATTGATTGATTGATTGATTGATTGATTGATTGATTGCATGGGTATGAGAGAGAGAGAGAGAGAGAGAGAGAGAGAGAAGAGAGAGAGAGAGAGAGAGAGAGAGCTTAAGTCTGTCTTCCCGACAGGGCGTAGTTAATAACTAACTACAGTTATTTAATTACAACATTCGTGACAAATGCACTGTAATGGATGTGTATAATATATTTATAAGTATATTATGTAAATCTATTCAACAGACGGTACGCATAATATCCTGCATTGATATCGGTCGGTTTTTCACGCCGAGTCGTCTCGCTTTGTTAAGCGAGTGAAGTCGACCCATAAAACATGATAAGCGTCTGTTTGATTATAACTATAGTATTCAGGAACATGAGAAAACCCTCATCTTTCCTTTTGCGAATTGCGTAGACCCAGACAAGTCTGCGCAACTGCGCAGACTTGTCTGGGTCTACGCAATTCACACATTATGATACCTTGTATGTTGGTTAACCAACGCGGATATAATATATACCTGAAGTTGATAACCCGTCCCTGCACTGATTAAAACGCCAAGTTGTGGGTTTTCTTGTTCGGTTGACTATTTGTGTATTGCCTGCTCTCTTTGTGCGTTAAGCATCGAGCTATTAAATATCACCCCGTTTTACAACCACCAAAATTTACCATGACTTATCGCAACGATCAAACAATAACACAGTCAGCACGCAATAATAGACGTGTTGATGTGATCAGATATAAAAATTGAAACAGCAACAGTATAAATAACAACATGAATTCCATTAATATAATAATTAACCCTGGGCAATGAAAAAGTTAATCTATTTGTCGTAACGAAGTGACATTATAGTTTACACTACACATTTGGTACAATTTTCCTCCTTTCAACCCCACATACCACACACAAAGATTTGCAAATACTGTAGATACAGGGGCCAGTTTCACTAAACTTCGTACGACTAAAATGTTTGTAAGAGCAAATTTAAGATCGTCGGGAAATTTCAATTGATGGAGTTACATTTATTGAGCATAGGCTGCATGCAGCCTATGCTCAATAAATGTAAATCCAATAATTGTTTACAAGAAAACATTGTTAATGTGATATTTACAGACTATCATAATTTTGCAATTACGAACATTTTAGTCGCACGAAGTTTAGTGAAACGGGCCCCTGATGAGCTGGCTTGTAACAAGCCGTCTCAGCAGGATCTGCAGTTTTTGTAAATATTTTCAGATATTTTAAACATACACCTTATCTGATTAATGGAATAGTCCAGAAATGAGCATGGAACTATTCATGCGAGATATGTAGGGGTGAACGGGTTAAGGTTATCCCAATCCCAAATCCTTTGAAGCAAAGATAACAAACAAACTCTATTCAATTCACTTCAGTATCAAACCGCAGATGTTGAAGGCGTTATTCATATTATTGAATATATCTGGGACACATAATTGGGTCCCAGAATATATTATGAAACTGGTTTCATTCTTTACCGTGTGTACACGTATCTGCTTATATCGACCTTTCCAACTTCGTGATGTTATCTTACACTCAAAGCCTTTGACTTCTAAACTCGATATTATTATGTTCTAGATGAACTTTAGAATATACATTGCATCTAGAACCTCCCTACAATGGTAAAAAAAGAACATTCTTTTTTCATTCGTTTTTCTTTTTTCATTTTTTTTCTTTCATTTTTCTTTTCATTTTTCATTCACTCCCGTTTATTTCTGATGGCAGTACTGTTATGTCATGCTCGCAATGTACATCTTGCTGCAGTTGGATTACAGTGATACCTCTCTAAACCGGACACCCTGGGGATCTCCCAGGGTGTCCGGTTTAGAGAGGTTTCACTGTAATATATTCGCTGAATAATTTCCTTTCAAACATCCACGCAGCGTGGCCGTTTGCCAGCCCAACAGCAGCCACGTGCATTGAGTGCAGTCCGCATTTTACATATACTGTACATGTATTCGGATTTTACTTGATCGATAAACTACAGGTGGCCGTTTCACTAAACTTCGTACGACTAAAATGTTAGTAAGTGCAATATTATGATAGTCTGTACATTTTACATTATCAATGTTTTCAAAAAATTATTAGATTTACATTTATTGAGCATAGGCTGCATACAGCCTATGCTCAATAAATGTAAATCCATCAATTGGAATTTCCAGACGAGCCTGAATTTGCACTTACGAACATCGTACGAAGATTAGTGAAACGGGCCACAGGTTGGCAGATCTTTACAATATGGTTTGTAGTTCAATATTGGCCAGGAAAATATTTACAGAAGTGCTAAATTCTGGTGCAAGTTTTACAGCGCGTGCCCACGTGAATAATGCATGCCAACTGTTGATTGTAAATAACTGTTTACATGGTGTTTGTTTGTGTGAGCGCGCTTCTAAATGATTAATATTTCTTTGTAAACAGCAAACAGACAAACGGTATTCAAGCGATATGCTAGAACGGGTCATGTTTCACTGAACTTCGTACGACTAAAATGTTCATTAGTGCAAAATTATGATTGTCTGTAAATTTCACATTAACAATATTTTCTTGAACACAATTATTGGATTTACATTTATTGATCATAGCATTTGCAGCCTATACTCAATACATGTAAATCCATCAATTGACAGTGCCAGAGATCCTAAATTTACACTTACGAACATTCAAGTCGTACGAAGTTTAGTGAAACGGGCCCCTGTCTCATTGTTACATATTTACGACCTGTTTAACTGTTGCCTGTAGATGTTAAACTGTGCGCTCTCTAGCATTTTAACCAGTATCCATTTTCTCATAACCTGTCACCGTATGATACATGCGAATTAACCCGCCATGTGAGAAAATGGACCCTGCGACGATTGTGACCAGCGTAGATAAAGATCAGCCTGCGTATTCACGCAGTGTGATCAAGCCAGAGCTCCAGTTAAGATGCCTAATTAGATCAACTTTGGGGAGACTTCGTTATTTCTTCGCCAAAATTGGCAAGTTGGGAGTGCTTTAGAATCGTCTCGATGAGACGATTCTAAAGCAATCCCAACTTGCCATTTTTCGTGAAGAAATAAGAAAAATACCTGGTAAAGTTGGTCCAATTACGCACCTTAACTGGAGCTCTGTCAAGCCATGCACTGTTCACCTCCAGTTCTTGAAGTGTAACGCAACAGAAAACCTGTTAGATTCTAACAGGAGTGAATATACAAGAGGAACACTATCTAATTCTGAATTACACAGAGCTCCAGATAAGGTGCGTATTTTACGCAATTATTTTAGCTGAATACGCATTGATTATCAAAAGTGGGAGTACAAAATACCCACAGCAATGTGAAAATAAGCATTGATTTTCAAATTGAGTAGTGAAAATACTTGTTTGCAGCTAAAATAAGTGAATGTTTAAATTTGTTATATTGTTTTATCATTTGTTCCCTATTTAGTAATGAAGAAACTCATTAACCCATTTGTAAAAGTAAAACACGCAATGATTTTGAAATCAGGGGGTATAGTACGCTTTAGACACAAAGCTTATCTGGAGCTCTGATTACATCTAATGAATACATTGCCTCGAATGAGGACAACGTGCAGCTGAGCAATACAGTGTAGCATCTATAAACCGAACAACCTTGCGACATCGATGTGTTAAATTATGATCGATTTCACTGTCAAAAATCACTGAATGTGTTACAGTGCTAGTACATCGGAATTACAGTGAAACATCTCTAAACCGGACACCCTGGGAGGGGACCTCCCAGGGTGTCCGATTTAGAGATGTTCCACCGTATATACACAGGTTGTAACGGTGTCATTAGGTACATTTTCACAGGCCACGGCCCCAGTACGAAATGGGGAGCGAGCTGACAAAACCGGGCTCTTTTCATTTCTGATAAGTGTAGGTCCTGATCAACATGTGGATTATTACAGCTGGATAAGTCTCATCCAGTTGATGAAGGTATATGTATAGCCAGAATAGCGGACGGTGTATACCCTTAACAGATTGTAAGATTGACAGACGGCGGACAGTGTATACCCTGATCAGACTGCGCGGAAGCGCAGGCTGATCTGGGTCTACATTGGTAGCTAAGACAGTAAGTCCAGTTTTGTAAAATCTTGCCTAAATTATTTGCCAAACAAACAGCCTACTTGTCTATGAGCCCCTGACGGTTTGCCAATTTTTGACAACAAAATACTAAACAACGGTGGCCATTAACTGTCACGGAAGCAGTATCAGCACGAGGAAGGGCAAACACATAGTGAATGTCAACTAACTACGTCAACAGTCAAAACGAACGTGCGAATTAAACGGGCTATTATTTAACCATCTATTTCATTTCACAGGCACAAGCACAAGAAAAAAAATAGATTCGTGGAAGTTATTTAGTATACAAAAGGCGTATCATATAGCGGAACCTCTCTAAACCAAACGCCCTGGGAGGTCCCCAGGGAGTCCAGTTTATAGAGGTTTCACTGTAAATCAAACATTCTAGACAGTTTTCAGTCACTTGCGATCATGAACAGCCATTATCAAAGGAAATACTTGACAATGCACATATGAAAGTCAACAGACAGAGATTGTATGCGTGTCCGGTTTAGAGAGGTTCGACTGTATGTCTTCTGATCATGAAGTTTACAGATATTTGCTACACGTATTGCTATAGATGTTGTTACCTAGTGTTGTGATTGCCAACGTAATTATTGTAAATAATATTTTTAGAGCTGGTGATCCGTCAAAACAATCTTATATTATGTGTTGCTAATTTAATGCCGACGTTAACTAAATAGTTTATATGGTATTGGATAAATCTGTCGGGGGAAATCGATTGAGGGAAGTCAAATATCTGACTGAATACACACACAGGTTGAAGTAACGGACCGAGGTCTATAAATACATTAAATATGCCTAAAAGCATCAATAAATGAAGAACAAAAAATAAGCTGAATTTTCTTTTTTACCCCCTCCATATACTCCATTGAGTATATGGAGGGGTTAAAAAAAAGTTTAGCTTATTCTTTTCATTTATTGATGCTTTTATGCATATTTAATGTATTTCAATTCAATTTAATTCAATTCAATTCGTTTATTGGCATTAAACAGCAAAAAGCACATTTATAGCCATATAACAAACATGTATGATGGTTTCATGGAAATATATTTATAGACCTCGGTCCGTTACTTCAACCTGTGAATACACAGTGTGGCAAGTGACTTATAATGCGCATACACACATCATTGTATTATCATTAAAGTCTATAGTTGGTATAAATGTACAATAGTATTTAACAAATACATGCATGAAATGAAAATAAATGCAACTTACCGAAACTATTGGCTAACAAAGTCCCGGTAGAAACGCTCCCCTGCACTGCCTCAACCCTGCACACACTCTGACTCGAACCCTCGGCCAATCCTAAACCCTGCACCTGCCCCGGGTGCGAATTAACTCCACTAATCCACCCGTAACTGTAATCCTCATTAGCCGGGTTATGAATCCTGTCACCGTCTTCCTTATAACCCGACGTGCAGGGATTATTGTACAGCGACGTTACCGACAAAACACACGTCATTTCACGTACTGAGATTAGGGTTTAAAGTCACGCTAGAGTCCGATTTATTCCTCAATTCAAGAACAAAAGCCGTTAAACCAGCGCACCGCGAATCAATATCATAAACCCTGCCACTTATTCTATTTGCTTCGAGTTTTAGTCCTCAAATAACAATATTGAAGAAACAGCGATGATATCTCACACTGCATGTCCTCGCACTCGGGCAATCGCTCGCTCAATGAGACAATCAGCGATACACATATCCTATAAAGTTAGACACACTTTACTGCGCTCATCCATCACGCTGTGAAACTAACGGCCGATAACTCTCGGACAGTAGTTGGGCTTTCTCGTTACCTGTGGAGTTATTCACGGTGTGATTATTTGATAAAACAGACGTCTTGGCAGTGTGTGCATATATAAGACAAGGATTTTGTTTTTATAGTATTGACTCTTGTTATACTCGTATACTGACAGAGACTTAAATACTATACACAAATGTATTTGTTTGTATAGTATTTAAGTCTCTGTCAGTATACGAGTATAATTCCAGCACAAACATATTTACACAATTCCCTATCATTTGATTCGTCCGTAGCAAGTCTCTGTCCAAAATTTATATCCCAGTAAACTCCATGCTGAACTACTTTCCGTAACCGTCAGGCGCAGTTAAAATAATTCTAAATAAAACGGAAAATAAACACATTTTCAAATTTATTTCAAATGCTGGAATTATAAGGATTGAATGGCCTTATTGTGGAATTTATCGGCGATATAAACTTGGAAAAGTCGCGGAATACTGGACGAGGGAGGCCATAAAAAATTACAATTTTCGAAAAAAAAATCCGAAAAAAAATATCGCTGTGCTGCACGTTTCCCACATTATAGGCATTAGGTGCACTATATCGCTATATCACAGTCAACGGTATAAATCTGAGGAACAACGTTTCCATTTCGCGCACTATAACATAGCAATAATCTACAGGGCGTTGAAATTCATACTTCGCTATATAGTTATTGAGAGAGACTTGTACAATATGAGGTAAAAATAGTATGATAAACTCACCTAAGAAACTGTGTATTAGCAAAATTCTTAAGTCACTCTCGACGACGTAGAAAGAAAACAAAGAGCGCTTAACAACACAAATTTGGAAATACTACTCCCTCATAACGCTTATGTAATGTAATGTAATGTAATTATAGGTATGTACTGCGAACTAGAATCTAAGTATTTCGCATACATATTTGCACTATATATAGAGCCGTACACCGTAGAGCTCTATAACTAGTGCAGACATGTACGTGAATGTGACGAGAAATGGGTCTTATGACGTGTTTATGTTTTGCTCCTGATCTACTAGCACATTGCTGTGCTTATGCTTGCAATAAAGCAGTATATATTATAAACATTTAAATGGTGTTGACGAACAGTGTATATCGATTGAGTGTGGGTTTGCGCTCGTTTAACAGCAAAGTCAGATACAGACAAAAATTTACGTGTATGGGAACTATATGCAGCACTAAATACAATAAAAACGTTCGCCACTAAAATTGGTGCCAAGAACCTTTAGTACACTAAATCACTTGGTCCATGTGTAAATCCCATTAAGATTCACCGTTACGGTACGAATCTGGGGCCGTTTCACTAAACTTCGTACGACTAAAATGTTCGTAAGTGCAAAATAACGATAGTCTGTATATTTCACATTAACAATATGTTCTTGTAAACAATTATTGGATTTACATTAGCCTATGCTCAATACATGTAAATCCATCGATTGGAATTTCCAGACGTCCCAAATTAGCTCTTACGCACATTTTAGTCGTACGAAGTTTAGTGAAACGCGCCGCTGTAAGGTAGGCATGCATTTATGGGAACCCCATGTAAAGTTAATGGAAATCTAACGAAATTTATAGCTCAAAACCCAAAAGTCACTTACACAAATAATCCATATCGACATGTTTAGTATATACATGTGCTTATACTGCTAGCATGGACATTACACAGTATGTTGCAGTTAGGAAATAACAATGACATTGAGCTGTTTACATGTATTCTTTTCCATAACACACTTATGTAGACAGGTAAATAGACCACCAAATTGTGTTTATTATTCATAAGTTACTGATTTATATGTCATGTTAATGCTGGCAGTATAATCACATCCAAATACTAGAGCCATATATATGGAATATTTGTGTAGGTAACTGTCGGTTTTACAGTTAGATTTTCCGTTTGATTTCCATCGACTTTATATGGGGCTCCAATAGGGGAATAAAAACCTTTTGTATTCAACGTCAATTTACGCACATCGTTCCATCTTAAAGGACATTATGAAACTGCGTCAAGACAAAAACTAATTCAATACTCAACAAGTCGCTTTAATGGACACGTAACACGCACAGCATCTTATTCGACGCCAGTCTAAAATGAAACTGTGGCTGATAAATGGGACTTATGGGTGTTGCGACCAGTGTAGATCCAGATCAGCCTGTGCATCCGCACAGTCTGATCGGGATCTGCACTGTTCGCCATTCCATCTATGAAACACCCGCCGTGCCTCTAACAAGCAATATAAATAGTTATCAGGGGCCGTTTCACTAAACTTCGTACAACTGAAATGTTCGTAAGTGCAAATTTATGATGGTCTGGAAATCTCAATTGGTGGATTTACATGTATTGAGCATAGGCTGCATATGCAGCCTATGCTCAATAAATGCAAATCCATCAATTGTTTACAACAAAAAATTGTTAATGTGAAATTTATAGACTATCATAATTTTGCTCTTACGAATATTTTAGTCGTACGAAGGTTAGTGAAACGGCCCCCACCAGACTACGGCAGTGTGCTATTTGATCTGGAGCTGCACTGGTCACAACTTCCATAAGCCCCATGTCTCCAGTCAAACACACAAACACAGACCACAACGCATTTGAAAGTTTCAGTTCCATGCACATATAAGGCTATCTTGATCGAAGATCGGACAATACGAATGACCGACCAGCTTGGTCTTATCGGCAATCTAATAGAATATAACACATTGACCACAACCCATCTCGTGTAATGTGGCCGACAATGTTTCGCACGGACCGGGGGAAACCGACCTTATCGGCCCATCAGTAACAACAAATTAAAGGGGCCAGTGGGAGAAAGGGGCTAAGTCTCCTTTGGACTTAGCCCCCTTCTTCCACTGGCCCCTTTAATTAGCACAATTATGATGATTACATTATTTATGACACGCAGTCGCCACTGGTGTTACTTCCTATTATTAGATACAATTACACGGATACGCAGGAATTAATTAACCTTTTGGCTTTCCGGCGTATGGAAATTGTAGGGGTCAATGGAATAAAGGGGCTAACTCCATGAGGGGCTTGAAGGGGTCAGCGGAATAAGGGGGATAACTCCTTCATGGAGTTAGCCTTCTTATTCCACTGACTTCTTAAATGTTAAAACACTTTGTTACCGGTTTCTAAGATTTACATGAAAGTATCAAATATGAAACTCCATGAGGAAACTTGTGTGTTTTATGACCAGCTTCACTGATTACTGATAATGTTAAAAATTCAATAAGACCCATATTGTCATCGCATAGCATATGTGTGAGGATTTTTGAATCTGTGTAACCCGGAGTCTGTCGAACAGATGGAGATATGTCAGGCATTGTGCGCTCGTTCAAACGGAACCATGGTATAAACGCTCCGAAGACAAACTCCGGTGGACGACTCGGAACTGGGACCCAGTAACTGGGCCATTCTAAAAGAGATTACCCCACCCACCGTTGTTGAAATATTATATATGGTATCGAAGTACGGAAATGGGTGGGTGTGGTATTTTTTCTCGAATGGGTCATTTACTGGGTGCCAGGTCCGATTCCGCCACCTGTGAAGAAAAAATGCACCATATATACAACCTTATATGTGGGTGTGACTGGGGAAATGGGGTTTATTGGCGTTGCGACCAGTGTAAATCCAGATCAGCCTGTGCATCCGCAGGCAACAGGAGTGTGCTATTTGATCAGGGGCTACACTGGTCAAAAATATCATAAAATCAGTGGCATAGACAGCATAGTGGCATAGACAGCCGCTATCCGGGTTTACCCTATACAACCCGATACTAGAAACAGACATATTCGTGCTTCAAGTATGAGACTGGATAGAGTTTATATTGTCGTCAGCTATTTTATTATGGGTAAATGGTTTGTCTGGACAGGATTCGTCATGCCATCTCCCTCACCCAACCCATATACGTGGCTGTGACTGGAGAAATGAGGCTCGTGGTTTGTGTGACCTGTTTAGATCCTGATCAAATAGCACACTCCTGTAGCCTGATAACAATATTTATCCCGTCAACACAGGGCGTATGTGCCGTGAAACACGGTGCCGTGAAACATTTTGGATATCCTGTCAATACGACCTACTCACTGCGTATGAATATGTGCGGTTTCTGGGGTTATTTCTTTGCATTTTAAAGCCATGACGGGATAAATAGAATAGTAGGTTAGTACCGTGATTGGATGAAATATCTGGCGCGGCACGGAAACGGGATGTGCTCGGCAGAGCCTCGCCCATCCCGTTTCCTGAGCCTTGCCAGATATTTTTTCCCATTCACGGTACTAACCTACTATTCTCTATCTATTGTCCTTATTTCTGAACCAAAGTATATGTTGTGACCACTCATTTGAACCGTCTCGGCGAGACGGTTCAAATGAGTGGTCACAACATATACTTCTGATGAGAAATAAATAAATTCTTGAGAGTTGCCGGATATTTTTTCCCATTCACGGCACTAACCTACTATTCTATATGTATTGCTTGTAAGTAGAAGCATACGTGCAGATCCTGATACTTTGTACAGGCTGATCTGTAAATACACTGGTCGCAAAACCCATAAACATCATTACTCCAGTCACAGCCACACATTTGCTTTGATAAGTAAACTAAATACATGTTTGATGAAAGAAAGAAAACCTGTTATCTACAATATATATTTACGTCGATTATATATATTATGTACATGTAAACGACCGTCTATGACGGTATTAGTTTGCTGTGCTAAAATGGGCATATAGAGAATAGTAGGTTAGTGCCATGAATGGGAAAACATATCTGGCAAGGCCGCGCCAGATATTTTTTTCCATTCACGGCACTAACCTAGCTAGTATTCTATTTATCCCGTCAACACATACAAATGGCTTTAAAATGCAAAATAATAACCCCATGCAGCCACCGCACATATTCATACGCAGTGATTATGTCGTATTGACAGGATATCAAAAATGTTTCACTGCATCGTGTTTCACGGCACATACGCACTGTGGTGGTGGGATAAAATATGTTATTAGGTCAGTGGGCTGAACACAGTTTTCTGATGCAATGACCATTATGACCCCTACTAAAACACCAATTGAAGACCCACTGGACAGACTTACATAAGTGTTATAGTCAGATCATAAACAGGAAATCGATGTTGACACTTCTTAAAGGGAGAAACTAGAGCTACATTAACTGGTAGGGTAAATCCAACTTGACATAGTATTGAATGATAAGACTTGCCTAATATAAACTTGCTAACGTTAATTGCCCGAAGGCTTGACGATTTTGGACAGGTAATTTGGGAAAACATACCTTAGTTTAAAGCGCAAATAAGACTGGTGCGAAGAAACAAAAATGCATATTGATCATACGCCGCAATGTCGTTTCGCTCAACAGAATTAAGTGACTATCGTTTGACGCCAATATAGGTATTTGTTAACATACGCACTTCTTAGGATATGTTTTGTGACATATAGTTTATACCGTAGTTAGTGTGATTTTGTTATGGGAAGAGATCTAGTCGTCATGTCATGACAGATAACGAGGTATTTCGGCCGCCTCCTGAGAAAATAGACCGTACTGCATTTGAAAGAAATGTAGATCAATTCATGCCCATGTTGAATTACAATCTACGGCGGAAAAGGGGCTATATCGACTGACATACCAGCAGCGTAGGCCCAGATCAGACTGCGCAGATGCGCAGTCTGATCTGGGCCTACGCTGTTTGTAGAATTCATAAAGTCCATTTTAACAACCAACGAACAATATTACGGCATGTAGACTTATGTACACGAACCACCGAGAGAACCAAATACCCACTCCACAGCTGTGTTCAATGATTGGTAAATGGATCGTCAACAGCACTGTGTTGGGAACCGGTGAAAAAAGACACCGAGACATTTGTAACCAGTGTAATTTCTGACCATATCCCACAATTGCCCCATGATTGAGACAATTGCACTCACTCTCCTTGCCCGAATACGCATACTAATGTCACTTAATAAGGATATAGATTTCGCGAAGAGCATAGACCCTTAAAATGCGTGCCCGCAACGATATGACTTTAGGCTGGTGTTGGATGTCATAATGGCCACAGTGTCAGCCCGGGTTCATTCGTAGACAATCTGGTTCTTATCGCCATCACCATGTTCATGTATTCGCACATATTATTCACGCTGTATGATTTGAGACATGGGGCTAATGCGTTTTGCGAGCAGCGTAGATCCAGATAAGGCTTTGTACCAAGCACAATCTGATCCGGATCGGCACTGTTCGCCATTCCACGAATGAAACACCCAGCCTGTTTGTAAGAAGCAAAATACATCAAGCGGGAGTTTGCTATTTGATAGCTGCACTAGCAACGAATCCCATAAGCCTCATGCCTTCAGACACGGCCACATATGAGACAATTCATAACAAAAACCTGGTTTTGACAGCACATGAGAATCGTCTCCAGTGGAGACGATTCTCATGTGCTGTCAAAACCATTTTTTTGTTAAATGCTATTTCGCGATTTTTCATGAAATATATACAGAAATGTGATACTTTAGTAATCTTTCGACGTGATTTACGGAAAATATCGTACATTTTGTGAATATTTTTCCCGAGATATCGCACATGTTTTTAGGTACAAATATATGTGTTTGGAGAATTAGTGCTTATGACAGGTGTGGCAAGTCTAGGTCTGATCTGCAGTTGTGACAAGAGAAATGGCGTTATATTATCTATGGTCAGTTATAACTCCTGATCCTTATCTCAGACTGGAGGAGAGGTGTTGTGACATTTGTTGCCAGTCGAATGCCTGATAATTATGTGAGGAAATATATTTCATTTGTGGCTAGTCCAGCTTCTGTAGCCTATTTCACCAACATTGTAAAGTATACTTATCTAGCAAAGTATACTTTGAGGGAGAAATGTTCAATTTAAGGATACATTTTTGTAATGTAATGTAATAAATTCAGTATAATAATTCTGCATACTTTTAGCCATCAAATATATTATGCAGTCGGTAGTTCTATATGCAGTAATGCATTTCGGGAAAAATAAATGATTACTCCCTCAAACAATACTTTGCTAGAAAAGTATGCTTTGCAGTGTTGGTGAAATCGGCTACTGATCTGGACGTGTGACTGGAGAAATGGGGCTTGTTTGTGTCCAGTCTATCACGTGTTCATTATCTCTGCAACGGTAAGTCAGATTGACTTCAAACTTTATATACTTTCTTATGATTATCGATATTTTCATCCCATACCACCACACCCATGCAGCCATCATGTCCAAGGTCAAATTACTTTGTGTTAATTGTTTTTAAATAGGTGTGTTAACGGCGGCCGGGGGTATACGTGAGCCCCGGCTCACTTTCTCTAGTTGTAGAAATCATGAGGGGCGGGGGGTTTGTCCAACTTGCAAAAATGATGAAGGGGATTATGTCCAACCTGTTAAAACCGAGAAGTGTGTTATGTCCACCTTGTTAAAAACAAGAAGGGGGTTATGTCCACCTTGTAAAAGCGACGAAGTAGGTTTTGTCCACCCTGTAAAAATCATGTTATGTGGTCTACGGATGATCCACATTCAAGTTTAATTTGATTTGCGGATCATATATTTTAAAATTCCGAATGAAATAATTGCAGAAATAGGAATATGATTGGTTCCACCAGTGTGCGTCATCCAATCAGAGTGTGCCATGTTTCATATCCAGTAAATGACGCGTTTGTCATGCTTCTACCAAACAGTAGATACCATTTTCAAACTGCAGATCAGGAAACAGACTGGACCCAAATACTGTACGCCCCAATTCTCCTGTTACAGCCACATTTTCCGACGGGGTTTCATATACAAAATACATATGTTCTTGCCTGCTTCACACAGTAACTGAAAGGGTCGGTGGAAGAAGAGGGCTAAGTCCCGTAAGGGACTTAGCCCCCTTCTTCCACTGACCCCTTCATCAACGATGTTGCCGCACTTTTCAATTGACACATTCGATTGTATAGCACTTCTTCAATATATAGTCAAATCCCATGAAGAGAATGTATATACAGCCAGTAGCACACACACCTCTTGATACGCAGACAGTTAATGACATTCATTTGTTTTCCTGAGAGCTGTTGATCTTTATTGCAGCCATAATCAGGCTCCGTTGATTGGTCAGCGGGCGGCGTGGATTGGCCTTAGATTGGTTGCGACAGGAAATGTCTGACAACAGTACGACTACTTACTCGGGGGGCAAATAATTACGTTAGCTGGGGGCCCGTTTCACTACACTTCGCATGACTAAAATGTTCATAAGGGCAAATTTTTGATTGTCTGTAAATTTAAATTGCTGGATTTATATGTATTGAGCATAGGCTGCATATGCAGCCTATGCTCAATAAATGTAAATCCAATAATTATTTACAAGAAAACATTGTTAATGTGAAATTTACAGACTATCATAATTATGCACTTACGAACATTTTATTCGTATGAAATTTGGTGAAACGGGCCCCAGGATATTTAGTATCACTGGTGTGGATAGGTATTTCAATAAGCTGTATCATTAAAATATAGGTTTCATCATAGTTAATAAATATATTTCTGCTATGAAACACTGGCAGTGGCTCAAACGGTCGCAGCTATATCTGGGAATACGTCACGTGACAGACAACAACACAAACAATTGTGATTAAAATACGTCAAAGGTGCATTAACATGCTAATGAAGGAGATTAGCTCATCAATAGATCAGGCGTTCCAAGTAAACTGGAAACATACTCGATGGCCTAAACGATATGTATTGCATTGGAACCTCTCTAAACCGGACAACAAGCACAAATATGTAATCTTATTTTTGATGAGTTTCTTGGTCATTTATCTCAGGCGATAATGTCAGTTCGTGATCAATTAGCACACAACTATGGCTCAGAAAGATCAAATGCCTGATGTACAGTTAAACCTCTCTAAGCCGGACACCCTGGGGACCTCCCAGGGTGTCCGGTTTAGAGAGGTTTTTACTGTATTGGTTGATGGACTACTTTTGAGTACAGCTCGCATGGATATTTCCTTGATTTAGTGTGATTAAACCGTCTGGCCAGATGTGGTGTCCACCATTTGGCCCGTCGTCAGACCTAATACCATATACCGAGTCCCCGCGGCGATACCCCTCTAACAGACAGTCGGCAACATGGGGGACGCCTGCGTGTAGAGGTGGTATTGTTATCGAATGTAGGTCAAAACATCATTGGGCATAACCCCCTTCGTGTGAAAATGACAACATGGACAAAACCCTCTTCATGATTTGTACAGGGAGGACATAACCCTCATCATTATTTTTACAGGGTGGACAAAACCCCCTTCATTAATTCCCGGGATGAATAAAACATTTGTTTGCTGTTTATTATTATTGATGATATTATTTTACTAAAATTAAAAATAATCATAATATACAACAAACAAATATTCATATATTGGCTAATGACAAGATGCAGTTTGGGCACTTTATTTTTCCAACATGTACAGAAAAGAACAGAACAGGGCATATACTAATACCAGGTTTCACAAATTTATTCCAACACATAATTCAAATGAAGGGTGTTATGTCCATGTTGTCATTTTCACACGAAGGGGGTTATGGTCAAGGGGGTTTTGTCCGGATACCATTGTTATCATATGTGGCTGTGACTGGAGAAATGGGGCTTATTGGTTTTGCGATCAGTGTAGATCCAGATCAGCATGTGCATCCGCACAGTAATTTCATGAAATACGTTTACAACATTTACAATAGTTTTCATAATAGCGTCACCAAGGTGAATGATCACGTGGTTACAACAATAACAACACAATTACCGAGACCACTACATTCAGCTTAATAAGACGCTTCGATGCGCTATATTTTATAAAAATCCGTTACATAATAAGGACAAAATAAATAAATACGTACTTTGAATCGGAGGGCTTCTGGAAGTTTCAGTACTTGTTGTTGTTGTTGTAACCACGTGATCATACACATTGGTCACAACTTTACAAAGCTCATGCATATGTTCGGAAAACACACATTTGTACATGCTTTTCAAGATCGACATCGGCTAAATATAGCGACATCATTGTTTCTTATGAAAGCAGTAAACTTGTTTAATAAATATCATATTAAATCCCCACTCTGTAAGATCCTATGAAAATACATCTGGTTCATAAGAATATGACCCAGCTATACATGATTGGACAGTTGATAATTGTTTACGAGCACACAATCTGTGGGGAAGATTCCTTTTGCAATAGACGGACTGAACGCGGGAATCTTACAGAAGCAAGAACAAGAACAACAATGAGTTAAAAATAGAGTTTTTGAAACCCGCAATATTGTATTCGTGCACCAAACCATGGAGTGAATAATCGAGGATGGCAAAATATGTGCTGCGACCGACATTAGCTCGTTTGCATACAAGCTGGAAGACCTCAAATTTGGATGCTGGTTGTACAATTCATCGCTAGCGCTCGAATACTAATATAGAGAATAGTAGGTTAGTGCCGTGAATGGGAAAAAATATCCGGCAAGGCTCAAGAATTTCTTTATTTCTCATCAGAAGTATATGTTGTGACCACTCATTTGAACCGCCGAGACGGTTCAAATGAGTGGTCACAACATATACTTTGGTTCAGAAATAATGAAAATAGATAGAGAATAGTAGGTTAGTGCCGTGAATGGGAAAAAATATCTGGCAAGGCTCAGGAAACGGGATGGGCGAGGCTCTACCGAGAACATCCCGTTTCCGTGCCGCGCCAGATATTTTTTCCCATTCACGGCACTCACCTACTATTCTATTTATCCCGTCAACACCTACAAATGGCAGTAACATGCAAAAATAGTATTGACTGGATATCAAAAATGTTTCACGGCACCGTGTTTCACGGCACATACGCACTGTGTTGACGAGATAAAACAACATCCAGGGTCAGCGCAGATTCGTAGTTTCTTGCACCAAAGAAATATGTTTATGCCAAAATGAGCTACTTTTGCTGGAGTTACTAAGCATGCCTTATCGACTATATATATATATATATATCATATTTATCAGCCATAACAGATTCCTACGGAGCCCCGCAAGGGACATGGATTTTCTATTATTAAGTCGTTCCCACGAATAACAATTTGTTCCCACGATATAACAATTCGTTCCATCGACTTAACAATTCGTTCCCACGAAATCACAATTCGTTCCCTCAGTTTAACCATTCGTTCCCTCGAATTATCAATTCGTTCCCACGAATTAACAATTCGTTCCCCTGGGAACGAATTGTTATTTCGTGGTAACGAATTGTTAACTTGAAGGAACGAATTGTTATTTCGTGGGAATGAATTAATAATAAATAAAAAATTATACGTCCCCTGCGGGGCTCCGTAGATTCCCGTTGCCGATACATGTTATTAATCCCAACCTTACGATGAGTATATGACAAGATTACGCGATGCTATCATTAACGAACCAACGGTGTTTCAAAACCCACAAGGACGAACAGTAGAAAACCAACAACTAACTATAGCATACAGTGGGGTCAGCGTGTAAGTGCACACACGAACGAACACGACAGGTTGGTTCCAACCTGTCGTGTTCGTTCGTGTGTGCACTCACACGCTGACCCCACTGTATGTTGTGATTTCATTGCTGGCAGCATCTGCATAAAGACTTATTGGACACATATATATGATTTATTGTGTAAGTAGTTGTCGTTTTATGAGTAGGTTTTTTATTAGATTTCCATAGACTTTACATGGGGCCACAAGAAGGACACAACAACCTTAACTGTTAGGGATTCTTTCCAGAATACTGTAAGACGTGATGTGCATCTAGACTGAGTTATAAGTATGTCACATGATCAATATATTTGTAACAACTCATCCAACTTGAATAAAATGTGGCACATGCATTCATTGACGTCATTTGCATTCTCGTTCTGTTCATGGCATCGATACAGTGTACAACGTCATAATAGACGGCCCGGCCCGCCAGGGCAAGAACAAAACATTTGATGGCATTGTGAAACTTTCGTTATTTTTGTTGTTCTCGAAACTAAATATTATCCAGTACTTTCAGCACTTTGACTGACATGGACGTCGTGTGACCAACGGTTGAGAAAAGGCTCCTTATGACGTTTGCGACCAGCGTAGCCCCATATCAGACTGCACTATCACGATTGCACCGTGTGATCTGTGACTACGCTGTTCGCCAATCATTCAAGGATGAAGCATCGTTAGCATTCGGAAAAGAAAATTAACCCTTCTATGTGGCTGTGTAAGATTATTAATACAATGATCGCCACAAATGCCATAATGTACTTTTTGTTACCTGACTGGCACAGTAGCTTATTTCACCAACATTGCAAAGTATACTTATCTAGCAAAGTATACTTTGAGGGAGAAATTTTCGATTTAAGGAAAATATTATTAATTTTTATTATATTGAATTTATTCCATTATCACAGCCATTTTGGCTGTGATAGTGTAATAAATTCAGTATAATAATTCTGCATACTTTCAATCATCAAATATATGCAGTGGCTAGTTCTATGTGAAATAATGCATTTCGGGGAAAATAAATGATTACTCCCTCAAAGTATACTTAGCTAGATAAGTATACTTTGCAATGTTGGTGAAATCGGCTACAGATTGTACCCAGTTCGCTATTCTTAGGCGTCTGTGCTGATTATAGAGATAGCGTGATGTAGGCAAATTGGTTGAAGTAGCAACGTATTAGTATCAGCCAATTCTGCTTCCTCATCATTATATGTGCCTGTGACTAGAGAAATGTGGCTGGTGGCATTTGGGACCAGTCTAGATCCTTATGTTCTAGTACACTCGTGATAAGTAGATGTAAATGTAAAAATGTAAAAGCTTTGAGTTAACGACGACACTGGCTCGATGACATTGCATGTCGGGGCCGACTAAAACAGTTTTAACCGTAATGGATAGGGACTTGAACATTGGTGTGTGCCTTCCTTATGGTGTGTAGATGCGCAAAGTGACTTTAGATATTTAATTCGACCCCCAATCATGGATTATCTCCTCCTGTATGACTCAGAATTTCCCAATGTTGCCTTGTAAGAAGTATAACTTTTTCACTGTAATAGCTAGGGACTTAAAACTTGGTATGTGTCTTCGTTATGGTGTGTAGATGCGCCGAGTGAATATCGATTTTTTATGCGGTCCCCGATCATGGAATATTTCCCCCATTTTTTACTTAGCATTTGGGAAAAGTGGGTATATTGCGATGGCGTGCCATCGACTGTGCTCTATTTTATTTCTAATGAATTAATTATTCTCTTTTAATCTGTACTGCAGTCGTTATACTACATGTATATTACATTACTGTTCATGGTATCCCTTCTTATGGAAGCGTCCTGGTGCCAATGCTATAATATTGTTATCTCCTAATTAGGAGATACTAACTCCTAATTAGTAGGCATTAAGTCTTAATTATGAGATAGTAATTCCTAATTAGGAGATACTGCGTCATAATTATGAGTTACTAAGTCCTAATTAGGAGATTGTATCTCCTAATTAGGATATAACAACTCCTAATTATGAGATATAAGTCCTAATTAGGAGATAGTACGTCCTAATTAGGAGATAATAAGTCCCAATTGGGAGATATATCTCATAATTAGGAGTTACTATCTCCTAATTAGGACTTAGTATCTCATAATTAGGAATTATTATCTCCTAATTAGGAGATAAACATATTATAGCATTGGCACCAGGACGCTTCCATACCTTCATCATATGATGTATCTTAATCTGTGATTGTATTTCATTGTCTTCTATTCTATATCCGTGCCATGCTCTGCTCTGCTCTGTTCTGCTCTACTCTGCTGTATTATATTCCGTCCAATTCAGTCATATGTTACTGACTGAACGACTGAGTGTCAAGTCAGCATAATCTATAACGGCACTAACAGCACAGTAGTATACAGTTGTATACATGACATTTAACTGTAACAGCCTGTGCAGCAGCTGCCGTAGATATAGAGACTAGTAGGTTAGTGCCGTGAATGGGAAAACATATCTGGCAAGGCTTAGGAAACGGGATGGGCGAGGCTCTGCCGAGTCCATACCCTTTCCGTGCCGCGCCAAATATTTTTCCCATTCACGGCACTAACCTACTATTCTATTTATCCCTACAAATAGCTTTAAAATCAAAAAAAAACATAACCCCAGCCGCATCCTCAAAATCGGAGAATCTAACAGCACATATGCATACGCAATGATTAGGTCGTATTGACAGGACATGAAAAATGTTTCACGGCACCGTGTTACACGGCATACGCACTGTGTTGACGGGATAAAATCCATACACGCACGTACGCATTGTTCACCACTGCCCGCGCTAATCTTAAAAGTATTTGTCAATGTCCTTATTTCAAAATACATGTGATTGAGTATTGTGCTTGAAATTAGGCTCAGGCTCAGACAATCAAATTCTACGAGTTGACATTGCAAATAGATTTTCAGAAATGTTTTGCTTGAAATCAAGCAGCTTCATTGGCTGAGTCTGAGCTGTGCTACAGCTCAGGCTCAGATAATAAAAGTGTTTGAATGCGATTTGGCATGCAATACTACATACGCTGGCAGTAACTCCGTAACTCCGTACCGTCCACAATATAAGATAATTTTGAGTACGAGAGTCGCGTGCTATGGTGAAATATTGGCAAGATTGGCTCACCTGATAGTCTACCTGTTTCTGACATTATCTGGCGCGTGATGCACGAAGTCACGGAGCTCGTGTCTGAAGTGACGCCGTTAATCATATGGCCAGTGAGCGAGTTTAACAGCGATTAGATATGTACACATCCGCATGCGTTTATCTTGTCCAGATTGTCCACGCTTCTGAACACATATTGGCGTATAATCTAGATTCAAGGTAAATGCACGTTTTCCACTTTATAGGCAACATATTGATATATAACGCCACACTGAAGTTAACGGTACAGATTTGCTGAAAATGGTTTCCATTTCGCGCACTAAAATGCAGCTATAATCCGCTGGACGGTCACAGTATTATGTATGCAGAGACAATATGCGGCTTCAAACAGCGCTCCAGTACTTCTCACCATCTCTCTCCCGTTGCATCATATGCCGAACACGGTGGGCTTTTTCACTAAACTTCGTACGACTAAAGTGTTCGTAAGTGCAAACTTATTTATGTTTTGTTGTACAAAATTATTGGATTTACATTTATTGAGCATAGGCTGCATATGCAGCCTATGCTCAATAAATGTAAATCCATCAATTGCAATTTCCAGACGATCCTAAATGTGCACTTACGAACATTTTAGTCGTACGAAGTTTAGTGAAACGAGCCCCCAGGCCTTGCAACGTACTCATCCAGATCCAGATCCAGATCAAGATGTTTTGGGATCATTTTACAAGTCGGAACATGTATGTCATGTCAGGCGGTTTCAATTCCAGCCGCTGACTGTTTGTGCCACAACAAGGGTTGCCGCAGGAAATGGAATTTATCTTTCTTAAAACTGAATAAACCTATATTTTAATTAGTGAACATCCAGAGCAGAATGGGTACATGTTATGGGAAATAGGTCCCACAATATTCATACGACAAATGAATGTAGCAGAGAATGGCAAAATGAATGGTAATTAGTTATTTTATGTAAGAACTAGAAATGTGGCCTGTCGGCACACGAATGCCACCCGCTGGCAGCCAAAGAAAACGAGGCATATTTGATTATAAGCCATTTAACCGAGCGTTAAGGTTTCTAACGCACCAAGTATGTGACCTTGGCCCTGGGCTTAGCTGGGACGGGACGAATGTGGATTTGTCACAGGCTGGCAGAGGACCATTGTAGCAATGCGTGTGTGAAATGTGAAGCAGATCCGAGCAAGATTTCGGGACGTACGGACGGACGGACGTACGGACGCCGGTAACACTATATGCCCGCCTCACTATTCGGTGGCGGGGGCATAAAAATCAATGGTAGTGACCCACCTACAAAGATAATGAAGATACGCATCTCAAAAGGCTATAATCTAAGGACCCATATACAGCCCAGGCTAAATGGTCCAAGTCTATATTATATGTGAAGTCCACAATACAATTGGCTACACAAGTACAGTCTACTATAAAGGATATAAATACATTTAGTTCATTAATTTCCAATGACAAAGACTTTGCCCGAGGCAGGCAACTACTACATTGTATACACACGAGGAATGGGGCTTATGGCAATTTTGTAGCCTATTTCATCAACATTGCAAAGTGTACTTATCTGGAAAAGTATACTTTGAAGGAGAAATTTTCAATTTTAGAATAAATTTATTAATTTTTATTATACTGAATTTATTACATTATCACAGCCATTTTGGCTGTGATAATGTAATCAATTCAGTATAATAATTCTGCATACTTTTAATCATCACATATATGCGGTCGTTAGTTCTATATTGTCCGATTAGCGCAATCGGTAACGAGCTCGCTTCTCACCAATGCGGCCCCGGGTTCGATCCTCGGCCGGGGCAGTATGTGACGTGGTATGGTGGTCGCCAGATCGGACAAGTGGGTTCCCTCCGGGTACTCCGGTTTCCTCCCACATTAATGACTGCCCTTGCGCCAACGAACGCATTTGTATAAGTGCTGTCGCGCTTGTTTGTAATCGTTGTAAAACAAATAAAGTTTAAACATTTTTATATGACATAATGCAGTTCAGAAAGATATAAACGATTACTCCCTCAAAGTATACTTTGCTAGAAAAGTATACTTTGCAATGTTGGTGAAATAGACTACTGGTCAGTGTAGTTTTCAATCCTCTAGCACATTCCTGTAGTCTGATATAAGTAGTATACCGTTTGTTAGAAGTCATGTGATTAACTGATTGAATGACAACAGTGTATGACCTGATCACACTGCGCGGATGCGCAGGATGATCCTGGAGTACACTGGTCGCATAACTCATAATCCCAACTTCTCCAGTCACAGACACATGTAAAATTATATATGGATATCTATTTAACATTAATTAACGTATATCGATTATCGATCCATATGCTGTGAGATAGACCGATTGACCTAGTTACCTATGCGCTCGATTGTGCCGCTGGACATGAGGGACAGGGGAGATAAGCCATGATAACGGAAACATCCGTTAATACCATCCATGTCTGATGATCAATGCGTGTCTTTTCGCTTCATAGACGGACTGCACATGACTTATAATAATCAAAGGTATTTTTTATTTGACGAAGCTCCAACGAGTTTGTGTATTACTCAACCGTATTTGCATTGACCGTGTAAGACAATGTATAAAAATGTATTAAAATTATATTACAGTAAAACCGCTCTAAACCGCACACGCAGGCAGTCTGTGTATCCTTAAGTTTATGGGTTTCATTGGTGTATATGTATGATGTTAATACCTGTTCAAGTTCACAAAGCACAGCCGTGTACCTTGGCATAGTCATTTGTCCGATTTACAGTGGAACATCTCGAAACCGGACATCCTGGGGACCTCCCAGGGTGTCCGGTTTAGAGAGGTTCCATTGTGCACTAGAAACTCGGCATAACCTTGTTTTTTTTATAAAACAGTAAACTCGTTCAATAAATATTGAATCCTCTATATGGGGCTGTGACTGAAGAAATGGGGTTTATGGGATTTGTGACCGGTGTAGTTCCTGATCAAATAGCACACTCCTGTATCCTGATAACGATCTATATTGTTTGTTACAAGCATGACGGGTGTTTCATTGATGAAATGGCGAACAGAGCAGATCCTGATCAGACTGTGCGGATGCACAGGCTGATCTGGATCTACACTTGTCGCCAAACTCATAGGCTCCATTTCTCCGGTCACGACCACATATACTATACTTTCTTATATATAATATGGTCAGGTGGGATATATCTTTGTATTGATGTCTAAATCATATATTTATCCCTGTATTTATCTCGGCAGAGCCTCGCCCATCCCGTTTCCAAAGCCTTGCCAGATATTTTTCCCATTCACGGCACTAACCTACTATTCTATATTTCTACGTAGTTCCATCCAGTTTACTTCAATTATCATACGGTGTAACCCGTCTTAACCGGGCACTCGGGAAAATATTAATGTTTAACCTAGATGCGTTTCGCTGTTATTTATCTCTGATTACAATGACTTTTCATGATTGCAAAACAATAGAATGTCCCATGAAGTGCTAACATTTCTGATTTACTGTGGTACATCTACAAACCGGACACCCTGAGGACCTCTCAGGGTGTCCGGTTTGGAACGGTTGCACTGTATCAATCATATCCAAGTGTATATATGCATGTACATGTGTCACATGACTAGCAATGTCCACGGTTTCTGTGACGATTCAAATTCACAATGTATACTGTTGTTGAGAAATCAGAAATTCATGGAACTACCGTGTGAATAATCGAACTAACTAGTGAATTATCCGAAGAAAATTCGAAATATATCACATGTCCCTTTTTTGTCAAGAGTCGCCCATTTTAGCATTACTGTCAAACCATTTATTGTCTCACGAGACATATGACACACGCCATGTGATGTGTACCTTCGGACATCTGCGTATTTCATTACATACGTTTACAAAATTTACAATATTTTTCATAAATAAACTCAAAAGTTGACAAAATTTCAGAGTACTTGCGGAATACCATTACCATTCCGTATGCACTCTGAATATTTTGTCAACTTTTGACGCCATTTACGGAAGACATTGTCAATTTCGTAAACGTATTTCATGAAATTACGCAGATGGCCGAAGGTACAAAATCACATGGCGTGCATATGTAGGTTAACGATCTCGATGTAATGACGTGAGAACATCTTCGGAATTACATGTGACCATCAACAACAGAAAATAATATATATACGAGCATAGTAGATCTAAATGCGCAATACCTGCATGTACACCATTTACTTACAAAAATGAAAGATGCCAGACCGCCAAACATTATTAAAATTCTTAACTTTATTTGTTTACAATGATTACACACACGCAACATATCATTTACACTCGTTCTTTCCGTAGCGAAGATGGAGGCGCAATGGAGGCCCTTCCTGTATAAAGAAACCGGAGTACCCGGAGACAAACCGCGTGTCCGATCCGAGAATCTAACCCGGGCCTCATTGGTGCGATGCCCGCTCGTTACAAATTGCGCTGACCGAGTAACCGCAAAACTAACGTTATGTATGAATATGCAGGCACGTAATTTAGTTTAATCATATTTAATTGCTGCTGTTATTTGCACACGTAAACTATGATACTTACAATAGATACAAAAGAATACAGAAAAAAAACGTCATCACAATTTAGCAGTCTATGCTTTATGAAACCTGAAGACAAAAGAAAATTGGACTTGGAAACTTGAGACTTAGAACATGAAATATTTTCCGGCAGCGACATGGAAAGCTGGAAAACATAACCACCGTAATATGCAGTACTTAAACATGTACTTGTACTTGTACAGGTAATATATGGGATTTAGTACTAAGCCCATTTACCCGGCCTTAAATGACCTTAGCTGTTGATAGGCCGTTAAACGCCAACAAACAAACAAACAAACCACCGTATATGGAAACTTCGTCAGATCACAACTACTCGCATGCCTATCAATTATCCACGTACTATTTTCCAGTGGACGAGGCCATACGAAACAATTCTCATGTGTGTACATGTATATATGTGGCTGTGACAGGATAAATGAGGCTTATGTGTTTTGCGACCAGCACAGATCCAGATCAGCCTGTGCATCCGCACAGTCTGATCAGGATCTGCACTGATCGACATTCCATCAATGAAACATCAGGCTTGTAACAAATATAATAAATCGCTATCAGGCTCCGGGAATGTGCTATTGGATTGGGAGTTACACTGGTCACAAATCTCATAAGCCTTATTTCTCCAGCCACATATATTAACATAGTCTGTAACAGGAGAAATGTGGTTTTGCGACCAACATAGATCCAGATCAGCATGTGCATCCGCACAGTCTGATCAGAATCTGCACTGTACGCAATTCCATCAATGAAGCACGCGTCATACTTCAAAGAAATAATATAGATCAGGCATACATGAGTGTGCTGTAGATCAGGAGCTACACTGGTCACAAATTCCATAAGCCCCATTTCTCCAGTCACAGCCACATATATGTATAAGATATACACACGGTTTATGTACTGACAAGCCTAGAGGCTATAACTGGATCTCCAGTCGAAAAACCGGCCTTATAACATATGCGGCCAACGCAGTCCCAGATCAGCGCAGTCTGACCAGGGACTACACCGTTCGCCATTGAATCGCTGAAGTAGCATATATACTGCCGTTTGATGACTTAATCATATTCTGACCAGAGTCTACAGTTGTGGAAAATTCCGTAATATGGTCATTATTTTCATTCCTCGGCCAGTACTATGACAATATGTCGACACAAGTTGTAAATGTGTGCACATTTCATCTGTAATGCAAGAACGACAAATTATACGTGACTGAATGGCGGATATTGTAGTAACATATCAGTGCGCAGAATGTAGGTCAAAAACCTCTTGGACATAACCCCCTTCGTGTGAAAATGACCACATGGACATAACCCCCTTTCATTATATTTACAGGGTGGACGAAACCCCCTTCGTCGTTTTCACAAGGTGGACAGAACCCGCTTCATGTTTTTTTTTAAAATATGGACATAACCCCCTTCTCGGTTTTAACAGGGTGGACATAATCCCCTTCATACTTTTTGCAAGTTGGAGAAGCCACCACCCCCTCATGATTTCTACAATTAAAACCATTAATTTCCGGGAGGAATAAAACATTTTGTTGCTGTTTATTATTACTAATGACATATATTATGTTACTAAACATTCAATCTTAGAATTATACACTTTGGACACCTTATTTTTAAACATGTATTGAAAAGAGCATTTAATTAATTATGACCTAATTGCTGAGAAGATTAAGCCCACACACTTTTAAATTGGTTTTAAATTAAACAGTTGATTAACAGATAAAGCGGGTTGAAAGGATTGTTCAATTACGTAAATTGTTTTGTAAAATTACTTCAAATGATGGTGTGGTGAGGGGGTTATGTCCACCCTCTAGAAATCATGAAGGGCGTTTTTTCCAACTTGCAAAAACAATGAAGGGGTTTTGTCCACCCTGTAAAACAATGAAGGGGGTTATGTCCACCTTGTAAAAACGATGAAGATGGTTTTGTCCACCCTATAAAAAACATGAAAGGGCTTATGTCCATGTAGTCATTTTTACACGGAGGGGGTTATCTCCAAGAGGTTTTTGTCGGGATACCCTGTGCGCATGCTGTTCAGTAAGCTGGGGGCTCGTTTCACTAAACTTCGTACGACTAAAATGTTCGTAAGTGCAAAATTATGATAGTCTGTAAATTTCACATTAACAATGTTTTCTTGAAAACAATTATTGCATTTACATGTATTGAGCATAGGCTGCATATGCAGCCTATGCTCAATAAATGTAAATTCATCAATTGAAATTTTCAGACGATTCTAAATTTGCACTTACGAACATTTTAGTCGTACGAAGTTTAGTGAAACGGCCCCCTGGTTCGCTGGTCTAAATATAACAAGCGGTGCTATGTACCATGAACAGCAGTGTAAACGGTAGACGACACAGTTATGGGACACATTATGCTTGACGCAGTGAATTTACAAAACAGTACGTGTGTCGTTTTTGTAATTATCACACAAATCATATGTGTTTATATTCTTTGCTGTTGTGACTGGAGAAATGTGGCTTAATGAGGGTTTTGCGACCAGTGTAGATCCAGATCAGCCTGCGAATCCGTATCCGCGCAGTCTGATCAGGATCTACACTGTTCGCCATTTAGTCAGTGAAACGCCCTTCATGTTTCTTAAATGTACATGCCCACTCAGTAGACACAAACTGTTCTTTATAGGAATTAAATAGTAAGTGTATACATGTGTCACTATTCCACCAGTTCTAAACATTACAAGTGTCCGCTATACAGATTTAATCATTTAGTAATATTTATTTTACTGATAGTGACTCGCGGCTATGTTAATATACAAATGAGGCATGACATTTTTTAATTATTTATACTAATGCGTCATATGAATTATTTTTTTATTTTCGACAGATTATAAAGTATCATTATTGCATGTCAAAAAATAAATACAAAGAGTACTGTCCGTTAACATTTTAAGGAAACATTGTTATCGCCCCCGATATCAGTGTGGAAATTTACGTCTGATATAAAATGTATAATAATGTCAATCAATACGTGGGGTAATGGTGAAGGTGGCCGGATTAGCTCAGTAGGTAGAGCGTCGGACTGCGGATCGGGAGACACCGGGTTCGATTTCCACCTATGCCACTGCTTCGTGCTTCGTGTTTCGTGTTTCGTGCTTCGTGCTTCGTGCTAGCCTAGTCCTATCGGATGGGGACTTAAATAGTCGGTCCCGACATGCAAGGTAATCGAGCCAGTGCCGTCGTTAAATTAAAGCATTTACATTTTTGGGTCAGTATTTGATATCAGTGTTTAATTAAATCAGTGTGGAAATTTTGTAAACATATTTCATAAAATTACGCAGATGTCCGAAGGTACAAAATCACATGGTGTGTCTCGTGTGTGCTACAGCCTATGCGGATTATAATGTTATCCCCATTTCAAGGAACACTCGGTTTGACTTATGACACACGCTAGCCTTGAATAGCCGTACATCCAAAGTCCAATCCTATATGTTATGTATCATGTACGTAAGAAATGGTACCATTAATTTAAACAGCTGGGGGCCGTTTCACTAAAAGTGTTCGTAAGTTAAACATTATAACAGTCTGTAAATGTCACATTAACAACGTTTTCTTGTAAACAATTATTGGATTTACATTTATTGAGCATAGGCTGCATATGCAGCCTATGCTCAATAAATGTAAATCCATCAATTGAAATTTCCAGACGATCCTAATTTTGCACTTACGAACATTTTAGTCGTACGAAGTTTAGTGAAACGGAGAAAGATCCATGCAAAGCCGCCGACGTTCGAGTTGCGAAGCAGATGGTTATACAGTGAAACCTCTCTAAACCGGACAGTCTGTACATTTCTTTATTGGTAAATTTGCGGCGTTATTTATCTCCGATGGTAATGTATGTTCGTAATCGCAAAGCATGAATGCATGTCTTGGAGTGGTCATATGCCTGATTTACAATGGAACCTCTCTAAACCGGACACCCTGGGGACCTCCCAGGGTGTCTGATTTAGAGAGGTTCCACTGTACTATAAGTTAGATAAGTGTTCAAACCTTATATGCGACGTAGGTTGCCCTTGAATTTAAAAGAACACAAACACGGCCTTCTTTGTGTTATCTGTGCATTATCATATGTCGCTGTGCGCTGGGAAATTGGGCTGATGGGATTTGTGACCAGTGTAGATCCTGATCAAATAGAACACTCCTGTAGCCTGATAACTATATAAGCATGATCGGTGTTTCGATGACGGTATGGCGAACAGTGTAGATCCAGATCAGCCTGTGCGGATGCACAGGCTGATCTGGATCTACACTGGTCGCATAACCCATAAGCCGCATTTCTCCAGTCACAGTCATAGCTTATCTCTCGTACTGACAGACACTAATTCGACTTTTGTTGGAGGAAATTTCCACATACATTTTTGCATCAAGGTCATAACGTCATATTTAAAACAGTGAAATTACAACAGTCATACATGGTCGTACTGTACTACGAAACAGTTTAACCCTCACTACGCTGGAGACGGAAATTGTCGTCTGCTGTATTTACATTTTGCCTTAATTCTTAACGACAACAAAACTGTCTTAACAGTCTCCACTGGACAGTTTTCTTTGTCGATAAATATTGAAAATAAAACATTTCCGACGACAATATTGAATTCAGCGTAGCAAGGGTTAAATGCAATTTCCGTTTATTGGGCTCATTCGGTGCATTACGTAACGAATTAATTACAAATTGTGCGACATCGACTTGAAGTAGGCTAGCTGTTTATCTAATAGCCTACGTCAACTCTATCTCGACAATCCAAACTTCATAACAATACGGTGTTTATTGTTTGTTTATTGACTGTTAGACCAGTGTAGCTCATGGCCATCAGGGGTCGTTTCACTAAATTTCGTACGACTGAAATGTTCGTAAGTGCAAACTTATGATAGTCTGTAAATTTCACATTAACATTGTTTTCGTGTAAACAACAGACGATCATACATTTGCACTTACGAATATTTTAGTCGTAAGAAGTTTAGTGAAACGGGCCCCAGGTACAGTAATTCAGTTGTATAGTTGTTGAGGTGTTTGCAATGGAGTGGATGGGTTGTTGTGTTGTGTTAAACAATAAGTATATATATGCCAATATTTATTATAGTAATTTCCAATAACCTCCGAAGGGAAGCACATTTAATGCACATTGTTTTAAAGTCACTCTGTATGTTAATAAAAAAGAGCGACTTTAAAACAATGTATATGTTAATAGTTTGGGGTTTGTCATAACTGGGTGAATGGGGCCCACGGCATCTGTGACCTTTCCAGCCCCTGATCTGTTAGTAGTACATTGTATGTGAGTTTCAGCCCCAGTTACAGTCATAATATGGGTGAACTAATTCAGGGGCGGATCTAGAGGCCCCCCCTCCCCCGTTCAACCACGCAGTTTACATAAATCACAGTTTACCACCAGTTGGAGTCTGAATTTAAATGCCGTAAAACACAGGAAAGTGTATTTCGAAGAGCTCGAAAATAGGACAACCCCCGAGTTGCGAACGGTAGCTCTTGCAATTACTATTGCAAGAGTTACCTTCGCAACAAGACAACCCACCACCCCCACCCCGTTCACCAAATGCTGGATCTGCCCCTGGGTGGGATGCAAAAAAACGTGTCTTTCGTCCATCTTTATTATGAAAGAAACTGACCAAATGTCCTGCAAATTATTCGCAGCATGTGTTTGTGGATGACACATAGACTAATAATTAGTCTAGAGTGGAAAGTGTTTCGCGAAAAATAAGTGCGGGAATTTCACAGCAGTAACAACAACAATGAAAAGTCATGCAGAGCATGATGTTATTAGCCGATCAAATCAGGGTTCAATATATGTCCGCATTTTAGTAGTTACTGAGTATCGGGGGTGGGGTGGGGATGAATGAGCGAGTGAGTATTGGTGTTTAACGGCCTATCAACAGCTAATGTCATTTAAGGCCGGGCCAACGGGTTGTACTATCCCGCATTAAACGGGTCCACGATGAGGAAAATTCCCAAAATCAGAACTCAATATTTCCATGCCACACCAGTCACTTTAGTAGCTCGGCCCCAAAGTAATATGATTTGCCATAAGCTTATTACTTCTTAATGGAGCATAACAGGTTAACGTTGTCACTTGTTGATCCCTTGTTTATCGATTTAAATGGTTTAAATCGACTCGAAGCTTACGTTCAACGGCCGCACAAACTCGATTGAACTGCACGCCTTACAATGATTTAAATACGCAGCGCGTTTAAATAGTCAATTACGTTTTTTTAATGTGCGCACTGGTCATTTAAAAAGGGGCCCATCCGTGATTTTTTTACGCGATGTCGGGCGCAAGACAATCAATAATTTGCGGCATTGACAATAATTAAGGGGGATTGCCGCAATCGCGCGTGCTGGATGCACCCCTGCCATCCCTGCATGATACGTAAACAAATCAAAGTTCGCTATGAAGGGCAATTCTTCGTTTTGATTGGTGGAACATTTTGTGAATATTAACTAGCGTCAAATGACGCGCATACGCGATCCAATGGGATAAACCCGAGATGCTGGGGTTGCTAGTCGGAGGAGATTTTGAGCAGATGTCGATTATAAATTAGCCGAATAAACACATTTTACGCGGTTATACATGGCTGAAACTTGTTCTGTTTAATAAATAAAAGCTTTAAATTAGCCCAATAATCGGCGTATGTTGGCGTATATGGCCATTAGAGCCAACTATGGACTTCAACAACAACAACTTCCGGGTTCAATCTCTTCCGGCGTTCAGCTCATTACGTATTCAAAATTGTGTTATTTGGCTATATTTAAAGTTTTAAACGGAGATAATTGCCAAAAATGCAAACTTTATCGGTTGATGCATTTTGGAAGTGATACAGCAAAATTCGCGTTCGTAGATTACCGAATAGCGGAGAAAAGGGTTGCTACAAACTTTTTCAGAATTCGATGGATGACCAATATATTAGCCGATCTATAAATAGATCGGCTAATAATAACAACTACAACGAGTTAAAATAAACGCGCCCTTAGACTACGAAAACATGTGCAATAACATAAATTTAGCACAACAAAAAGCAAACAAACATTTATCACACTGAAAAGCCGATTAAGCTAAGTCGTTAGAACTATTTTTTATGGTGTAAGACCCATGTTTTTAAAAAGTTCAACCCGCAAAACATGTGCTGCGACCGAGATAAACTCATTTGCATAAAGCTGTAAGACCTCATTTGGATGTTGGCTGTATAATTCTTCGCTAGCGCTCGAATAAAAATAAAATGTATAATTCACAATCTGCGGTATGCGTGAACAAGCATGGGGAACAAAACTGCGCGTCTGATAGAGGATCTGACAATTTACCAGTTTAAACGGTGTACAGTGAATACCTTGATCAATTTGCGCAAGTATGCGAGATGATACGAGTCTACACTGGACGTCGTGCTGAGTGTTAAACAGTGGAGTCTCAGATCAGACAGAGTTAATGCACTGACTGATCTGTAAACAAAGTATACTTTGAGGGAGCCATATAAGATAAATGTATTAAGTTGCATTATACTTAATGTATTACATTATCACAGCCATTTTGTTTTCACTTATACCTTATCAAGGTGCATGATCACGTGGTTATAACAACAACAACAGTGACTGAAAGTGTTGAAATCTTGCCCACTCCAAAGTAAGTATTATTTGATATTTTCCTTAATATGAAACGGATTTTGATGAAATATGGCGCAGCAAACGCGTCTTAATGAGCTGCATTTGGTGTTCCAGGGTGTTTGGCACAGACCTTGTGTCGTTTTTGCGAAGAATCGATTTCCGTGTCGGAGACACGGAAATCAATTATTCGCAAAAACGACAGAAGTTTGGGCGAAAATACAGAGACCTCCAAAATGCAGCTTAACGAGACGTGTTTGATGCGCCATATGTCATCAAAATCCGTTACGTAATAAGAACACTATACAATAATAAGTACTTTGAATCAGATGGATTCTGGAAATTTCAGTACTTGTTGTTGTTGTTAGTACCACGTGATCATACACCTTGCTCATGATGCCGTGTAATACATTGGATTGAATTGAAGTGTTACCTGCCCTTCCTCTAGCTACAATAATTCACCTCCGATATGTTATCTACCTCGCTAGAGGTATGGAGCTGGGTAGCAATTTTATGTCTACCTTCCTCCTGTCTCGTCAGATATACACGGTTTCTTGTAACCCCACTGTTTGGATCATCAATTAACACAATGATTACAACGCTGCATTTATTATTGGGCGAGTTTGTGATGAACTGATTCTATATTTCTGTTCCAATCACGTATTTTTCCAATTTCGTACATATGAGACACGCCGTGCGATTTTGTATCTAAGAACATGTGCGATATTTCATGAAATATATTTACATAAAATGTGATATATTCTGTAATTGACGTCGCTATGAAAATTTCGTCAACTTTCGACGTCATTTACGGAAATTATCGTAAATTTTGTAAATATGTTTCATGAAATATCGCACATGTTCTTAGGCACAAAATCACGTGACGTGTCTCATATGGTATAAAACTGCATATCTCGAACCGCACTCTTTACCCCCGTACCAAGTAACCCCGAACTACAGTGAAATACAAATGTATTCGGGACGGCGGTTGCGAGAAGAGATCTCAGAGCCTAGCTGACCAGTGTAGATCCTGATCATCGTGTTTAGTCATGCAATCAGAGTTTGATACAAAATGTACAATCAGTGTTCACTTTAAAACAGAACGGCGAACAGCGTAGCCCAGCATCCGCGAAGACAGATCCAGGGCTACGCTGGTCGGATACGTTGTAGGGTCCATTTTGCCAGCTTATGTCCTACACAATTATTAATACAGTAGAACCTCCCTAAACCGGATACAACTGTATGTGTTTATTGTCATCTCTCAATGATCGCAAATCACATATACCTGTTTTGCGGTGCCTATATGCCTGATTCACAGTGGAGCCTCTCTAAACCGGACACCATGGGGACCTCCCAGGGTGTCCGGTTTAGTGAGGTTCAACTGTACACATATGCGTAAATACAGATGACTAAATTCCTTTCATATGATATTTATTGCATCCAGGGGAGCCCCAGTTTATGCAATCTAATATGTGCATACACTGTTTGCTATTCTATATTCAATGAGGTTTTAGTCGCTAGTGAACACATTTGTGGCTGTGACTGGAGAATTGGGCTTATGAGATGTGTGCCCAGTGTATCTCCTGATCAAATAGCACACCCCTGTATCCTGGTAATGATCTATAATGCTTGTTAGAAGCATGATTGGTGTTTCATTGATGGAATGGCGAACAGTGCAGAACTTGCGGATTTACACCGGTCGCAAAACCCATAAGCCATTTCTCCAGTCACAGACACATTTGATCTAGCTGCACGTGGCTGTAGCTGCACCTTTTCCACTTTATAGGTAACAGGTTGCACTACATCGCTACACCATGTTACACAGTAAAACTATGCGTAATAGCATTTACACTTCGTGCACTATAGAAAATCAAAGTACTGAAAGTACTGAACATATGGTACTACAAGAATTCCGCCAAGGAAGCGGTGTCGCGCCTGAAAATGCCTTGTCGGTACAAAACAATGTTGTAGCAGGATGTTTGTTAAAGTTTCTGCATTACTTTGACATCGCCATGTTTACTTCTGTTTTGTGAATGAAATAGTTGGCCCCGGATCGAGTATATTAAAACATACAAATGACGTCATTGGGGAAACCGCTGACAAAATTGTCAATGTATGGAAGCCCAAACTTGCTAAAAAAAAGTGTTGTCGTATTTTCAGTACTTGCATTAAAATGGGTATTAATCTACGATGGATGTGTTATACTGTCATTCATTTGTTCCATGGCTGTAATTTATCACTTACTGACTTATTGACCCCCTTCACTGAACGTATAATTGACACTCATGTTGGCATGTATTGGCCACCATAGGCAAATGTCAATCAGGCAGAATTCGGGAATGTCACTAAAATCCGCTGTAAATCCATCGATAGCATGAGGATTAACATCAGTTAGACCCACACGTGCGAGTTTTGTTGCCACACAATCTCGATCATTAAAAAAATCTGGGTCAACAGGTAGCTGTAACCCCTTGATATCGTTTGTGCGTTGAACGCGTGTTTACACGTGTTTATCCGGTTGAGAGTATTCGGAGGCGAGTTAACTATGCCGAAAAGTATAGCCTGTTACTAAATTTAGCGATGACCGCACGATTTGTGACGCAAATGGGGGCAAATAACAACTTGAACGCGTAACAAAATAATCCGATGTATTTTGGTAGAACGTAGAACATCCGTTGTTGATATTGTTCAGTGCAAGTAGTTTTTCATAATATTATTTTCAATTAGCGGTTGCGTATGACAGTTAAACGTTGAGTAACACAATGCATTTTGTTGTTATGGTTATTCCAAGATATCACTACGGACTAGCCCATCGAGGGGGATCTGGGGCGTGGATAACTGTCCGACGCGATTCCAATACATAGGCTACCCTATGTAAACATATACTAACTGTTTCTGTGAACACATAATACATGCATTATGTTATATTCTATGTCAGCCGAGGAATGTACAGGGAATGCTGATGTCACGATTGACGGTGTCACACATAACTGCACCCATCTCCATAGCAACGTGTTCCATCACCATAGTTACGTCATGTGTCGGGCATACGGACAACAGTGCTGTGCAATTTGTACCGTAAGTAGGCGTGTCTCTGACTGGAGATATGTATTTTGTGACTTGTGTAGATCCAGATCAGCCGGTGCTGCATCCGCACAGACTGATCAGGATATATACTGTTCGCCATTCCATCAATAAATCACCCGTAATGTTTGTAACAAGCGATACACTAGTCCAGTAGATCGTTATCAGGCTACATGAGTACGCTATTTGATCCGGAGCTACACTGGTCACAAAACCAATAATCCCAATTTCTCCAGTCACAGCTACATATTAATAACTTTACAAAGGATATGAGATCGGCTCTTGTATTGCCATGTATGGCTTGCTGTTGAATGGACATAAAACTCCAAACAACCAAATTGAATCTGTTCATTCGTGTATCGCTCGTACAACTATGTCATCCGCGATTTCCACCGATATCGGCTTCGAAAAGTGCGATATTTTCCGTAACTGACACGATACCTTGACAAGTAATAAATTGTTCGTGTGGATTTCATAATGCAATGAGATACGGCAGGTAATACAAGCGGCATGTTAAAATATGAGACACGACATGTGATTTTGTACCTACGCAAATGCGGAATACAACTGTGCATCTGCTGGTCCGGCGTCATTTACGGAAACTACCGTACAACATCACATGGCGTGTCTCATATGTGACTAATTGATGTTAGAAATCAAAAGAATAAATTTGATGATTGAGCATTACAGATATAGAGAATAGTAGGTTAGTGTCGTGAATGGGAAAAAATATCTGGCCAGGCTCAGGAAACGGGATGGGCGAGGCTCTGCCGAGCACATCCCGTTTCCGTCCCGCGCCAGATATGTTTTCCCATTCACGGCACTAACCTACTATTCTATTTATCCCGTCAACACCTACAAATGGCTGTAAAATGCAAAAATTGTATTGACTGGATATCAAAAATGTTTCACGGCAGCGTGTTTCACGGCACATACGCACTGTGTTGACGGGATAAAATAGTATGTATCAGCAAAATAAATGCTAGTAGATTACTGAACACAGATTCAATTTCGCGAATTACGGTTACTTATTAAACAATTGTATTTGGTGTTGCAGGATTATCCCTGATCACGTGGTTCAGAAGCAACCAATCAACTGGTGAAGCTATCGTTACCCGTTGACAGGAAGGACAGAGATGAGATGCATATTATAATAGTATTGTACAATGGAACCTCTCCACCAAGAAAACACGTACAATGTATCTTGTTTTGATGAGTTTCTTGGTCATTTATCTCGGGTGATAACGTCTGTTTGTGATCGCATAACACATAACTACATGTATGGCTCATGATGATCAACTGTCTGATTTACTGTGAAACCTCTCTAAGCTTGACACCCTGGGGACCTCCCAGGGTGTCCAGTTTAGAGAGGTTCCACTGTATGTTCATAATATATAGAGGAACTTGCGTTTTATTCAGATTGTTCACTAACTTCATAAGATGATCGGCGTTATGTATTAAACGAGTTTACTGATTTCAGAACAAAGTCGACTATGTCAAGTTTCTTATAAGATTATGTTAGATTATATATATTGTATAAGCATGTCATCATACATGGAAGCTGTACAGATATTTTCTTGTTAACACTCATTGGATGTACATTTATTGAGCATACATTGCGCAGTGCACGAACCCGTTCATACGGAGCCCAGCAGGGGACGTACTTATTTTATTAATTCGTTCCCACGAAATAACATTTCGTTCCCTCAATTTAACAATTCGTTACCACTAATTAACAATTCGTTCCTTCGAGGGAACGAATTATTATATATTGGGAACGAATTGTTAATTCGAGGGAACGAATTGTTAAATTGAGGGAACGAATTGTCATTTCGTAGGAACGAATTGTTAATTCGAGGGAACCAATTGTTATATCGTGGGAACGAATTGTTAATTCGAGGGAACGAATTGTGAAATTGAGGGAATGAATTGTTATTTCGTGGGAACGAATCAATACACAATAATTCCAGCATAAAACTATTTACACAATTCCCTAACATTTGATTGGCCCGTAGCAAGTCTCTGTCCAAAATTTATATCCCAGTAAACTCCCACGCCGAACTACCTTCCGTAACCGTGAGGCGCAGTTAAAATAATTCTTAAGAAAACGGAAAATAAACACATTTTCTTGATGAATTTGTTTAAAATGCTGGAATTATAAGGAATGAATGGCCTTTTTGTTGAATTTATCGGGGATATAAACTTGGAAAAATCGCGGGCTTTTTGTGGAATTTATCGGGGATATAAACTTGGAAAAGTCGCGGGAATACTGGACGAGGCCTTCCGGCCTTCGTCCAGTATTCCCGCGACTTTTCCAAGTTTATACCCCGATAAATTCCACAAAAAGGCCATTCATTCCAATATTATACATCCCCTGCGGGTCTCCGTACGTTCCTGCCAAAAGCCATGAGGTCTCGTATTTCGACACCTATCAGACACATGTCCCGTTTTCCACGTCCAGTGTCCTTTCAGTCTTCCCGTCATCCTTTGTGTCGCCAAGCCATCGGTCACAGTCCAATTGGTAGGTGGTTCCACTGCGGTTATCAGTTACAACAATCTACAAAGTAGATCAATTAATCCACTATAATTATATGCATAATAAACAGTGTTATACTGATTGGCGGTTCCATTGCGGTTATCGATTTAAAAACAATCGACAAAACAGATACTCCGTTATAACATCAATACACAATATACAATAACGAGTGATATATTGATTAGCTGTTCAACTGCGTCTAATAGTTACAACAAATATACAGAACAGGTACTCCGTTATAACATTATTGTTACCAAACATTGCTGTATTAATTGGCGGTACCACTGCGGTTATCAGTTACAGCAATCTACACAACAGATAATCCGCTATAACAATATACCCACTAAACAGTGCTATATTTCCACTTTGAGTATCAGTTACAACAATCTACACAATATATACTCGGCTATAACAATATACATATACACACTAAACAGTACTATATCGATTGGCGGTTCCACTGCAGTTATCAGTTACATGTACATGTATATGCTATTTATCATGTCTATGAAACAGATCATCCGCTATAACAATATACATACTACATAAACAGTGCTGCATCGATTGGCGGTTCCACTACAGTTAACAGCTACAACAATATACACAACATATATTCCGCTATAACAATATACACACTAAACGGTGCTATATCGATTGACGGTTGCACTGCAGTTATCAGTTACATGTTCATGTACATGTACTCACTAAACTACTTTGTCGAATGGCGGTTGCACTGCAGTTATCAGTTACATGTTCATGTACATGTACTCACTAAACTACTATGTCGAGTGGCGGTTGCACTGCAGTTATCAGTTACATGTTCATGTACATGTACTCACTAAACTACTATGTCGAGTGGCGGTTGCACTGCAGTTACAGTTCATCATGTACTGTACTCACTAAATACTATCGATGGCGTTCCACTGCAGTCAGTTACATGTTCATGTCTACTCACTAAACTACTATGTCGAGTGGCGGTTGCACTGCAGTTATCAGTTACATGTTCATGTACATGTACTCACTAAACTACTATGTCGAGTGGCGGTTCCACTGCAGTTATCAGTTACAGGTACATGTACATGTACTCACTAAACTACTATGTCGAGTGGCGGTTCCACTGCAGTTATCAGTTACAGGTACATGTACATGTACTGCAATCTATGAAACAGATAATCCGCTATAGCAGTATGCACACTAAACGGTGCTATATCATTGGCGGTTCCACTGCAGTTATCAGTTGCATGTACATCAATCTATGTATAATCAGCTATAATAAAAAACAGATAATTCGCTATACAAAACAGATATTCCGCTATAGAAAACAGATACTCCTCTATAACAATATACATACTAAACAGTACTATATTGATTGACGGTTCCATGGCAGTTATTGGCTACAACAATCTGCAAAACAGATACTCCGCTATAACAATATGCACACTAAACAGTGCTATATCGATTGGCGATTCCACGGCGTTACAATCTCAATCTACAAAATAAATAATCCACGGAGTTACATGTACATTACACACCGATGGTGTACCCCATCACAAGCATTAACGCACATTTCTTAGTCATTTGACATAGATATCGAGTACATGAGCCGCATGTGTGGGTTATATAATGACAATATGAACTAGAGCAGCTGAAGCTGCATCAACGGTTTGAGGCTTGATGTACTGACAAACGTACACTGGCAAAGTGATTAGAAGACATTGCCAATGACGAAAACATATGAAACTCAAAAAAAATTGATGCAATTCCAATAAAATTGAAAAAATAAAGTTTTGTATTTTCAGAATCGCTTGACTATCCTAAGCATTTTTCATTATATAACGTTCTACGAAATGTGTACCGTTAACCCCCTAGTCTGACATTGAAGTTGAGACGATTCTAAAGCACTCACAGCATGTCAGTTCGTATATAAAATGAAAATTGTTTAAGTTCGAGTCCAAATCTAAATCTCCACGTAACTCGTTCCATTTGGTGATTTGGTCGCCAATATTAACCACTATATCTCTCTCTCTGTACTGCCTGTCCCTCAGACATTTCGCCTTTTTTTTGGCCGACGCCGTTTCATACAATTTCCGTCCTGGACGTTTCGACATGTTGATATTCTTGTTTACATATTGGGAAGCCGACTGGCGCGCGTAGTATACTGCGCATGCGCACCGCAAGCCGTGATGTGAAAGTCGTCGTCCACGCACATTATCAAAATAGACTGTTACCGCCGCGCGTCGCTAACAGTAAATTGATAATTAATAAATGATTATATTTGTATAGCGGAAACTCGTAATGTTTAGAACTGGTGGAATAGTGACATAATTATACACTTATTTAATTCCTATAAAGAACATTTTGTGCCTACTGCGTGGGCATGTACCTTTAACAAACGCTGGTCAGTGGTCGCATAGAGTTAACACGCGAAGTGTGCCATCCAACTCTAGACAGTGACCTCATGAACTTAACACGTTGCTAAGATCAAAGGATTTAGCCGCAGCCACAGGCATTCGGCCTGTTTCGGCTTTCATCGGTATAATTATCATGATTATGTTGAACAACAAAGAAAACTAGAGCAGCTGAAGCTGCATCAACGGTTTGAGGCTTGATGTACTGACAAACGTACACTGGCAAAGTGATTAGAAGACATTGCCAATGACGAAAACATATGAAACTCAAATAAAATTGATGCAATTGCAATGAAATTGAAAAAATAGTTTTGTATTTTCAGAATCGCTTGACTATCCTAAGCATTTTTCATTATATAACGTTCTACGAAATGTGTACCGTTAACCCCCTAGTCTGACATTGAAGTTGAGACGATTCTAAAGCACTCACAGCATGTCAGTTCGTATATAAAATGAAAATTGTTTATATTGTTACTGTGTGATTTAACGTGACGCTGTCAAACTTCAAATGCATGTAGCTCTCTCATTTGAGCAGATAGCTAAAACTACCAGCGGTGCGGAGATAGAGAATTTTATTGCCTTTTTAATGGAAAAAAAATATTTGAAATCGGTTGAATAATAAAAAAGTTATGACCATTTCAAATTTAAAAACATGAAAGAATCAAACTTCAAATGCCTACAACTCTCTCATTTGGGCAGATAGCCAAAAACTACCAGCGAAGTGGAGATAGAGAATTTTGTTGGCTTTTTAATGGAAAAAAAATATTTGAAATCGGTTAGATAATAACAAAGTTATGAACATTGTTTAAAATTTGAAAAATTGAAAAAAAAAACTTCAAATGCATGTAGCTCTCTCATTTGAGCAGATAGCTAAAAAACTACCAGGATGCGGAGATAGAGAATTTTATTGGCTTTTTAATGGAAACAAAATATTGAAATCGGTTGAATAATAAAAAAGTTATGACCATTTTCAATTTTTTTTAAAAACTTCAAATGCCTACAACTCTCTCATTTGGGCAGATAGCCAAAAACTACCAGGGAATTGGAGATAGAGAATTTTGTTGGCTTTTTAATGCAAAAAAATATTTGAAATCGGTTAGATAATAAAAAAGTTTATGACCATTTCAAATTTGAAAAATTGAAAAAAAACGTCCAAGTTTGAAAGACAATAGAATCAGAACTATTCAAGCCATTGCTCTGAAAAATATCATCTTCTGTGCGGATGAATGTCCCGCGTGACGCTGTCAAAAAATTATGTTGCTGAGATTACTGTCAAATTGGAAAAACTGTTTTCAAAGACCACCCGTTAGATTTAGCGCAGCCACAGGCATTCGGCCTGTTTCGGCTTTCATCGGTATAATTATCATGATTATGTTGAACGACAAAGAAAATAAAAAAATGAAAGAACCAAACTTCAAATGCCTACAACTCTCTCATTTGGGCAGATAGCCAAAAACTACCAGCGAAGTGGAGATAGAGAATTGTGTTGGCTTTTTAATGGAAAGAAAGAAAATATTTGAAATCGGTTAGATAATAACAAAGTTATGAACATTTCAAATTTGAAAAATTTGAAAAACACTTCTTAAAGCATGTAGCTCGCGCATTTGAGCAGATAGCTAAAAACTACCAGCGAACCGGAGATAGAGAATTTTATTGGCTTTTTAATGCAAAAAAAAATATTTGAAATCGGTTGAATAATAAGGAAGTTATGACCATTTCAAATTTTTTTAAAAACTTCAAATGCCTACAACTCTCTCATTTGGGCAGATAGCCAAAAACTACCAGCGAAACGGAGATAGAGAATTTTGTTGGCTTTTTAATGCAAAAAAAATATTTGAAATCGGTTAGATAATAAAAAAGTTATGACCATTTCAAATTTGAAAATTGAAAAAAACGTCCAAGTTTGAAAGACAATAGAATCAGAACTATTCAAGCCATTGCTCTGAAAAATATCATCTTCTGTGCGGATGAATGTCCCGCGTGACGCTGTCAAAAAATTATGTTGCTGAGATTACTGTACAAATTGGAAACTGTTTTCAAAGACCACCCGTTAAAATAAAATAAAAAATCTGAAATTGTTGATTTTTTTCATTTTTCTCAATTTCACATGTCTATAGCTCTCTCATTTGAGCAGATAGCCAAACATTGTCAGCGAAGCGAAGATAGAGAATTCTCGCAGCTTTACAATTCAAAAAGAATTTTTGAAATCGGTTGGAAAATAAGGAAGTTATAGGGAATTATATGATATATGACGTCACTTCCGGTTTCGTAAAAAGTGACGTCATGAGAATTCTGAAAATTGAGTTATTCTCGTCTCACTGTTGATGCGAATCGGTATACAAAATTTGAAGTCGATCCGACCAGCCGTTAAAATAAAATAAAATTCGGCCTGTTTCGGCTTTCATCGGTATAATTATCACGGCAGAATAAAAAAAAACAAAAAAAAACCAAGGAATACAATAGGTTTTCGGCGAAGCTGAAAGCCGCCTCAAACCTAATAACTAGAGCAGCTGAAGCTGCATCAACGGTTTGAGGCTTGATGTACTGACAAACGTACACTGGCAAAGTGATTAGAAGACATTGCCAATGACGAAAACATATGAAACTCAAAAAAAATTGATGCAATTCCAATGAAATTGAAAAAATAAAGTTTTGTATTTTCAGAATCGCTTGACTATCCTAAGCATTTTTCATTATATAACGTTCTACGAAATGTGTACCGTTAACCCCCTAGTCTGACATTGAAGTTGAGACGATTCTAAAGCACTCACAGCATGTCAGTTCGTATATAACTTCAAATGCCTACAACTCTCTCATTTGGGCAGATAGCCAAAAACTACCAGTGAAACGGAGATAGAGAATTTTGTTGGCTTTTTAATGCAAAAACAATATTTGAAATCGGTAGGATAATAAAAAAGTTATGACCATTTCAAATTTGAAAAATGCATTCGGCCTGTTTCGGCTTTCATCGGTATAATTATCATGATTATGTTGAACAACAAAGAAAATAAAAAAATGAAAGAACCAAACTTCAAATGCCTACAACTCTCTCATTTGGGCAGATAGCCAAAAACTACCAGCGAAGCGGAGATAGAGAATTTTGTTGGCTTTTTAATGGAAAAAAAATATTTGAAATCGGTTAGATAATAACAAAGTTATGAACATTTAAAATTTGAAAAATTGAAAAAAAACAACTTCAAATGCATGTAGCTCTCTCATTTGAGCAGATAGCTAAAAACTACCAGTGAATTGGAGATAGAGAATTTTATTGGCTTTTTAATGCAAAAAAAATATTTGAAATCGGTTGAATAATAAGGAAGTTATGACCATTTCAATTTTTTTTAAAAACTTCAAATGCCTACAACTCTCTCATTTGGGCAGATAGCCAAAAACTACCAGCGAAACGGAGATAGAGAATTTTGTTGGCTTTTTAATGCAAAAAAAATATTTGAAATCGGTTAGATAATAAAAAAGTTATGACCATTTCAAATTGAAAAATTGAAAAAAAACGTCCAAGTTTGAAAGACAATAGAATCAGAACTATTCAAGCCATTGCTCTGAAAAAAATATCATCTTCTGTGCGGATGAATGTCCCGCGTGACGCTGTCAAAAAATTATGTTGCTGAGATTACTGTACAAATTGGAAACTGTTTTCAAAGACCACCCGTTAAAATAAAATAAAAATCTGAAAATTGTTGATTTTTTTTTCATTTTTCTCAATTTCACATGTCTATAGCTCTCTCATTTTGAGCAGATAGCAAACATTGTCAACGAAGCGAAGATAGAGAATTCTCGCAGCTTTACAATTCAATAAGAATTTTTGAAATCGGTTGGAAAATAAGGAAGTTATAGGGAATTATATGATATATGACGTCACTTCCGGTTTCGTTAAAAGTGACGTCATGAGAATTCTGAAAATTGCGTTATTCTCGTCTCACTGTTGATGCGAATCGGTATACAAAATTTGAAGTCGATCCGACCAGCGGTTTGGGCTGTAGACTGAAGGGCTGAATAAAAAAAAAAAAAAAAAAAAAAAAAAAAAAAACCAACGAAAACAAAAGGTTTGAGGAATCAAATTCCTCAAACCTAAAAAAATGAAAGAACCAAACTTCAAATGCCTACAACTCTCTCATTTGGGCAGATAGCCAAAACTACCAGCAAAACGGAGATAGAGAATTTTGTTGGCTTTTTAATGGAAAAAAAATATTTGAAATCGGTTAGATAATAACAAAGTTATGAACATTTCAAATTTGAAAAATTGAAAAAAAAACGTCCAAGTTTGAAAGGCAATAGAATCGGAACTCTTCAAGCTATAGCTCTGAAAAGTATCATCTTTTGTGCGGATGAATGTCCCGCGTCACGCTGTTAAATAATTATGTTGCTGAGATTACTGTACAAATTGGAAACTGTTTTCGAAGACCACCCGTTAAAATTAAAATAAAAAAGAAAATCCGAAATTGTTGATTTTTTTTCATTTTTCTCCAACTTCACATGTCAATAGCTCTCTCATTTGAGCAGATAGCCAATAACGGCCAGGCAAACGAAGATAGAGATTTCTCGCAGCTTTCGAATACAAAAAGAATTTTTGAAATCGGTTGGAAAATAAGGAAGTTATAGGGAATTATATGATATATGACGTCACTTCCGGTTTCGTAGAAAGTGACGTCATGAGAATTCTGAAAATTGCGTTATTCTCGTCTCACTGTTGATGCGAATCGGTATACAAAATTTGAAGTCGATCCGACCAGCGGTTTGGGCTGTAGTCTCGACGGCTGAATAAAAAGAAAAAGAACTAGAGCAGCTGAAGCTGCATCAACGGTTTGAGGCTTGATGTACTGACAAACGTACACTGGCAAAGTGATTAGAAGACATTGCCAATGACGAAAACATATGAAACTCAAAAAAAATTGATGCAATTCCAATGAAATTGAAAAAATAAAGTTTTGTATTTTCAGAATCGCTTGACTATTCTAAGCATTTTTCATTATATAACGTTCTACGAAATGTGTACCGTTAACCCCCTAGTCTGACATTGAAGTTAAGACGATTCTAAAGCACTCACAGCATGTCAGTTCGTATATAAAACCAGTGTCTGATACAGCCCACCATACCTGTCTGGCCTCCACCTCGAAGTTTGTC